>OX359282.1:33583220-34020720 GCA_947179155.2 Hedera helix | reverse complement strand
TAATTAACAGACCTTATCGTACATTCTCTACTTATTTAAGGAGTAAAGGTAAATAGTTGACTAATTAGCTGAACTTAAATATACTATCTACTTCCGTCCATAAATAGTTGAACAGTTAGTTAAACTGCATATGTCATCCAATAACGAGCTACTTATTGTCTCGATTCTAATTTATAAGATCTGTATTTTAAAAATTAATTTGAGATATTTATATATTTAAAATTAAAATTATTCATTAAAAATTATGAAATAATAATTCTTAATAAGTAATAATTTTTAGATAGTTTATAATATTAATCATTAATTATATTGACTAATTAAAATTAAAAGAATTCATATCAACTTTGAGATTGAAAATGTAAAAATTAATTTTAAAAAATCAATAATAAACTTATATTTTGAAATGGAGAAAGTATATTTTTCTCCAAATGTTACTGTTAAATAACATTAAAAAAAAGTCAACAAAAGAAATATGACTCATTTCCATCTTCCAAAGCTTAGGAGTATTTTTTGCAGCTATATTTTTCTAGTTTCCCTCAAACAATTAATTATATTTATCCCCTTTTTTATAGCATTCATTGGATTTAAACCGTGGTGACAATTTGTTAAGCAAATTTTAATTCTAAGATTTCAAATACAAATTGGAATTAAACACACCTTTACAAGTCTTATGGCATTGTAATTTAGTTAAAATTTGGCTCTCAATTCTAATTTCAAGGTTTGGAATCTTAGTTTTCCCGTTAGAGGTATTGAAGCTACGTGATAAGTAAATTTTATACTTATGTATTGATTATCTTTTAGCTTAATATTTTGTGAGTTCTTAAGTATTTTATATTATTTTTAAGTGATTTATGTGTTTTGATGTTATTTGGTAGGAATTGGTATAAAGGCTTGGTGGATCAAAATTTGAAATTGTTATGCTTGCATTTTCATCTTGTAAATTACGTAGCAGTCACTTTAGACTTAATTTCAACCTTGATGCAATCAAAATTTGTCAAATCCTAAAACATGAAAGTTGTAGATCTACTTCTCAACTTTCTGGAACATCTTGAATTATCTCAATCGGAGTTCGTATGAAAAAGTTATGGCTGTTCTATCAAAAGATGTTAGAGTAGAAAATGGGGTGACGCAGCTACGCGGAAAATGAGGCAGCTGCGTGGTTCACTGCTGCCAAAAAAAGTAGCATTCGAGGCAACTGCGTGGGGCTTTGAGACAACTGCTTTGGGGTCGCGGCCAGACAAAGTTTTGACGTATTTTTGATGATTTTTTACTCCAAATTAGATTTAGTTGTTCGTATATATTAAGGATTTGATGTGTAACCTATATATACATGTCAAAACACATAAACCAACATAAATTATAAGAGTCTAACATAAGATTAACAATTATTAGAATAGATTCAAGCAAGATTTATTAGATCTAAAGAATGATTCAAGGAAGAATTGCAAAGATTGAAGAAGAAGATTGAAGATTACGTTTCAACTCAAATTTTTATCTCTATCTATTCTTTTTAATTATTGTATTCTTGGGGATGATTTATATATATATATATATATATATATATATATATATGATGATGGTGATGTTTTTTTCTTTAGTTATGAACTAATCGTTTAATTAAGATTGCAATGGAACGCAATGCATAGTTTATATTAATTTGCTTCCTTTTTTATTATGTTTGATTATATATGAATTATTTATCATATTTTGTGCTTTTGGATATTAATTATTCGTAGTAATTAATTTGATAATTTATATGACGTTGTTTAATGGATTATAGAATTAGATTCAAATATTTTTGTGCTAAATATTTGTGGGCATTCATGCATGAATTATTTACGGGTAATTAATTGGGATAATTTATATGCAATCAAAAGATGGATGATAAGTTTAGATTCGGGTATGATATCATGTGACTGATTTATTCTTCTTCGAACTGAATAGTAGTTTTGTGTATAGGATGAAAATATCTATATGTCACGTGTAACCTTTTTGGGAATCTGTTCTTAATGACTTTTGCTTAATTTAATTCACATGAACCTATAATGATTTATTTAAGTAGGAGATACTTACTTGTCATTGATAAAGGCTCATAAATATTGTAAAGAATTCCTGATTAATAATTCAATATAATTAATTAATTAAAAAGGGAGTGAAGAGATTTAAATGAAACATTGGAGAAAATTGTGATCTTAAGTCTTTAAAATCTGATTTAATCCTTGACATTAGTTTAATTAGTTGATAATTTTAATTAGATTTTATTTTATAATTTAATTGAGATTGTTTAAGTAATTAATTTGATATAAAATTAATATTTGGTATTAATTATTTTTAATTATGTGTGGGTTCGACACTCGACTTAATCATTTTATTACTTGTTGACCGCGTATATTTGCGTGTAAATTTCTATTTAAAATTAGGTAAACACTATGTTTGGTAACTCAGTTTCAAATCTTAAATTTTGAATTGAGTGATAAATTTTAAATAATTAAATTTCATAAATGAAATTCCAAACAAAATCTCAATTTGAATTCCAAAACTTTGGAATTCAGTTACCAGCATATCATTAATGATTTCATTTTAATTACGTAAGAAAGTCTTACAAAGAGTCTCCTGACACATACCAATCAGCTCAAAAAGGCTTATTTCAACGGCACGATTCATTAAAATCATCATATAGGATATTTGAATCGGTGTTACCTGAACGTGTTTCGTTTTAATATGTGGTGCAAATAAAGGTATGTGGTGCATTATATAACAAAAACTCGGTATATTATAATATTTTTATATAATTTTTTATAATTACGAATTCTCTTAGAATTTTAAATTTAATAAATTTAATTTTTATAAAAGATTATAGTTAAATTAATAAATTGAATGTTTTATAAGTAATTTAGTTTAAATATAACTTTTGAACATTCAATACTAAGTTATAATATTGATATTTGTGCAATTTAAGTAAAATAACAACAACAATAAAAATTGATACATAAAAGTATTATGTTTAAATCTGTAACTATTAATTAATACGTAATTTGCTAAGTGAATGAAAATACATGTTAACTCAAATTTGACTTCGACACGCATGGTATAAAGACATGCATGTTCTTCAAGTCGATCTGTACCACATAAAAGGTTGGTTGTGTATTTACAAGCCTAAGTTTAGGTCTCTCTCTCACACACAAACACACACTAAAGGTACGTACGCACCAGTTAATGGTCTAATAAATATCAAGAATGCCCATATAAAATGTTTATGGCATTTAACAAATTAACTAGAAATTCCTAGCTGAATTTAATGTGATTTGAACTGAAAGATATATATTGATGGAACAAGGGATTTCAAGAAATGGCTAGCTAACCACAATATATAGATGGGAGTAAAGGCAAATATACTCAACATTGTCATCATCATCAATGCATGGTGAAAGAATTAGCTACAATTATCCATCACTAATTTTATTAAATAAATTCCAACAATATATATACATAGTAGATCTAGTGACTAGCTGAATGGGACAGGAGAAGGGATGTCATCAAGAAGATTCTAATTATAATGATCCATCCATGCATAATTCCTTCCTCACAATTATTGGATATATAAGCAGGTATATAAGCATTTAAACCGCAAATTATATACATTTAATGACTCTAAACCTGTTAGGAGAATGACAGTGCCAAAACAAACAAAGTATTTTGATTATGAGATTGTCATTTTACGTGAATATATAGGCTAATTAAACATTGTACTTATATAGTACTAGGACTAATTTAAAACATTCTGGTTTGCTTCTGCTTGCTAATACAAGCTTGGCAATTTGTCCTGATGACATATTTCTGCAAGTAATACGTCTTTTTCAACGTGTCCAATGTTTAAACAAAAATTTAAATATCTAGTAGATATGTAGATAAAGATAAATATTGAGAAAAGTCCTAGCTCCCTCCGTGTTATAATGTGATTCTGGAAGGAAAAACTTACATCTTTGTTCCATAGCTTGTGCTGATTTTGGTAGGGATGATATACTCAAACCTCTGACCGTGTGTAATTAGTGAAAGGAGACGTCTTACACTAGACTGTTACTTTTGGTCTCGTGCGACCTCCTTTTAGTTCTCTAGTATCCATATTATATGCTATATGCTGTATCCGTTTTAAATTATAAAATTATTATTAATTTAAAAAAAAGTTAATTTGAGATATTTTTAAATTTAAAATAAACACGATTAATTTAAGTTTTTAAAATAATAAATTTTATAACTAGTAGCATTTTTTAGATAATTTATAACATTCATAATTGTCGTCTTGACATAAATTAAATGAATTTATCAAAATTTTGAATTTAAAAATATTTGAAATTAAAATTTTAAAAATCAATATTAATTTTATAATTTGAAACAAAAGGAGTATATTTTTTGTGACAGTCAAATAAAGACTGATTTTTAGCAAATAGCCTAAGGTCATCCCTAAAATAGTACTCCTTCTGTAAAGGTTAGTCAACAAAACGCTCAACTCTTTTTAATCATGTTCCTAGAAGTATTATACTCAAAAGTTGATTCAAAAGCTATAGAGATCTTTCTTGTTAGCCACTAACCAATCTTGATCTCTTGTCTAGTTGTAGACGTACTTTCAGTTACTGCGCATGATCAAGTAAACCTTCTTTTTTTAAATGTATCAGCCATGCTTGATCAAGTAATAAATCTTTGATCACATGGTCTTGCTTATTATTCTTTGGAGATTGTTGCATATATATATGCTCAAAAGTTGATTCACTTTAAACCTAATACAAATCTTTATTGCTAACCATTAACAAATATTCTTGATCTCTTGTCCAGTTCTAGACTTTAGTTACACTTCAACATGATCAAGTAAATCTTTGATCACATATATCTCATATCAATGCCCGGATTACATATTTAGTCACGCATGACTTGACGTACAATTAAAGCATAAAAATAAAGAAAATGAAACAAATTATACTCTAGCTAGCTAGCTAGTTCACTTTAACATATTCAATTGTGAATTAACCAATTAAATACAATAGTTAATTAATATAAAACCGCGTAAAATAGAGCTTAATGAAATGAACTTGCAGGGCAATGGCAGGCTGGGGAGACTAAATATATAATGAAAATGGACATTCCAAGCGGTGAGTGCCCTGGTCAGTCCCCACCATGCGATCCATTGTCTCAACTACAACCAACATCTGGAATAATATTATTGTGGTGAAGATTCTCCATATATTGCATTTGTGGGACATACATATTAAATTATGATTAACCGTAACTTAACCATTAATTAATTAATACTGCATTGATTGATGTAACATGTCTCCTGATCAACAAAAGTAATCAAAACGAAAATTCAAAAATTTATACGTACTTCATTACACATTGATCTTTAGTTGGTTCATTATTGTTATTTATTTGATTTAATAAACGAATTTGCTTTTATTATTCTTGAAAAGTTTAGTACTTGTTTCAATACTTAAAGGGAAAAATAAGTTAAAAAATGAAAAGGAAAGAAAGCCGAAATTAATTAAAAGTATACAGATGGAAAAGAGTTTTTTTTTTTAATAAATAAAATTAAATCAGAAAAATAGATAATTTTATTACTATATAGAAGCTTACTTATGTTGATTTAAAAGGGATCAATCATCTAACCCCAAACAAAAAATGAGTTGGCATATAAGACCTCAAATATTGTTTAATGAAGAAAAGTGTTGACTTAACCTTGTCAACAATATTGATGGACTTCTTTGAAAAGAAAAGAAAATAGAAAATGGAAAATAAAAAATAAACAATAGAAAAGAAATTATGTGCACATTAATTACTGACCAGTGACCATCAAAATTTTCTACTCCATTTAATTAGGGTACCAAGTCAAACCATTTTGGTTTCTGTCCCAGCAAATTTGGCATGAAATCATCATTTTATGATTAACTCTCTCTCTTTTTTTTTAATTTTATTTCAAAATTTGAATATCAAGGTTTACGTAAAACACACTTGAACATTATTTTTTTCAGTACATATTTTTCAAATAAAAAATATTTGTCTTTAAATTTTAACATTGACTAAAAATCAATGGAAAAATTTAGAAAAACACTATTTTTACATGAATTTTTGATATTTTTATATGGTTCTCTCTCACATGAAGATGGGATCCACTTTGTTTTTATGTGAAAATATTAAAAAAAAAATGAAAATATCAGTTCCCAAAATTTATTACGCAAGTGTCGGAAGCAAACCTTAATACTTAGAAAAGAAGTTTAAAAATAAAAAATTAAGAGTTATGCTTTGTTATAAAGAAGCTAAAATTTTCTTCCTTGGGCAACAGTGCTTTAACTAATTCTTATTGAATGAATAGTCGCTATAATATTGTTGTGCTAACGTCAATAGTTTTATCGGGTCTATATATATCTGCATACCATGATGGGAGCCCAGCTTCGGGTCTGGCCCGCACTGGTACTTGAACCCACAAATGGTCAATAGATGGCAAATATATATTGGTCCGACATTCGTTACGCGGAGTTAAATCAAAAGAATGTGTTTTGGAGGTTACGACGTTGTTACGTGTCCTAATTAAAATTGGTAATTTTTTTCAAGATGAGCGTGACAAATAGATTAGGACTACTTCACCGTGCTTGAAGCATATGAGGAGATTGAATGACACTAGTATAAATAGGATTCGTTATCACAAAAGAAAGGTAATCACTCTATAACTACATGTCTAGTGTGACCAGTTATAAGTAACAAATTGTTGTCAAGTTTCATTTGTTCATTGCGCATGCCAAACACCCATACATCCAACCCAAACTCATACAAATTGACGATCAAAACCTAGATGAAATGGATGAGAAAAATATGCATTCGCAATAATTAAAGTTAATTCGAAGTATATATACAGACCAAAATAAAATTAAAAATGAAATTTTCTAAATTTATTACATACCACACAGTTGACGTATTGTGGCCAAAAGTTTGGACAAACAAATTTTTATAATCTATTCACTAAAGTTGGATGTGAATTATTTCCATATAAATAATATTTTTGGGCCACCAAGTATCTCTTTTATGAACTTACTGGAATGTAGTGTGAGAGTCACTTTCTTCTTTTAGATAGACTGGGATCTTCAAATCACAAAAAACAGTCAATTGTATTCTTATTTTATTTTGGCTCGACTAATTCCAAAAGATAAAGAGTGTACGTGTTTATCTTTTGGGAGTCTTTTGGACAGTATTATTGGAAAATGGGGTTGGGAAGGTGTGTGCTGTGGACTTATAATCATATATAGGTAGCTAGGTTAGAAAAGAAACAACGAAGATGGGGTTCGGGAGGATGTTGACTTGGCAAGGGCACAGCCAAGGTGGGGGATGCTTCATTTCTTAGGGATATGACCTGTCTCTAAGTCATCACCGTACGTGACCAGAAATACTTGGAATGAATGATGTTGAGACCTGCAATTGATTGATCTTCTTTGGTCATGCCCGATTCTTTAACAGGAATGGATTTATTCATGCTTCAAAAACTGTTTTGGATAATTGATATTGGTATAAGACGTGAGATAGACTGATCGAGTGTTTAACTGTATTCTAGTTCTTGTTTTAATATTCACTACAAGAAAACAAATTATTTCCGACGGAAAAGGTAAATCAACGGAATTCATCGTAAAAAGTGTTACATTGACAAGAAAAATGTCCCTATTTTGACGGAATAAGTTTATTTCTAACGAATTTATTCCCGATACAATTATTTACGACCGAATTTTTGATGAACAATTCCGTCGAAAATAAGGTTATTTTCGACGGAACTGCCAGTCGAAAATAAGTTTTTTTTTTTTTTTGTAGTGATGGTAACAAAACAAATAATGTCACTCAAGTGCAAGGCGTGACAATCCAAGTATTTCACACCTTCACGGTACTTAATACGCTATTAGCGATAAATTCAAGTCAAAATTATATTACCTGTGAAGAGAAGTGTTAAGAATTTAAACTTTCACATCCGCCAAATAAAACTTAGAATATAATCCTTATGGAGCAGTTGAAGTATTTACGGGTGTCAAACATCAAAGCTAACTACATAGCTTTGAACTAATTACATAAATGAGAAAAATGAGAAACACAAAGAAAATTTTGGTTGGAAACCTTTAAATTATTAGTAATAAGAACAAACAATTATAGAAAAGGAAACAGGTTTAGTAACAATTTTTTGGCTAGAAGTTATGTAATTTCATTATCGAAATTTGCATTAATTTAAACTAATATTTAAAGTACGTAGTGAACCCGCAAGTCTAAATTTGTTATTATATTTTAAAGTTTCTATTTTTGTTTATGAAGGTTCTAAAAATGGAAGCAAATACTCCCTCCGTCTCAGGATAAAAGTCTTTATTACTATTTTAGGTAGTCACAAGTTAAATGTCTACTTAAGTTAAATAATCTATTTTTTTACAATAATACAATAATTTGTCTATAATATTCTTAGTATTAATTGTTATATTTTTATTCTCTATGCATATTTATGGAACATTATTAGTCATTTGCAAAAAAACTATGCAATTAAATAAGAATTTAAATATGTATAATTTTATCATTTTTCTTAATATGTGCAAAAAGTTAATCATGATTTTTATCCTAGGACAGGAGAGTATATTCAAACCGTTGGCAGCATTATTCTTCTTTACATTATTAGTATGCTTATAATTACACCTAAAATGATTGGGATAGAGAGTAATCTAAATGCTTTATGCATGCACTCCAATTTTCAATTAGCGGTTAAGTTAATTACTCACTTTAATTACTTAGTGTATATATATATATATATATACACCAGAGGGATATATAAAGAGAGAGAGAGAGATTTTGGCAATTAAGCTGCATTATGACTTGCTTAAATATATTATATATCAAATAATCCTTTCATTGCATGAATCATTCATTCATGTGTCCATATGCAAAGTTGGGAACTTTGTGAGCTTCGTAGAAGAATCTTGTACCATTTAATTATATGCGTACAACTTAATTGTTACAAATTTATATATAGCAAATGACATGGTCATACTTGCAGTATTATGTTCCCTCCAACATCCGACCGACCCCTTAATTAAGAGAGAGAGAGAGAGAAGCAGAAAAATGCATTCACATTATATATATATATATATATATATATATATATATATATATATATATATATATATATATATATGTACCTATTTTAGGTTCTCTAGTAGTAACTTCTTAATTTTTTTTAACTAATTCTAATATTGAACTAAATCTTGCATGGGCAGTTGGTACATATATATTTTAAACTTCCTTTCCTTTTTTCAAGAAAAACTATGACAAACCCATGAAGGAAAATATTATCCTTGATAGAGTGATAATTATAAAGTGGCTTTTGTAATTAGTGGTTAACTTAAATATTCATTAACACACAATTTATAACTCTTCATTTTTTTGTATCACACACACACACACACACACACACACACACACACATATATATATATATCACCACCTATTAATTCTTCATTACTTCAATTCTATAATAATTAGACTCCAACAATTAAATTAGTTAAAACACTTTCTTAAATTTTATAAAATAAGAAAGAAAAAGAAATAGAAATAGAAATTAAAGTAGTTGAATAATAGTAGCTAGGTGTAGCTGAGGAGTAGGAGGGTCTTGCGGTTCTTGGTCTGGCCTAAATACACGGTGATTGTTGGTGGTTCTGAAAATAACACATGAAAACACATGGAAGAAGTATAATTTACAGAACATGATTGGCCATTTTTCAACATGTATTTATTTAATTCATCTTTGTAGATTAATCTAATCCCATCCTATTCATTGTTGGAGCAGTCCATTAGTTTCCCTTCATCATGCCATTAATTCCCCGTGTATTTTTTTACTAATTTGTTTTTTATAATTAATACTACTCTAACTTTAATAAAAGAAGCCCGGGAAAAAATAATTAACATTAGATTAGGCGTAGCATATATAAAAGCAGAAAGTTCGTGGTATTAATGTAACTTTGATCAAGAAGCAATTAAATTATTATAGTAACATGCCCTTGATCCCATAAGATCAACACACCAAGTATCTCCACGTGTCGGCATGCGATCGGTTGGAACTGGATAGGACAATGTAGCCATTGGTATATATGCCCATCAAACCATATACATTTGCTCCCCATTTGTTCTATTATTGCTCTTTCTCTTTCTCCCATTATTATTACAAGGAAAAGAAGCAAGACATATTAGTGCTAGAAGCAAGAAAAGAAGAGTAATTATCTTGAAGAAACTAAAATGCTGAATCTCAAAGAGACTGAGCTATGCCTTGGCTTGCCTGGTGCAGCTGGCGGCGGCGGCGATGGAGAAACCTTGAAGATCAATGGAAAGAGAGGTTTCTCTGAGACGGTTGATCTGAAACTTAACCTTCAAAGCAACGATCCGGCTATGGATCTGAACGAGAAGATCAAGAATTCGTCGATGGAGAAGAACATAAAGGATTCAGTGATCAAGCCACCAGCCAAGTATGTCTTAGTTTCTAAACTATACATTCACTAACATGCAAGTTTATATTTCTTAGAGAAAACCCGTGAAAAAGAAGCCAAAAATGTCACATAAGACTCTCCTTGTTGACAGAGAGTATATATTATTTTTGTGTAAAAAAAGTTTACTTTAGGGTTAATAACTAGCGAGCCCGTAATATTATGATGATAAGATCGTATACAGTACACAAGCTAGCTTATATGCAAATATAGTTTCTTTGAATTATTGTGTTTTAATTTATAAGTAAAAATGGACATGAATATAATTAATTATTGGATGATAAATTTACAGGGCACAAGTGGTAGGTTGGCCACCAGTGAGATCGTACCGCAAAAATATTATGGCACAAAAGAGCACCACTGAGGAGAAAACTGAGAAGGCAGCTGGGAGCAGCATCAGCTCAGCCGCATTTGTGAAGGTTTCCATGGATGGTGCGCCTTATCTTCGCAAAGTGGACTTGAAGATGTACAACAGCTATCAAGAACTTTCTGATGCCTTGGCCAAAATGTTCAGTTCCTTTACCATGGGTAATTAAGTAATTAAATCATTTTATTATTATATATAATTGAATTTTTATAAACATGTAATAGTACTAATGAATTAAAGAGCTTAATTTTTTTGATAAAAAATAAACAGCATCCAACGGTTAATATGGATATATATAATCTCATCAAAAATATTCCGGCCGGCGTTGGCTACTATTTTATGCTCTTATTTTTGTCTAGTATTAAAGGGAATAATTTATTTATCGAATGGAAAAGTGGATCTTAGGATAACTCTGCAGCCCAATTATTGCAACCTCAAAGTGAATGTAACAATTTATAAATCCCACTAGTGACGTATTAACTTAATTATTTGTTATATTATAGGTGACTACGGGTCTCAAGGAATGATAGATTTCATGAATGAGAGCAAACTGATGAATCTCCTGAACAGTTCTGAGTATGTGCCAAGTTATGAAGATAAGGATGGTGATTGGATGCTGGTTGGTGATGTGCCATGGGAGTAAGTGTTTTTATACACTTTATGGTTAAATGCCTAATTAAGCATGCAAAAAGATATCAAACTAATGCATGTAAAGTAAAAAATTTGCCATCAAATTAAATTGGTTAGAGAAGTTTCAATTAATTAACAAACTTGCAAAATATATCAAGTAAACTGTCCAAATCAATATATTAATACGAAAAAAATATTAAGATCAATATATTTAGACTAATAACTAATTCTTCTTAATTAATTGTGTGTAGGATGTTTGTTAATTCATGCAAGCGTCTACGTATAATGAAAGGATCAGAAGCAATTGGACTTGGTACGTATCTATCTACCTTTAAGTATATATTATTCTTTTTTCTTCAAAAAAAAAAAATTGCAATATACAATTTTTTCGTAATTTATTAAACTCGTGTAGATCCATTGTAATTAATTGGCATTTTGGACTAATTTTTATTATTTTGATAAAATTTCAGCCCCAAGGGCAATGGAGAAATGCAAGAGCAGGTGCTGAAGCATGGTGAAAGTGATCTACATTCAAGTTCATTATTGTTGAAGCAACTAGCAAACATGGATCTATAAGGCAGTGGTGTTGTTTGGATGTGTCTGTTATTTTAATTTGACAGTATATAGATATATAAGATTTGGGACATTTGTAATGGACAAGAAGCAATAAACTTTTCTATTGTCTGGCTTGCTTATTACTAATGGCTTGCTAAATAATCGTCATCTTTTAATTTCCTGTTGTTGTTGGGTGACCTTTCTATCATAGTTGTTCCTCGAGTGATTTTATTCCTTCGATTAAAATGTTCCTCTTTTTTTTAATTGGATTACAAGATTCTGCATATCTTGTATTTGATTATTCATTAATTTATTTGTATATTAATTATCATTCATTAATTCATGGCTGAGTGAGGGAGGGAACAAGGCCATGTGAATGTTTATGGGGGTATTCATTCATTCATTACCATTTGTTAATATTTTTATAAATATATTATTAAAATAAATAATCAATTATTTTGTGAATGATGAATTAATGTAGCTAGCTAAGGCTCTTGATTGGATGGCCTTTAATTAATGGGCTGGAATTGTATAATGTGTATGGTGGTCAGGCGCACATGCATGATGCATGTCCCAATATGTTTGTCTTGGTTTATGAACATATTATAATTATGAGATGAATAATTAATTAACAAGCTTATTAATCTAGGTCAATGATTTTTGAACTTACTATTTCAAGAAATTATGGCTATAAATTCCATTGTCATTTATTAATCTCTACCTCTCTCTAACATGTACTCTTTATTTTAAAATTAGAGATATATTTATAAAATAACTTTTAAATTTGTTTTATATTCTCAAATAGAATTTTAGTATTAACTAGCAATTCAGTTATCATAATTTGATATTAAAAATGATAATAAAAAAATAATAGCAAATTAAGAATATATGTCGTTTTATAATTTTAAAATAAAAATATATCACTAATTTTAAAATTGACTAAATAAAAATATGTATCTGTAATTTTAAAACAGAGAAAGTAAAAAACCAAAGGTCTAATGTTCACAACTTTCTATTTCAAGTAATATTGCAAAATTCTAGGTAAACCAGAAAAAAAAAATTGAAGTAACTAAATTAATTTTCTTGGATCAGTCAATGGGGATAATTCCTTTTGTTTCTTTAAGAAAAATGGAAATTGTTCACCAATCAAAGTCGGCAAATGTTAGGGATTGTACATAGAGAACAACTAATGATGGTGGCAACAACTTAAAGTGTCTTTAATAGCATTGTCTAGGATTAATAATGGCACAAGTTTCGCTAACTTATGTTACGAATTTGAATTGAAAAAATAAAATAAATGAAAGAATATAATAAAAAAAAATAAAAAAAAATAGTGAAATAATTTATTTATTTTTAAATGAAATGAGTCATTACATACTTTTCTCCTCAAGAAATAAAATTTATAAATTTAACAGAAATGAAAATAATTCATTCTATTTTAATAGATTGAATACAATTTTTTTCATTCTATAAAAATAAATTATTTTATTCTCACCTTTATTTCTGTAATCTAAACGTAGCATTATTATTAAAGGGATATTAATGGAAAGAAACTTATCACAAGGCTCAAGTCATAAAAGTAGTATCAGCCCAAATCAAGGCCCAATGGCCTTACCCAAGGTGTAGCGGCTAAAAGTTCAACATCTTACGGTCTTCTTAAAACACCGTGCTGATTTGCTAATCTAATGCTCGAGCATGAAGGATAGTCTAGTTGGTAAGATCCCATCTCAATTTTAGGGACTATTTTGAATATTATTGATTGTAAATGCAACAAAGAATTAATAAAAAATTTCTAATTTGATCTGAAAATTGAAAGCAAATATGATGGGGGTTTGTTTAACCTGATGATAGGGTTAATTTATACGATATTTTTATTCCCTAATACTTAGTTTTTATATTTATTGTGTGCTTAAATGTTTAATTATTTAGTTTATTTTGGTTTTAATAGGTTTTATAGGGTTTTAGTTAATTTATGTTAATTTAGGTAATTTTATAGTATTTTTATATTTATTTTTATTTAAGTGTTTTTATTTATTTTTAGTGTTTTAGGTGTTTTATTTATTATTATGTGTTTTTAGTATTTTTATATTATTTTTATTTATTTTTAATTATTTTATTTTGTAGGAAAATAAGCTTGGAGGGCCAAAGTGTAAATTTCGCAAGAATCTGAGGGCAATTCTGTAAATTCCGAAAAAAAAGCCAACCGCGCCATGCGCGCAAGAAAGTGATCTGCCGCTTGAATGGAACGACGCTGTTTTGGCTTTGGATGGACAGCAACAAACCGCGCAATGCGCGGTGGCCATGTTCTGCTGCAAGCGCGTGTAATCCACGCGCTAACGGTAACAATGGAAAAGGCGGCTGGCGGCTGACTTTTGCCTTCCTCTCTCCTGCCTACGCGTGGCGGCTGGCGGCAGTTTCTGTCTTTCTCTCTCTCCGCGTGGTCGTGACACGTGGCAGCGACAGAGCAGCAACTTTCTTCTTTTTCCTTCTTTATTTTGGATTTCCTACACTGCAATGCAACAAATGAGTAGAATAAAAGTCCAATTTTAATTTGGAAAATGAAGCAATAATTCTTTATTTTATTTTTAGTATTTTATTTAGACTTCCAATTAGGGTTAGGATAATAATTATTTTATTTTTCTTTTATTTTTAATTGTAAATCCTACTAGGTTTAGGAAGATTTTGGAGCCTATAAATAGAGGGCTTGAGACACATTGTAATACACAATTTTTCATAGAATAAAAATTCTCTCTTCTATTATTTAGTATTCTTTAGTATTATGAGTAGTTAATTTATTTTTCTTGGTTTAAGTGATTGAAGCCATCAAGATTTATATACTGTGAGATCTAATTTATTTTAATTGTTCAATTTATATTTTGAGTATTGAATATTTTTCTGTGTTTACTTTTATGATTAATTCGTTTAATTGCTAGGATGCATACTAGTTTATTATTCGTTGAAATCTACTGCTAAATTAAATATCAAATCCATAATTGTTTGGTCACTTTAATTTGCAAAGCAACTAAGGTTAATAATTATTTTGCTTATCAAAATATTATTTTATCTTAGGAAAAATATTCATCTAAATTAAATGCAGACGCTTGGATTGTGTTGTTTAGTTCAACGATCTCTCTATTTCTTTATGCTGCTACTAGGTTAAATCTTTAGCGCTTGTCTGAGATTATTTAGTAGTAAGGGTTATTTAGATCGCTTGTTTCTGCTTAACTAAAATTAAGGAGAGATAGGAAAATTATTCAAATGTGAGTAATTATTCCACGTTGAATATTTAAAATATGAATTGATTTATTCTTGCATCAGTGATCAGTTATAAATTCTTGATGGTGGATGTTGACTTAAACCAAGGCTTTTTCTTCTTATTTATTTCTTGCATATTTATTTTAATTAATTTTATTTAAATTATTTCTTTAATTCAAAAACCCCCCTATTTTTATTTGCAAAAATATAGAATTAAATTAATCATTCTCTGTGGGTTCGACTCTTACTTGCACTACTACACATTTATTTTTCAAAAGTAAGATTTTATTTTTGGGTGCTTGCGACATCACACCACCTGACCGATTTGTTTTATTTTACCTTCTATTTTTAAAAATACTACTAACCCCTTCATATAATTAAAAGTTAACGGAATTATGTTGTTGTGTTTGATTTTGACGATTTAAGTTAAAATTGCAACTTTTTATAAGTTTAAGGTCTAAGGTAATGAAATTTATTGTTTGGGGTGAAATCCAAAAGAAGAAGAAAAAAAGTTACTCAAAGAAAATTATACTATATAAAAAATTTTATCTAAGTAAACATCATTCAATAATAGAAGGCATTTATTTATATTCCCAAAATCTTATAGGAATCTAAACACAAATCCTCCTTGATATAAGGAGAACAAACTCCTACCAAAAGTTAAACTTGAAATATTAGCCGGCATGTTTTATCAAAAAAGCATTACTAGTGACGGGAAGAAATTAAAGTTCACCCCAGCCAGTATGTTTTATCGAACAAATATTAGTGATGATCTGGGCACTAGCAATAAAATAAGATTTGATTCCGCCCATTTTTTCCAAACAATGAACAAGAAGAGGAATTGAAAGGCAGAGGCTTAAAATTAAAAACTTGGAATTTTTCCCTACAAATTGCCGAATTGAAGGATGTAACAATGGTATGCTTCTTTGCTCTGAGTATAATGAACTCTGGCCTCATGGATTCAGTGGTGATATGTACAATGTTTCCAATCCGATTTCGGATAAATACTCTTTGCTTCCAGAACCACCGGATTCAACTTGTTTACATATGAAAACCGTGTTCATAGTTGATGAAGAAAGTGGACATTACTGGGCAATTCGGATCCGCTATGCAGTTTCATTAGAACAAGGGTCTAATTGTTGTTCATTTGTATTCATCGCACACATTCTTGGACAATAAGGAATATAGGACTAATAATTTGGCTGATCAACGGATTGATGAATACGTACATAAGATGTTTGATCATTGGTACCAGTCATTTTATCCCTCTATTGTGATCTTTGGCTACAATTTGTCCGAAGGGCCTCAAGTTCAGATAGGAAAATCAGTATATTGGATGGGCAAAGATTACATGGTAGCAAGTATATTGTGACACTGAGCAGAAAGAAATCGGACTCAATATGATTTGGTGGGAAGTGAATGCAGAGAATGTTTAGCTAGTAATGAAATGTGATTTATTGGACATTGATTTATTAGTGTAACCTTATGAGTCTGGTTTTCAGTTTCAAACTGGCAATCTTGGAGTACTATAAGCTGTTTGGTACGTATTCAGATTCTGACATTAGTCCATATATGAACAACATAAATGTAAACCTTTTCAAGTCCTTTTGATATGCATATGAGTAATAGATACATAATCCTGCATGACAGGATGCCTATGTTTATTTTACAGCATGTTATTAAGGTCGCGGGTGACTTGTGTCAGGTTAAAGTTGAGATACCTTACTAATATTTAGGTTATCAAATAAATTGTGAATGTTGATTATGTGAATCACGTCACAGCACCCGCTAATTTAGTGGTAAATGGGTCGATTATTTGACTCCAGTTTAAAATGAATACGTTGGTGGTAATCAGAGGCGGAAGGAAGGGGGGGGGGGGTCATCTGACCCCGGTAACTCCGGCCGCTCAGGCGGGACTCAGGCGACTTGACCCCGGTAACTCCGGCCACTCCGTGACACCGTGAGCCACCGACCACCGTGACCCCTATAATTCCTGCTTCCTCCATGATCGCCGGCGGAAGGTTTAGCCGATTAGGTAAGTTTTTTTTTTTTTTTTTTTTTTTTTTTTTAACTTACTAAATGAAGCGACGTCGTTTCATTTAGTAAGTTTTAAAAATATATATATATATATATATATATATATATATATATATATATATATATATATATTTTTTTTCCAATTTACCTTATCTTCTTCACCCGACCGGTCAGTCGGTCACGCCTTTCTCACAGCCGCACAACTCCCTCACAGCCGCTCAGCTCAGTCCTCCCTCCTCCGCCTGTTGCCGATCTCCCGTCTCCGGCTCCCTCACAGCTCAACCGGTCAAACAGACACAGGTGGTTTCAGCAAAGTATATCATGAAGACAGATGACGATGCATTTTGTTCGTGTTGATGAAGTGATGAATTCTTTGGCCGATCTTAATGTTGCCGTGGGTTGCTTTACGGTCTCATTAATTTAGATTCTCGACCTCATAGGGATCCGGATAGTAAGTGGTATATTATCCCCGAGGTATCTCTCTTCTAGCTTTTTTTTCTTCTGTAATGGTTTGAATTTACTTGGTAAAACTGTTTTTTTATTTATTTGGAAGTACTACCAGACTTCAACTCAAATCAAGTCAACAATGCTTTTTGTCCCAAATTGTAATAGGATGAAAATAAATCCCATAAAAGAATAAAAGTAAGAAAAATAACTAAAAAGATAAATAAAAAAATTAAATAATAAAATAATATATATAATTGAAAGAAAAAGAAAAGAAAAGAATGCAAATAAAAGCAAGAAAAATAACTAAAAAGATAAATAAAAAAAATAAATAATAAAAGCATATATATAATTGAAAGAAAAAGAAAAGAACAGAATGTAGATAAATAAAATAAAAGATAAGTATAAACACACAATTTTCATGCACAACATGGAATACAGTTGTCTGCTCTCAGTCGTACAGCCGAAAAAAAACAGTTCAAACATCAATAAGTAATTTTTTTTACTGAGAGATTTTGACCCCCCTATAATTTGGTCCTGGTTCCGCCACTGGTGGTAATTTTATATTTTACACGTTATTTCATAGGATTCTTGAGTTTTGACTCTGACATAGGTGTAGTTGGAGTTCCTTTAAATGTTTGTACAAAAAAAAAAAAAAAAAAAAAGGAGAAACATGAAAAGCATGAAGAAGAAATACCCAGCTTCTTAAGTATTCATTTTAATTATATATAAAATAAATCTCATAAGTAGTAATTTTATTTTTGATTTTTTTAGAGCTTATGTTATGACAATTCATTTCTCTAAAAATTTATTATTATAATAAGTAAAATTAAAAAAATTATATCAATTTTGAATTTGAAAATATATTATTTTGACTCTCAAAAATCAATCAAAATATTATACTTTGGAATGAACAATTTTTTTTAATTAATTCACAATATTAAAAATTATTTCTGAAATGGAATATATTCACTTCAATTTTAAAATTTAGAACTTTTTGCAAATTAATTAAGATTTTTTCTATAAAAAAAATTGATATATATTATGAATGTTTATATTATTTTTTTAATTATTAATTACATAAATAAATATTAGTAATAATTTATTTTGACAAATGTATAATAATTGAGATAATTCTACACAAATTTATTAGAACTATGGCAGGACTCAAAATCAAATTGGGGGGGGGGGGGGGGGGGGGGGGGGGGGGGGATTCAAGAAAATGGTATTAATTACTAATTATGCCAAAAAGGTGGGGGGAAAACATGTAAGCAACTCTATTTCTCATGCGCTTTGCTTAAAATCTAAATGAATAAACAGAGATATCAGTTCCCTCCCTAATTCTCTTCGATCCCACTTTCCTCTGTAAATGGTACGTAGCCATGTAATCCCTAACTCTCTTTCCTCCTTTTGAAACCCTCAATTTAAAGCTCGTTTATTAGGGTTTTAGTTTTCAATCTTCATATATATGCGATAATATATATGTATATATAATTGATTGGATTTGGGGATGGTTAGAGATGGTTCGAGACGTGTACATCGCGCCTGCGGACCCGCAGGGTAATCGGGTTGTAGAAGGTGAAGGGAACGGGTTCTCGGACTTGGATTCTAATGGATTCAACGAGTCAGGACACTATCCTAGATGTAGATAAATATGCGATCATGCATAGAGTTCAAATTCATGCTCGGGGTATTCGTATTCTTGATCCCTTTTTATCTTACCCTTCTACCATTTTGGGCCGTGAAAAGGCCATTGTTGTCACTTTAGAGGTAATATAAATAAAAAGGCTTTCTTTGAATTTGTGATATACAAATTTGCGTTTTTTTTTCTACTGGCTTTTGGTTTTGTTGCTGATTATGGACTTGTTTGTTGTATTTTGGGTGGGGCAGCATATCAAGGCTATTATTACTGCTGAAGAGATAAGCATTTATATGTATTTTTTCATTTTTCTTCTTATACATGGGTGTGTAGATTTATGATGGATACTTGGAGTGTATTAAAGTAATTTTAGTGGTGATCATTCGAATGTTTAATACTTGGAGAATATGGGGTTTCAGATTTGAAGTACCAAATTATGTTGTTTTCTAAAGTTGGAAGGTATGAATAATTTTTGTTTTTGGTTGAATCTAATTGGAGTACTTGAGTTTTTGTTTTAATTTACTAGGAAGATAGTCAATTTTTTGGTTTTAATTGGGGTTTAGGCTTATGGGGTTTCATCAGGTCAAAAGTTTCTTTGACTTTGGGATTAAAGGATGAGACTTAAGCTTTTGACGTGATGGCTCAATGGCAGTTTAGTAACTTTGTTGTTTTCAAAGGTGATTAATGCTATGTGTTTATCACTTCTGTTGTTGATTTTCAAAATTAATAATAGGGGAGAAAGTAAACACTTTTTGAAAGAAAAAGTAATATACAATCTCATACTTAAAACGACATGTAAGACTAACAAACATAATCTGCTTGCTGTTCGTTTTTTTTAAGTTAACCTAACCAGGGGCGGATCCAGCCTCTCAAGTCAATGGTCAAAATTTGAAATAAACAAATTCCCGTAAAAAAAAATAAAAATATAGTAAAATAAATTACAAAATTAAATAATACTTGTTTGTTCAAAATCACATATATCTCTTTTTTTTTAATCAAAATTCTATTTTAATACTTGATCCAAGTTTTAAACTAAAATACTAATGGAAGCCTTAAATAAAGGATAACAATTTTTGAAACAATATATTTAGACATCCGAATAATTATTAAATCATACGTAAATATAAACAATAATTTCAAAATACTAAATAATTCAAAAAATCACCTACGCTTTTCAGTTCAAAAATACTAAATAGTTTGAAAAGTCACTTACATTACTATAACGAATTAACACAATAAATGTAGCCACACAAATTCTAACTATTTTTCTTTCTTTGCCTTTTTATTTCTTTATCATTCTTTCTCTCCCTTTAGCCTTAAAATATATATTCATAGCCGTAAAATATGTATCCACCTTAAAATAAGCACTCTCTTTCTTTGACCCCTAAAAAGTCCAGAGATTATTGGCTGCTCTTGGAGCAAATGAACAGTTTGTTCTAACTTCTCACAATACCATGGGGTCCACAAGTGGTGGGTCCCGTGTGGACCTCATGGTGTTGTGAGAGGTTGGAGTAGACTGTTTATTTGCTCCAAGAACAACAACCAATAATTTTTCTAAAAAGTGTGGTCAATTGCCACCACTGCCCTTAACCTAGGTCCGCCCTTGAATCTGACACTAGCTAGACGTGTACAGTTGGGGTGGCCGACACTAGTGCAAGTGAATTTTGTAATAGGCCATGCATAGCTACTAGCAGTTTTTATTCTTTAAAAAATTATTTTGTGTAAATTTTCCTATAACTTTTTGGTCTTGAAATTAGGATTTGACTAATTTCGTGTATACGTTGATTTGGAGGCAGTTTTAGCTGTTAAAATTGGGTAAATGCAATGCTGATTTTACTACTGATAGGTCGTGCTTCGAGATCCATTGGATGATAGTGCATCCCTGTTGTTGAGGAATTACAAAGGCAACCACCTCTAAGAAACACTATTCAAGAAGCTCATGGGAATGGAAAAGAGTTGGGTGGGCAACAGGATGGAAAAATAGGTGATGAAGATGGTAAGCTCTCTTTTATGAATGGTAATATTGAAAAAGAAATGAAAATTACAACTTGTTAGTGTATATGAAAAGTAGAATAGTCAATTTGAAAAGAAATTGTTTATGGTTTTCTTGGATATGTTCCCACCCACCCTCAATCCCCCCCTGCCCCAACCCAAAAAAAGGGGGGGGGGGGGGGGGGGGGGGGAGAAAAGAGAAAGAAATGCTCTGATTTTTCCTCTTCTCTGGGTTTTGAAATTAATACTCTTATTCTTTATAGTGATGCTATATCATGTCCTAATTATCTGAATCATGTGACACAGAATCTCCATTTGAATTCCGCGCCCTTGAAGTGGCTTTAGAAGCCATCTGTAGTTTTCTTGCTGCCCGCCCATACAACGGAATTGGAGATTGCTGCTTACCCAGCCTTGGATGAGCTTACCTCCAAGGTGCACATTTTATATGTTCTTCAGCATTATATTTGTTTAGAAGATGACTATGTAACTCTTCGTCTTTCTTTGGGCGGTTTAAATGGGTAATCACATAAAGTTTAACTAATGTGGTTTCATGACCCCCACCTCACCCCTCCCCTCCCCCCCAACCCCTCCTGCAGCTGCTGGAGAGTGCAGAATCTGAATACAGAGCTTAACAAAAAAAAAAAACTGAAAACGTCGCCTATACCCCCACCCAAGAAAAGAAAAAACTCCAAGAAAGAACACTACATACCTTTTTTTCGCATTAACAATTATTGCAATATGCTACAACTTTATTTTTTTTTCTTTGTTTTGGGTTGGGGAAAGTAGGAGTAAGGCTGGCTTTGGCTAAGTAAAGTGTATTGGTTTTGAAGATATAATATTCATATATATTCTCCATTTCTTCTTTTGAACAGCTTCTGATGCTTGCAGATTAGTAGCCGTAATTTGGACCAAGTTCATAAATTGAAGAGTAGAATGACAAGGTTGACTGCTTGTGTTCAAAAGGTATGGACATTTTTTTTGTTGTTGTCTCAAACTGTTTTTATTGATATATTTTTTTTTCGTAATTTTTTTATATATATATACACATAAATGTGTGTTTGAAAGGGGGTGTTGTATGCCGTACAGTGTCGTGTAGAGGCTGTGAACAGTACCCTGGTAGGGTGGTTAATTGAGGAAGCAAAGTGACAATGTAAGAAGCCATTGTCTATTGTGGTTCTATCTATATATGTTGATTAGTCCAACAGAAAAATGTAAAAATCTTTTTACTGCATCTTACATCCTTATAATGGATTGTCCAAATTAAATTACTTGTGGGAGATGTAACATAGTATCTGTGGCGCACAAAATGTCAATTGTGGTTTTGTACCGATGTATGTTTATAATTTAGATGGAAAGCTGTGGGAATCTGTTATGATCTTAGTGGGACTCGCCTAGGGTAGGGGACCTAGTTGGGTCCACTTGAGGTATGGGACTCAAGTTTAAGAGCTTTGGTGTAACACGTTTCATCAGTTATACTTTGGTGTATTGGTTGTGGTTCTTAATAATTGGTATCAAAGTAACCACCATGTCAAGGGTTTGAGTCTCGTACGTGACAGCTTCTATAAAGGGCTACCTACCCGATAAAAGCTAGATGAAAGACAACATAGAGAAAATGGGCAGACGTGGATGTCGGGTTTGGAAGCTTGGTGGATTGTTTTGAACCTTCTTGGGACTTGCCTGGGGTATAGGACCTAGTTGGGTCTTGAGGTATGGGACTCGAGTTTAAGATTTTTGTTCTAACGCATTCCATCAGTTGTGATGTATTGTTTGAGGTTCTTAACAGGATATATCTTTCAACAGGATTGTCCAAATTAAATTACTTGTAGGAGATAAACATCATATCTTTGATTGCTCTATAATACCCTGTAATTTTAGTAGTTCTAGAATTTACGCGTATCTTTACATAAAAAATTGATATTTTTGCTTGCAGTTGATTTAAATTTGTGCCTCACAAAAGTGCAGGTGAGGGATGAACTTGAACAACTGTTGGATGATGACAATGATATGGCTGACCTTTATTTGTCAAGAAAGTTGGCTAGTGCATCACCTGTGAGTGGTTCAGGTGCTGTCAATTGGTTCCTTGCTTTGCCTACCATAGGCTCTAAAATATCTAGAGCTAGTAGGGTAAGTATGGCAACAGTTCGTGGAGATGAGAATGATATTGAGGAGCTTGAGATGTTACTCGAGGTCGCAATGCTAACCTACTTCTTTCCCACCATCTCCTACGAAACAAATTTTTTAAAAGTCGGTAGTTTTATTGCAGGCTTCCTTTATGCAGATTGATGGCACGTTAAACAAACTAACCACGGTATGTGAAGTTGGGTTTTTTTGTGTAATGTTGTTTTATCATATTCATTATAAATAGCTTGCTGCATACATGCTGATTTTCTTTACAACAGAAAATATGTAAATGAAGCATATTTATTTTTATAATTTTGCAGCTGTGTGAATATATTGATGATACAGAGGATTGATTATATTAACGTTCAGGCACAAAATGAGCAACAGTAATTATTGCTTGTATTGAGTATATAGGTTGCTATCTAACAACTTGTCCGTTTTGATTGCAGCTTGATAATCATCGAAATCAGTTGATTTAGGTGCTGTATTTTTGATTTTTAATGCCCCAATCCTTTGTATATTTCTTATTTTTAAAACCAATCCAGTTGTATCTGTTTGCTTCTCCATTATTTTTTCCGGTTTTGAGTAACTTAACTTTATTTGGGATGCAAAACTGTGGTCTCTTACCATGCATACTAGTTTTCTAGTCACAGGCAATGCCTATCTATAAAAATGAATAATTTATACTCCTCTCTGTTTCGAATTATATAAGATCATTGTTGACTTTTTAAAAGTCAATTTGAACTATTTTTAAATTTAAATTTTACATGATTAATTAAGTTTTCAAAATAATAAATTTAATAACCGGTAGTACTTTTTAAGTAATTTATGATATTTATAATTATATTGATATAAACTAAATAAATTTATCTCAATTTTAAGTTTGAAAATGTTTAAAATTGATTTTTCAGTTAATATTGATCTTATAATTTGAAACGGAAGAAGTATTAAATTTAGAATAAAAGAATAGAGAAAATTTGTAAGGAGTAAAATATTGAGAGAAAAAATCTGTAAGAGAACAAGTCGGAAATAAGGGGGGAGAGAGAGAAAGTAAAAGTGTATGAGAAAAAAATTGGAGAGGAGCAGAGAAATGGGCCCTTTTGTGTTCTATAATAATTTAGCTACTGAAATTACCATAATAACTACGTAAATACTAAACAAAGATTTTAAAGTTAGAAAAAAGGTATAACTACAATTTTATGGGTGAGGATACCAAAGTCCTCTGCCTTTATAGTGTATGTGTGTGTGTGTAGACATAGACATGTATTTTGCTAAGAAAATAGTGTTGCTCCTTGATAGTTGATGCATGTCATGCCCTTTACGACTGCAGCTAGAGCTCCTTCTAAGTTCAGGCACAGTCTGTTTACCCATCTAGTCTTTAGTGGCTGCAATATTTGGCATGAACATCGCATATACTTGAAATGATAATCACGGCTACATGTTTAAATGGGTAAGCCTAGAACTTCATGGTAGTATATATAAAAATCTTGCTGAAGTTGTACGATGATAATAGGGTTGATTGATCTTTCTTCTGATGTCAACAGGTGGTCATTGTGTCGGGGATTACTTCCGCTGTCCTGTTTGTACTCATCGTTTCCTACTCTCGTTTCAAAGGGCTTGTTGGATCTTGAATTATGCAATCAAGTAGGTTTTGTCAAAATGGAAAGAATTCAGTAGCAACATTATGCTCTCCAGCCTTCAAGAGGATGAAGATAAACTACTTTCTAACACCTTATTCAACCATTAGTTATAGAGAAACAATAAACCAAATGAAAGCTTATTATTTGAAGCTCTGATTATATACTCAACACAATTGTTTTAGTAAACATGAAGGTGAGGTTGATCATTGATATCTGGAATTATAAATTATAAATATTTTCATGATTTAGTTTTTGGAATTGGTATCTTAAATTCTCAAGTTTGTGTAGAAGTTCTGATGCTAGTATTTATATTCAGCATGCTTACCCAATTCACTACCCTGACTCCCTTCATATCATATAAAATAAACTATTGAATGGTTAAATATTATGTTGTCCGAAAATCGTAGTATCATGTTTTCAGAAGTGAATGAATATTGGTAACAAAATCACCTTGCCAGCCTCCTAGTAAAGTTTTGCTAGAGATTTATGTGCCTTGATGTGTGGGACTTAAAAACTCGCAAGGAGAAAGAAAAATTTAAAATTTTATCAAAACCTTTTAAACCATCCGTTATATAATAATACTTTAACATTACTCTTAATAATAAATTTTATGAAAATATAAATAATTTTACATTTATTTCCTTCTTTTCAATGTTCTCAGAATCGGTTCGTTCAGCGAATCGAAAAATGTATCGGGTGGATGGATTACTGATTCAACCAGTGGTCAAATCGTTGTTGAACCAGTGACATCGTAAATATATATTATTAATAATTAATAAAATTTTAAAACATTTATTTTTTTGTAAGTTAAAATAAAATAAAATTATATTAAATATTACTAAAAATATCTAATTTAAAATATATTAAAAAAAACACTTAAAAATCGAGTTAACCAATTCAACTACCGGTTGAACCGGTGACCAACGTATTTGACTGGTTTTTGACCAAATTAACTAAATTGGTTTAAATTGGACCGGATATTAGACCGGGTCCCAGTTCAACCGGTTTGATCGGTCAATCCAGTCCGGGTTTTAAAATATTGCTTCTTTTTTTCCTTATTTTTTATAATTGTTTTCTTTCCAAACATATAATAAAATTAAGTCGGGAGGTTCAAAAAAAAAGTACACATCTTACAGATACGGGAATAATGCATAATTCATATCAAAATGAGTATGAAGCTCAATTTCGACAATCCTTCTCAATATATTTATATCTAGGAGGGGAGGGGAGGGGAAGTAGTTCGGGGTTACTAGTTACTCGTGAGGAGTATTAAATGGATGACGGAATTTTTAATGTTTTTTATAAAAAAATTAAATAAAATTTATTGCTCGGTTTAATATTTTTTTTAAAAATAAAATAAAATTTATTGCTCGGTGTTATTTTGGTGTGACATGCAAAACGTCCAAAATATAAGGTGACAGCCGTCAAGTTCTGTGAAAAATAGGGGTTGCTAGCTTAGACACAGCACAAGAGAAAAAAAATTATTTAGTGATTATCAAAATGAAGAACAACATTGAAATGTCGATTAGAGTTAGGAGGAAAGAGGTTGTTCAATTGTTGACATGTCCGATCTGCGATAAAATCTTCAAGGACCCCATGAACATTACTGAATGCCTCCACATTTGTGAGTCTTCTCTACCTCTCTATATATACATATAAATATACACACACAAATATATAAAGGTACAATTTATGGTTGATGTTAAGTATAATCAACACCGATAATTTTTACGGTATCGTACAACCAATATAAGAATACAATTTACATGTTAGGTATAATCACACCGTAACTTCTACGGTATCGCTTCTACGGTATCGTCCAGTTGAATGGAGATTTTTAATATTTCAAATAAGGTATAATTTACGGCCAAATGTAATCATAACTTTTACGGTATCGTCTGCACAACTGTTGGGCAAAAATCCCAAATAATTGCCTTGACGATGGTTAAAAATAATGTTGGCCGTAGATTATTTTCCATATATATATAATTATTTATTTACATTCACAAAAACACAATATTAGATCTTAATTTATATGGATTCTTTTTTTGTGTTCACTTTGTTACTTAATTCCATAATTTACTTTACAAGTCTTATAAATTTTGTGTGATTCAATTATTCTTTACCTTAATACGTACCATAAAACCTATTACTCTCTCAGCTGCGCAAAAAACGTCCCAATTACCAAGAACTTTTGTTCCACAGTATTTGTATTATCGATAGTGCTATAAAATTGACACAATATATACTTAAGTTTGTCATCACAATTTTATTATCATGCCTTCACTACTAAATTAACTAAAGTTATTATTTCAGAAACACCAATTCATAGTCTCCATTGTAATTTGTGCTTTGTATAAACACAAGGAATGGAAGTTGCCTGCTTCACTTGTCATTTTCTTCTGTACTTCTTCTTCTTCTACGTTTCATGATTTGCTGATGTTCCTTGAATTCTCCTGCCAGTTTGCAACAAGTGCATCTACAAAAAGATCACAGAAGAGGATTTGAGAAGTTGTCCTGTGTGCAAAGTTGACCTTGGCTGTGCTCCACTCGATAAACTGAGGTAAATAAAAAAATTCTTCCATTTTAATCTTAAACAAACACATCAATGCACATAACATTAATTTCACTACACAAATATTTCACTTAATGTGTATGTTCAAATTCATGCCACAATGGAAATCAAAGACAATTTAGAGGACAAATATATATAAATATATATATATATATATATATATATATATATAGAGAGAGAGAGAGAGAGAGAGAGAGAGAGAGAGAGAGAGAAAGGTACAAGGGCATACCAAGTATACCCTCTTTAGCGACGAACTGGGCGACAATTTGGTCCATCGCCATATGTTTGTCCGACACTATAGCTTTAGCGACGGACAAACCTATGGCGAAGAATCAAACTATCGCCCCGTCTGTCGCTAAAGGGGGTATGCTTGATATGCTTTTTAAAGGGCATGTCCTTGAACCAAGTCATATATATATGTGTGTGTGTGTGTGTGTGTGTGTGTGTGTGTGTGTGTGTGTCAGTGTCAAATATGTTTTTACTTTCTTATAATTTGCAGGCCAGACCACAATTGGAGTTCAATTAGTGCACAAATCGTCCCTTCTTTGAGAAAGGCAGAAAAGGATTATGAACTTGCAATCCGAGAAGACAAGGGCCTTGAATTTGTAAATGGAGAAGCTGAGCAAGTTGTGCCTGCTAGAAAAAAAGAGAGGTCTTTGTCTTCCTTTTTTAGCAAACCAAATGTATCAAACCAGAGTACTAGTATCATGACTGGAAGAAGAAAAGCCATTGCAAGAAAGGTGATTCCTTCTCAAGGACCCACTATTTGCATTGGGAAGCCGCGCAAATCCATGGAAGACCCTCCAGAGAGCTCAAACTTCTCCATGACTCCAAGCAAGATTGCGCAACATAATAAGCAGGTGGGGAGTCTCAATTTGCACTTCTTGTTTGTTCTTATACTCGCTAATATATAGCGATAGATCTGAACTTTAAAAGTAACTTTACCTTTGGTAAAAGAATTCATATTTGATACATTGACAGTGTATACACAAACGTTGTTAGGACTAAACACGTCATTAAAATAAGGATTTCGTTACTAATGTGTCATAATCGTGTATATACCGACATTGTATGAAACTTTAATTCCTAGTAAAAATGTTGCAGATTTCTTCTGCTGTGGAGTCCTCTAAACAACAAATACCCACAAAAAGTACAGAGAGAACTCGGAGAACTGTCAAACCATTGGAGAGGATGAATGATTTGTTGCATCCTTTGAATTGCCTTGAAGAATCAGCAGATAGAACAAAGTCTAGTAAATCTACTTTACAGGGACCTTTTTCCAAGGCAAGGAATGTGTCTAAAGGCAAAGGCAGTGACTCTGAAAATAGGTCAAAAATATATTATGATACTGATGATGATGATGACATTGAGTATACTCCACCATCAGCTCTGGTAAAAGCCAGAAAGATGACTCGTGGTCGACCAAAAAAAGTAGTTGCCGCTGCAGAACTGAGTGTTGCTGCACAAACTATCATTGATTCTAAAAGAAGTCAACATGTGGAAAGAATCTGTCCAATTTGGCTTGGATTAGTTTCGTCTGATAACCAGTGAGATTCTAATCCTACTATTTCGGATTAATAGTATATGTTACAGTTAGTTTAGTCATATTATTAACGTACTTGGTACTTATTCTTGTTGGGGTTCATGTTTGAAGGGAAGGAGATGAGCCGCAAAAACCTCTCTGCTACTTGATGATAAAGTGAGTTCCTTTCCTTATATATATATACACGAGTTTTTGTACCATGTTTCTTTGGTTTGCTTCAAAATCCAAATTGTAGTTGCAATCTGAAGCCCGAATGCATTTTTTATATATTATGTTTGATATGATTTTGGTCATGGTATAATACCTTACTAGATTTTGTTTACTTCTTCTATGACTAACCTCATATATGTAAGATTACTTGATTTAGGAAAAGTTAAGCTATTATCTGTCACCATTACCTATATCCTCTAGTAGACTTTCTTTCTCAAGTATTGGATAGACTTGAAAAACTCCATTTTCCCCAACACTAGGTGCCTCCATTTCAGAGGCTAATATGCATCTCATTGCTTTTCAAACATTAGTAATAATCTTTTCTTAGAAGGTTTGCTCAACGGTACAAAGATTTTTCTCTGTTTTTCATAGCTCTGGTTTTGACGACATTCCGTTATTTGATTGTTAGTTTTTGGTAGCTATAACATTATGATTTTTCAGCCTCTGGTTATTAGCATTTGCATTCGTTGTCTTAATTTCTACCAAATGGCATATATCCTTCAATATTATTGACATGCACATGCTATTCATACTATTTTTCTTTCGTAGGGATGTTTCTCTGCCAGTATCGTTCATCAAAAAGTACCTTGTGCGGAAACTTGAGCTTAATAGTGAGGACGAGGTAATTACTTAATTTCCCCCCTTTCTTGCAGAATAAGAGTTGCAGTGAGGTGTCTAAATTGTTCTGTGGCATTTAGCTGATTGAATTACTGCAATTTACAACTTGTTTTTATTAATGTGTTATAGGTGGAGATTAGCTTGTGGGGTGAGCCTCTTCTTCCCAGCTTGGAGCTGAATACCTTAATTGATTTGTGGTCACAAACATCACTGACATCGGGAAAATTAATATCAGCAATGGTGGGAGATTCGGCCAAGGAGTTTGTGATGCTTCTTTCTTATGCTCGAAAATCGCCGGCATCTTAATTAAACCTAGCTAATCTTAGACAATCAATGAGTACTGTTTTCCAGGCAGCTAGATAGTGATATAGAAAACTGTTGTTGTACTGTTTGTTGTTCATTGCATGTGAATGCAGATGGTTAAGACTTGAAGTAATGTGCTAAAGGATTTACAGGATTTTTGTTTGGTTTTATTGTGTTTGGATTAAAAGGACCCTTTTTTCTGGTGCATGGGAACTTGGGTGTCTAAACTTTGGTAGTTCATGTTCAGGCCATCGGTTCCTAGTCTGGTCTCATCTAAATTCTACTCCCTCTATTCCAAATTAATTATAAGATCATTATTGACTATTAAAAGTCAATTTGATACATTTTCAAAAGATGATTTATTAAAGATTAGGAAAAAAATGAATCTTACAATAATTAATATTTTTTTAAATAATTTAGAATATTCATTATTGTATTGACTATAATTAAAGAAACTCATGTCAATTTTCAATTAGGGAGATATACGCAGTACACGCACAAATATAGCCACAACAAACCTGCGAAATTAATACTACCAAAATAGGAGAAGGGGGCAGCAGAAATCTTTCCAAAAGATTCAATACTCTGGTCAGATTTCAAAGCTCTTAAATCTCCTCAAAATTTTAGTCCATGTTAACAACATATATGATATACCCACCAAATCAAAAAATGTAGAATTATATATAATATACTCAAACGCAAAGCCCTGATACCATCAATTAGGAAACACACGAACCCATTTTGCATCATTTGACAATCATTAAGCTAAGTACTTAGTGATGGGCTTGTAATAAAAGTAAGCTTGAAAATGAAGAACTGAGTGGAAGGTGACACAGAATGAGGAACAGTAAATAAGCAATAGAACCACTCACAATGCGTTGACAGTATATTTTGCCGCAAAGGGATTTCTTCTCCTCGGCTGATTTCTGAGCTTCCGTCTGCAAAAATGGATTTGAAAAAGTCTGGAGAAAGAGCTCAAATCTTCTGTTCCCATTCCCCTCTTACCGGTTACTGGACACAGAAAATATATATATATATATATGTGTGTGTGTGTGTGTGTGTGTATACATATATATATGTATATTCTCTGATAACAGAGAAAGAATGACAACCGGGAATGGGAACAGAGGTCACACACTGGAGAAAGCGTAATGGAAGACCAAGCCTCATTCAGTCTCGGATTCAATTTTGGCAATAAATTTCATCTTAACATATAAAATAAATATTAAAAAAAATAATAAAAAAAGGTAATGGAAGAAAGAAGAAAAAGGAAAAGTAGTTTTATTGTATAAATCCAATAAATGGTTATTTTTAATTTGATTCAAATTATAATAATTTATATCCTTAAAATATTTTTAAAGTCTTCTCACATGGGACTCAATTACTATTTTTAATAAAAAAATATTTTTAGGATAATAAAGGCACTTATAAAAATAACAATTTTAGAATTTATTTATTTGAGCTGAACACATAATAATATCCGATTTTGAACTTTTGTTGCATAACATTCACCAACCAAAAAAAATGAATAATCTTTAAATTTTACCCTCTACAAAATATAAAAAAAAAATGAAATATTATTTCCAATAAAAAAAAATACATTTTGGACACGATGGACATTATACTACATATATAAATATGTTTCTAATATTAATAATATAAGAGGTACTTTAATTTTTAACTACTTAGTTCAGCATTCTTGTGTTAAAATATGTACATCTAATATGTGATGCCGAAAGTACACTATAAGATTGTTGGATTAGTTAATTCACATAGGTTACCTCCTTTTTCATATAATCATTATGATGTTTTAGTTTTAATGCTCAGTTGTTTGGTTTATAAGATCTTTTAGGTCATATCTTAGTGGTTATTTACTTGTGGTGCCTAACAAAAAAATTCATGTCAATAGCTACATATAACTATTCTATGAATAACAAGGTCATTAAAATTTAAAACTATAAATGATGCCCCTTGCCATCACTTGAGCTAGAGCTCCTTGGTTAAGAGCAATGAAATCCAAACAACAATGATCAAGTCAGTATAACTATGAGAAGAATATATACAGATCAACCAACTTATAACTCTCTATTTTCATCTCTTACATGCGTCTCATAATATGCTTTCAGCAGTGTAGCATGATTCAGGCCTTTGCACTTTTAAGATTTCTTAAAATAATTACATGTATAATCCTAAGAGAAAGAAACAAAAAACAAACATCAAATTACAGTGCCACAAGCCCTTACAACATAAACCTACCAGAAAAGAAAGGCAGGAAATCATCTTGAATGTCGAGTTTGTTACAAGGCTAATCCATCATAACCAGGTAACGCGATTGGCCCGAGGCAATTACCTTCCAATGTAGCAAGAATCATGAACTCCCTTTCAACAAATCTGTTCTTCATTGTCCACCTTTTGCCAAACACCATGAAACGGATCACAACATCATTTTCTATCCTTGAGAGATCGTTACTCAAGAAGAACGGATTTTCCCCATCAACATAGTAGTAGTTAGACATCTTTTGCGCGGAGAGATAGACACAATTCATGGGTCCACTTCTCAAGAAAACTCCATATCTATTTATCCGGTAGACAACACCAAGCATGATCTCTCCATTCATCGGTAGGAACATGCGACAGTGGAAGATTATTGGAAAGAGAATGTACCTTGACGACTCTTCAACCTCTCCACTGCCTATGCTCTTCAATTTGGTTACAGCAAGAAAGTAACCATGCTCCTCTGTGGACTTCCAATTCAACATTTGCTTTAGAAGGCGGGTTATAATTAAACTTTGGGGTACCAGTTCGTTTTTGTCCATGTCTTTTAAAGGAACCACTACATGACAGGAGCATTCCACTTCACTCAGCATGTTTGCTTTTCTACATCAAAATGACCAAATGAATAAGAGTTATATAGAAGCTTGATTAATGTTGATCAGTTAATTTGATTCATTCTTATAAACAACTGAATGGTTTCTCAGTTTGCATTTAAATTTACGAACCAGCAAAGATGATATATTAGTGTTATACTTATAAAATTACTATATAATAGGGTAAATCCAAATAGGGGGTGAGGGGGACAAAACTTTATGAATCACTGACCTAATAAAATTCAAAGGAAAAGTATCAGCCAACAAATTAACAGAGTTAGATTATTTACTATCTGAAATTTGCAACATAAACATAATTAAATTAATATTAATCTTAGTAATAAAAATGCTGCTCACTAAGCCACCTACCTGGTCAATGACTTAACCACTCTCAGTAATACCCTAGTCCCACACTGAAACATGTGGCATAAAGTGAATTATAACAAGGTCTTCACTCTACTACTAAGAGCACCCATAATTTGTCATGAATTTAAGGTGGTGATAGGCCAAGATGACCCATAGTGCTCTTGGGGTGGAATGAGACTTGATCCCCAAAAGCATTCATCAAATATGCGAGTATAAAGATATTCTAAACTTCTAAAATATAACTTATCAATATATATATATACATATATAAGAATAATCATGAATGTACTACACATTCCCACTTACAAACATAAAAGAAATGACAAGACATTTGTAAGGCTAATCAAGTTATGTATGGCGCAGTAAAGAACATGACCAAAACTATCCTTGGGGCTTAGCATTTCCTAATGATAGATCGCAAATATTACCTAATTTACCACAATAAGAAAGGAAAATATACTAGATTTCCTGCCAGTGACAAACTTGGAGCACAACTATAGAGCCACTATCCTTAACCACATTATGCAATCCACTCTGAACATAAAGGTGAAGGTCACGTAGAATAAGGAGGAACCAAGTCCGCCTACATATTTTTTATTTTGTTATACTTCCCCCTCTGAGAACCAAACAGTGCTCACATGCTCACATTACATGAGCCATAATCAGTAACTATTACCATTTGTCTAATATCATAATTATTAATTAGCATCCACACCAAGTCAGGGGGATAAAATAGGAATGGAAAGTAAAGTATGTACCACTAGTAAAACTATCATCAGCCACAGTGATTTATACGATGAAAGCAGCAACTAAACTAATGAAAACTAATGAGTTATATTGTCCCAATTAATTGTTCAATAACCATTATGCCGACATACAAAAGCTGCACGGCTGCACCACATGGCACCAAACACTAAGGGCAATTCTCAACCTTATAATTTATAAGTCACCTAAACAGGGGAGTAGACCCATTCAACGCAACTGAGACGAAAGAGTACACAAAACTGCCTTTAATTCTGTAAATAAATAAAAACAGCTATTGACCTGAAACTTTTACCAAGACAAATATGTCAAAGAAGGGGTCTGGCAGATGCTCATGCTTCAAAACTCTAGACTCAGATATTGAACCAACCCATAAGTTTAGAGGGCTCAACAAAAAGGATATTGGTATACAGTATGAATGGACACAACTTTTGTGGATTACAGATTGCCAGACAATCAAACAGTGACGGCTTTGGATAATTTAGCTTTGTCCTTCTGCTGGTGTGCTAAAAACATTAGGAAGAATTGAAGGAAAAGAAAATTAGTTTAAGATAGAGAATGAAGAACAAGGATCTCAGGTAAGATAACAATTTTGTTTAGGACTTCGGTTTTACATAAACCAAGCTCATGTTATACTTTATGGTTTGATGAAAAGTCGAGAGAGAGTCACACACACACACACACGCACAGATAGAGAGAGAAGAAGAAGAAGAAAATAGCTGGTATGTCCCAATTGTGTGATAAAGTCATAAACAAATGTTTGTTTGTTTTTTTTGAAAATCTCCCCAGAAATCAGATGAAACAGAATAGGCACGCGCGAGGACATTCCTTGGCACATTTAGAGATGAAGTATTTACCCAGAAAAATAAAGATGAAGAACAATTTGTAAAGCCAAAATTGAAAATTAGCACAATGAAGGAGTCACCAATTACCAGCAGACGATGTTAACGTAGCATTTTACAATACCAACACAATTAAGAGTCATAATGAAACATGTCAATTTATTATTTGAAGAATCAGTATTTTCCATTATTTGCTTTTTTTCCAATGTACAGGTTTTGGCAGAAAGACCAGCATCCTTCACTTTATCAATTGATATCTGTCCATTACTTTTAACATAAATTAAAAAGTACTTCTAATTTACGATCATCCACTCAGTATCACATTAGCAACCAAGAGAGGGACAGAAACCTTTTTTTAACTAGAAAGATCTGTGTTGATCATAAATAGGCCTTTCTCCATACAAATTTGCATATACTAAATTCCTATTATGGTTATTATGTTATACCTCTCCTAACCTAATATTAACTGCTACAGCCACTGCTCACAAATTATTCTCCCAAACCACAATATAGACTCTAAGGCAACAAATGTTTTCTTTGCCATCCATACAATTCAAATGCAACACCAGTTCGTCAAACAGATTATAAAAAGTAGAATGAGGCAAACAAGGCACAAATTCATGAATTTAAGTTAATAATTTCAAAGCCCCAAATCTAAAATTCAGTACTGGAAGATTGAATAAACAGTTGTAGAATAAATAAACACAGTTTACACCTTCAATCAAAACTAAATTAAAGCAAGTAACAAGTGAAAAAAAAATAGTCGATCTTAATCTTCTACCAAAAGAAAATAAGCATAAAGAGGGAAACTACATCGCTAACCTGGTAAGCAGAAATCCAAATTTTTGAGTAGCAGCTGGCTTTCTGAAAATGAGATTTTCGGGGAGAGGGGGGGGACTCGGGAGGAAGAAGGATAGATTTCATTTGTTTTTCTGTTCTGGTTCGGTCGAACCGCTACCTTCTGTATTTACCGGTTCAGTTGCTAAATTTTTTAACACGCGCAATACGGAGAAGTTATGTCTCAATTTATTTATACTCATTAAACATTTTTTTTAATCTTGAATTCACCTTAATATGATAATATTAATCTTCTTTTTTTTTTTATTTATATCCATTTGCTACTTTAATATTTAACCCCACCCCCTCCCTGGAATTATATAATTTCTTATAAAGGACTTTAATAATTAAAAAAGTCATAAAATTGTTATTGTGGAACTAATTCAAATATAGATATTAAACTAGTATACCCAAATACAAATAATATAATCTTATGTAATATTTGAAAAAAAAAATATAGTCTGATAATATGTGCCTTACTATTAAAATTGATGCCCTTGTAATTTTTAGTTTGAGATTTGAATTGTATTTTTGCTTGAGTCTAAGAATTTGAAAAAGAAGCCAAGAATGTGAAAAAAGAGCAACTAGAGGTTTATATGGTAGGTAAGGGTGTAAATAAATTGTGTTGAGATGAATATTAAGTTATTCAAATTTGATTTATAAAATTTATGGAATATAAAATAAGGTTTGATTGAGTTTCGTTTAGTTATTGAGTCTAGCACGATTTCGAATTGAGCCAGAACAGTTTGAATTTTTCTAACGATTATGATCTGAGTATCAATAAAAAATAATAATTTGAAAAGATTTAAGTAGTTTTATCGAATTTTAAACTTTACTCGTATTTGAATGTTTATATTTTGAGTTGAGCTCAAATCGAACTTTTAGTCGAACGAATACGAATCGAGCTCAAATCGTTTGGTTCATTTTACAGCCTTAATGATGTGGTTAGGTTTAGAATACCCTCTTTTTAACTTAGTCAGTCAGTAATATTGATTTTATTAAGCAGTCGGTAATGAGTCCTACCTGTAGAACTAACAAAAATACCTACAAAAATATTAGTTTCATATATATATATATATATATATATATATATATATATGATAGTCTCACAATTTCATAAATTAAGTTGCTTGTGTTTTTTTTTTATTGAATAATTTGTACAATCTATACTTGTACCTATACATTTGTCCCATGGTGTAAAGTATGAGAAATTGGTCAATTCTATATAATTTTAGTTCACTCGTATTTTCATTACAGTTATTGAAACTTCAGCCATCAATTGAATATCAAATAAATCTGTAAATACAAACTTTTAATTTCTTCAAGAAGTAAGTTTATTTATCCCTTAATTTTTAAGAGACTTTGACAAAAAAATTTATTTTTATAAAAAAATTCCAGCATTGTGATCTAATTGTAAAAAAAATAGTTTAATAAAATATATGTAAATTAATGTTCAGTACCTGATAAAAAAAATAATTTAACCCTTTTACAAAACTGCTGCCCACTTTTAGGAGTCCTTTCCCATTTCAGGTTTCTAACATGTGAAAAACTACTGCCCACTTTTTGGAATCCTTTCCAATTTAGTTGTCCCAAAATGCGAGTCCACCTTGAAAATCAAAGTACCTAATCTTGTGAGATTCAACAAGTTTGATCATGACATTTTAGTATATAGTAAAGTCATTTTTTATTTTTATTTTTTCTTCTCAAAAACTTTAGCTTTCAAATTAGACTCAGAGTTTGGGGAAGGACTGAGTATTATCCATCGGAAAGAACTTTTTAAGCAGTCCTCTATGGTGGTTGTACGTACATTCAGCATCAATTGTAGAATATTTTTATTAAAGGCAACGTAGTTATTGAACAAAGTTGAAGACAAACTTGGGACTTTCTTAAAATATTTATTTTGAGGGATGGTGCATATACCTTCTTTATATATGAATTATCGATTACACACACACACATAGTCAATCACTCACTTGTTTTATTTTCCTACTTTTGTGCAGTCAACCTTCATCTTCTTGCCTAGCCATGACCACGACCTTTGGAGCAAATATTGAGCTGTCAAGATGCACTGCAACATTGAGCAGGCCTTGTTGTCCAAAATTAGACAAATGTGAAATGAATTTACCTATACCCGTGCACCATTGCTTATCAAATAGATATTCTGCAATTTCAAGGGTTTCGAGAGAAGTCAAATGTAGTAGATCTAGAAAGGGTAGCGTTACGTACTCAATGTCAAGTAGCAATGAGGATGGCAGTCTTACATATAAAAATACCGGTGTTGACATAGATGCTGGATCAGAGCTTGTTAGGCGAATTGCGAAGATGGCTCCGGAATTGGAGGCTTTGGCGGGTTGTATCCTCACGGTACAGTCTATTAGCTCCTCTATTATTGTCATGTGAACTCTAGTGTATGTTGATACTGTTGGATTTTTTCTATAAAAATTCTATTTATCTATTTATTTAATATTAGATATTTATTTATTAATAAAAATACATCATTCGTCATTCATTAAATGATCATTTATTTTATTTATATAAATCTCCAAATTTATATATATATTATAATTTATGTGTATAAATAAGTATTATACACAGAAGATATAAATCTTATGTAATATATATAAATAAAGATATAATAGTTTATAACTTATGATAATTTGGAGATATTATCATGTAGGTTACAGTGTTTTAATAGATATGATTTATCTTGATCATGGAAGTTAGACTTCTAATTAAAGTACTAGTGCATTAACGGTGTGCATTAAACGAATCATGTGATAATATTTTATTTATAAAATATTTTCACATAAATACTAATTTGTGAATGTTTATTAATTTTGAAATAATAATGGACTTAATATTGTTATATATATTAATTTAATATTTCAACGAGTGAAATTATATTGTGTTAGTTAATACCTCGGAATGTTAATTAATATATTTAATTAATATCAGGAACATTATTATTGTCAAAACATCATAGAATCTTGGCCAAGTCTTTTAATATTTATTATTAAAATGATTGATTTAATTGTTAAATCAATTTATGATCAAATGAAGATAAATTATGGACTTTTGAAATTAGTTTAACTATATTGTGATTATATTTAATTTTAAAATATTTATGTACCATAGAGGAAATATTTATAGTTTATTAGGAAATGGTTTATTTTATTTAAATTCCTGGACCGAAGTGCAATTACAATTATTTAGTGGAATTAATTATAATTAATATTTATTTAGTATATTTATTATTAGATAATAATATATGAATGAGTATTGGAGTCAGAATAAGAATTCTTTGGGATCCTCATCTTAGTCTAATATGAATCAGTTTCATTAGAGAGATAATGATCAATAAGGATATAAATATATCATTGATTAGATACGTAAAGGAGATTATTATTCCAGATCAGATGAAAGACCAAATAGGGTATGCTTTCTCTCTTTTCCTAGAAAAAATACATAACCACATTCCAGATTCACCATAAAGTCATAGAAAAGAAGATCTTGAGGGTACTCGAAGATTCAAACGTATTAATCCAACCAAGTACTAGGTAACAATTCATATTATAGATACATGATATATATATATATATATATATATATATATATATATATATATATATTGGTTTGTATAAAACTATAAAGATAATCCTGTTTTATTAAATTTTTAAAACTACTTTTCGGAGATGGTTAGGTTATTACTAGATCTAGAGCATAGGTTATTACAAAACCTAGTCCGATGTCCAAAAGAAGAAGAAAAAGAAACCTTACATATCCAGTTTCCTCATCGTATAAACTGTATTGTGGGTCTAATCTGAATCATTTTAATGATTTTATTTCAAGAAGTCATTTTATTAGTAGCAAAAGAAGCATAATCTCTTGTTTTGGAAAGGAAGAAAAATTGCACTTAGATTTTTATGTTCCTCACAAATCACAGTAGAATTTGTGCCTTCTTTTGTCGTCGCATCACTACCACACAAGTTAATGGAATTAAAGTAGTATAAATTTGTGCAATACATGAACATAAGAGTCGGTAAAAGATGTTGTTTATCCTTATGATGTGTGTTTGAACTTTGAAGATACTTGCTATAACAAAGTTTCAACTTTAGAGACCGTTGAGAAATAAAAAATATTTGTTGCTCTTAAGTTGATAAGCCTACACTAAAAGTTACATTTACGTTGGTACCAAACTTGTCTACCAGAAACGTTTTAGCATAATACGAATCTTCAAGCTTAGGCAACCAATATGAGATTCACGTTCAGGATAGAAATCTTTAAGCTTAGGCAAACAATCCGTCTAAGCTCACATACGTTGGTAATCTGCTATTCTTTTAGTCGTATGCATAAACTACCAGAAGGTTATACAAATTGGAAAAGAGGAAAGAAAGTGAATTGCTCCTCCTCCTTGCCGTTGTACCGTTCATTCTCAATTTCTTTGATTTTCTTAGGGTTTGTTGAGAAGTTTTCCGTTGGTGCTGGCTCTCTATGTTTAATCATATTAATCCCTTCTCCTAAGCAGGGCAGGGGATTCCTGTCTTGTGGCCGTGGCTGGTACAGATGGTGTGGGAACTAAACTTAAGCTGGCCTTTGAAACTGGAATTCATGAGACTATTGGCATTGATCTGGTAAGCTTATAACTGCATCTTGTTACTCTTGTAATATCTAAAATTTAAATGTCACTATTGTTCAGAGAATCTGATGCACTTCCTACTAGGTTGTTATGAGTGTCAATGACATTGTTACTTCTGGTGCAAAGCCTTTATTTTTCCTTGATTACTACGCAACAAGTCGCCTTGATGTTGATCTTGCTGAAAAGGTAGAAACTGTTTTGACGTTTTTGTTTGTGTTGTGTTTGGATACATAGAGTTGTTCAGTTATGTTTGATCTATTGCTTCTTCAGGTTATAAAAGGCATTGTTGATGGTTGCCAGCAGTCTGACTGCATTCTTTTTGGAGGAGAGGTACTTTTGCTGTTACTTATTGGTACTTTTGATGGGTTTATGCTAAAAAAATAGAAAAAGAAAAATATAAACTAAAAGATTGTGGTTATATTTACTAATTCTTCTCTGTAGTTTTCTAATGACGAAACTCTATGAGCTACTCAGTTCAAGGATGAGTGCAGAAATTTTGTAAATTACGATGGACTATTGCTTGTGTTCAACTCAAATTGCTTTTTAAATAGGTAATGATCTATAATAAACACCCCTTTTTTTTAACCTGCAATTGGTTTATCATTTAAAAATAAATAACTTTCCATTTTATACTTGAAACATTTAAATATATAATCCATGAAATTTATCTACATTATAATCCTTGAAATCTTCACTTGTAAAAATATCTTCGTTCAACAGTTTAGGTATTGGGTGAAATGCTAAGCATATTTAACAGTATAGCTTAATAGGGTCATGTGTGAGCGCTTTTGTATATGTCAGGGTAAGCCAATGTTAATTTATAAGATACAATCTGAAAATCTCTCATTCAGGTGAACTAACTGGATTTTATATGCCCGTTAGACCGCAGAAATGCCAGATTTCTACCCTGATGGTGAATATGATCTTAGTGGTTTTGCGGTTGGCAGTGTGAAGGATTCAGTTATCAATGTGAAAAACATCATGATTGGAGATATCCTGATTGGCTTGCCCTCCAGTGGAGTTCATTCAAATGGCTTCTCTCTTGTTAGAATGTTTGCCATTGCTTTAGTACAACTATAGCTTGTGCATCTTCTTTCCTTTATCTGCTAAAAATTCTGTTGAAATTTTGTGTGGGGGCTGCAATATCTGAACAGATATCAATTGCAGCTGCTTTCCTTCTTATACTTTTCCTTTATTCTAATGTCTATTATTACCTTCAGTTACAACTAGATGCATCTTTATAGGGTCTTTGCTAAAAGTGGGCTTTCTTCGAAAGACCAACTTCCTGGTGAATCTGTTACATTTAGTGAAGCCTTGATGGCCCCACTGTTATATACGTTAAGCAGGTCAACTCTCATATCTGTTTCATATATTTTCTCAATGTTAAAACACTAGTTTCTTGCTATAAAGTTGTAATCTTGTCCTTTAATTTGGTCAATCAAGGTGCTTGATATCATCAGCAATGGAGGTGTCAAAGGGATTGCCCATATCACTGGTGGTGGTTTTACAGATAATATCCCTCGAGTGTTTCCAGAGGGTATTGGTGAAGTTGTAAAGGGCGATGGAGTGAGCTATCAATAATATGCAGTCATATATTTCTCTCCTCCATGATCAGTTCTCTGTTTGGTGAGATGCTCTGTACAATTTATTGCGGCTATTTACTAGTTACTCAAGTTTCGTCTTGCAGTTTCTCAGGATTTGTGAAATTTACATTGTATTGAAAGTATTGTTGTCCAGAGCATGTGGAGAATATAAAGGTGGCAAATGGGTTGATTTAATGGGTAATGAGTAAAATTAAATGGATAATGAGTCATTAGTGGAATTTCAAATTAGTTATAATAAATAAATGGATAAATTTTAAACGGATAATGGGTCAAACCCACCGACCCTTGTATTACCCACAATTTAAATCTGTTTTATTTTTACTTAAAAGAAAATGCCTAAACCTCTATGTTTATCCTGATCCGTTGCAAACGTTTTCAGTACCTAAACCTCAATGTTTATCCTAATCCTTTTCAAACAATATGGAATCGTTCTTCCGGGCTGGGATTATTATATGTATCATGATATAACATGATAAAAACACCAGTTTTAAGTTCATCTTTTAGATCCACCAACCCTACCGAACACGGCGAAATAGAGGAGCTCAATTAAGGCTAAAGAAGGAGACGGATAAGTGTTCTCTCTCTCCATGTGCAGTACTGTCATAATGATATAGAGGAGAATTTCAATAGAGAGTAAGAATCAATTAAAGTGGCGATGGAGATGGAGAATGAGGTGGAAGACGGGAGATGTAGAGCGAGAGGATTTGGTTTAACAAGATATTATTATCTGTTTTATCACAACCCCACTTACACTGTGTTTGTGAGTTTCATAATGGAGTGAAAAAACTGAGAATTACAGTGATTGTGAGTTTAATGTGAAAGAAAATAAAAGAATTTAAGATTTTTAAGAAAATAAAGAAGAGCCAAGTGTTTAATAAAAAGAAAGGAAATTTATTAAACATTTAGATTACAAACAAAATACAAAAATTACCCTTATAATAATTTAAAATGTAATATCATAAAAGTAAAATAATATTTTATTTTAAGTTAAAATTTTCTTCCAAAACTCACAAACACAAAAAAAAAAAAAAAAAATTCTTTCCTTCACACTATTTTTCTCTCAAAAATATTAAATTCCTTTATTTTCTTTCATCTCCACACGCACACAGTGTTAAGACCCATGATTTTATTCATCTAACCCATGTATTTGATATTATTCATTTAACTCAATTCATTTATGACCACTTAAGATAAATGGTTAATTTGACCCATTAAATCGTGAGTAATTGAACGGGTTGATGGGCTTGGTTAAAGTTTTGCCAGCCTTGGGAGAAATTATGGAGGCAGAGAGATTAATTTATATTTTTGGACAAATGAACAGTATACTTCTTCTTTTCATATATTTGTAGGATCCGTCTATAATAAAGGAGGAACATACTATTTACTTACTCTAAAAATATAAAATAATTTTTCGAATCAGAGCAGCTTTTTTGAAATAAGCTTTCTTTTTCTTTTCTAATTTCAATCATAATATGCAATGCAACATTGCAGTTTTTATAAACGTCAGTTTATAAAAAGTGTTAGCTAGAGATGGCCAAGAGTGAAGTGTTGATCATCAACTCATACCAGATTTATTCTTGCAGTTATATTACACCTTTCATTCCACGTAAAAGAATTCTATTTATTTTTTCCTAGCTGTACGTACCTATACGAAATTTTAAAATTAAAAATTAATATAAATTTAATTAATATGATAATTAATATTGTTATGAGTCAAATAGGACTTTTGTTTATAAAACAGCTGAAGTACTAATAATAAAACGTGTTAAAAAGACAAAAAAAAAATTCTAACTGAAGTATGGTCATAACCAAAATTTAATTATAAACAAATAGGTTGTAATTTAATTATTAATTACGATAAAGTTGAGAGATACTTGAATTTATAAGTGAACAAAGAAATTTAAGATGGGAGTAAAACTATGGAAAATGCAAAGTTGAACAACTTGCATGACCGGAGAGGAATGTTGGATGCTTAAGTCCAACTAGTCTGCAATCTTTGTCTTGCTAAGCCCGACTAGTCTGCACGGTTGACCTATTGCTACAACCAAACTTGAATTATTCCTTAATCAAGGAGAAATCAAAGTCAATTGGTTCGATTCTTTTTTTCTTTTAAATCAAGTGGTTCGATTCGACGCTCATTCAGCCACTACATTTGGTCAATACGTTTGTAGTAATTCAACTTAAAACAATTTTAAGAATTATTTTTTCTCTTTATGCAATTAAATAAAAAAAAATAACAAATTTAATAACGAGAATTAAAATAATAAATAATCAACCATTATCAAGCAAGATACAAATTTAAAATTTCTTGACGATGAAATCAATAATCACAGGTCGAATTCTGAATCTGTAGTAGTTCAATAATAATAAACTTATAATAATTTTCTCAAACTCTAAAATTTGAAGTTACATAATAAATTGAGAGAATGCAAAATTACTTTTAATTAAGTTAAGAAACCTAATTAACTTTACTATTCAAAATATTTTAAATAATAAAATTTTCAAGCTTTAATTAAACGGAGATGACGATAAAAACTTACGAATAACAAATTATAATCCTCTTAATATATGTTTTCGGTACCTTCTTAGTAATGTGTTTGTCCTCATTTTAATAAGACTATTGCATGACCTTTTATAATATTTTTCTTAATATATTCCTATTATAGATTAAAAATAATCTCAGTCCTACCACATGTCCTTTATTAATAAATTAGTCACCTAATCAGATTAGGAATATCATTTACTTGTCAAGCTAATAAATAAATTTTTTTTCAATTTTAATTTCTTTCGCGAGTGAGGACCCACACCCAATAATTTTGATAGTAAATTTTCTTTTGAGAGCTTATAGGAGTTTTCGCATTAGTGAGGTGTGATCTACCAAATTAGAATTTAATTATATTTTTTTTTTTGTTATTTTAAAACCTGTAACTATTATACTAAATTTAGGGGTCCACTTTAATTCAAGAGACTTAGGGGGTACTGGGGAGTTTGGGGAAGGAGCAGGAGGGAGACTAGAGCGAAACTTAGGACAAATTTAACTTAAAATTTTGAAATATTTGTTAAAATTTAACTTTTTACTGTTGAAGAGTACACTTATACATATGACTTTATATATTAAAAAATATATATTTATCACTAAATTATCTTTTTAAAAGAAGAGACATTTATCTCATTGTTACTAGTGGTAAGGGTAGAATAGTCTAAACGGTGAGTTTTTATTCAACTCTTTAAATAATTCGGCAAAAAAACAAATATAACATGTTATTATTTCAAGTTATCCCATAAATAATCTCATTTAAAACAAACATGTGACTGAGATTATTTAATCTTAAAATTAGAAATTTTGGAGTTATAATCTATGGGAATACTGTCTCAAAATTATAATTCTTGCAAATAAACATGATCCAAATCTTTTAATTTTAGTGAGAAAGTGAGTTTGACTTTCTTTCAACAATATTACTTTGGTGACAAAATAATGGCTACAAAATTGGATACAAAATTATGTGATTGACTATTATCATTAAGTCTACCTATGTATGATATCAATAATTATATTTTGTCATATTATTTTGTAAGTTAATTTTTGTAAGAGTTTTTTTGTTACTCTAACAATACTCTTTTTTTAATAATACTATATCCGTTCTGATTTATAAGATCATTATTAATTTTTTAAAAATCAATTTCATACTCAAAATTAACATGAATTCATTCAATTTATATCAATATAAATATAAATATAATAAATTATTTAAAAAAATATTACTAGTTATAAAATTTATAATTTTTAAAATTTAAATAAATTGTGTTAATTTTAAATTAAAAAATATTTTAAATTATTTTTTTAAAAATAATAATAATTTTATAATTCAAGACGAGAAAATTTTCAAAACTCAAACCAACCTGGGGAGAACGGCATCCTCTCCCGACACTCTTTTTCTTTTTCGTTAACACTAATATATATTTAACGTGTGTTCATTAAATTCTATATTAATGTTTCCGGATATGCCAGTCTAGTGTTTAAAGTAGTAGACAATAGTTCTCTTCTCACTCTCCAAAATATTTCTCTCCCCTCAAATGCTACAAAATTCCCATTCAATCCCTCTAGTATGATTCAATGATTCACAAATGACAAAAATATATTTTAATCATATCAAACTTATCTCAAAAAATTATCATAACTCGTGATTAACTTTAAGTTTAGATGAAAACAAATAAAAATTAGTAATTGATAGTTTAATCCACGACTTTGATGCTAAAAGAAATTGGATTAATCCAGATAAAATTTAGCGCAATACAAATATTAATTAAGAATTGATATTTTCACAAACTTCTTTTTATACGAGTGTGAAACTCATTTACTATATTATGTGAAAAAGAAACTTATTGCATTATTATTTTTATAAGTCAAAATATTAATTATTATAAATTATATTATTATATATAATTAACTGAAGCATCTACCCCACATGTGCATTCTTTGACCAAGAAGGAAAAAACTCTGCTTGGACCAAGACCACAACTATTTGACCACGTGTTAAATTGGCCTTTATGGCTACTATATATTTAACCGCCACTCAATAATTTTAAAATTCCCGGGAAAAACAGAAATGGAGAACTTCTTTCGGTATGATTTTGGAGGAGGCGTGCTTTGGTTCGATGATTCACTTTTAGCGAATCAGAGCGCTTTTGTTAGTTATACAGACAAACCCCCCAATGAAGCATTTGGAAGAAAGATTCCGGCGAAAGATCGGAACATCAAGAAAAGAATGACGGAGTTATTGATGAGGAGTCGGAATTTAAATGAATCGGAAAAGGAACGGTGTCGGAAACATATGATCAGTGAGAGGATGAGGAGAGAGAAACAAAAGCAGAATTATTTGGGGCTGCACTCTTTGCTGCCCTCTGGAACCAAGGTTTGTAGTAGCGTTTAGAAGTATATATTGTTTTCATGGTTTAAAGTATATATGATATGTGAGTATGTGACTTATATATATATATATATATATATATATATATAATGTTATATGCATTAAACGAAAACTTTGCATATATTTAATTCAATATTTTACTTGCTCTTATTTTTTTTCTTTTAAGTTTTACGTATCTTCGATACAAATATTGATATATCATCAAGAATTACTTGTCTGATATGTCATATGATACTGCCTAGCTCTTTGGACCTGATCCATGTATGAGTCTTGTCTGAACTGTGATTTGCCTGACGAAGTTTGTGAAACACAAACCTAGATTTATTGGCATGTTTTTGTATGTTTGTCTTTATTTTTAACTAAAGCTTTTATAATTTGATTGCAGAGTGATAAGAATTCAATCATTATAATGGCAGCCAAGTTAGTTGAAGAATTGAAGAGGTGTAAAGAAGAGTTGGAGAGGCAGAACAGTGAGATTGAGAGGGTTTTGGGTGCAAGAGAAAGTGAGGAAATGGTGGAGAAAGCTACGATTATGGTAAGAGTGGTATATCCTCCATCTGGGGTTGATTCAATGCTGGAGGTTCTAAAATGCCTAAAACAGACCACCTCTAAAACCACAGCCATCCAATCCAAATTTTCAGCACAAGAATTATCCGCAGTGTTGGGGATTGAAACCAAGGTTAGATGGAATTTCTGTCTCTCTATCTCTCACACACACGCATTCAAATTTCGTACTTGTGTGCTGCTCCTAAATATTTTCGGTAGACCGACCATAGTATTATTATTATTGAAATGATATTAACAGGGTTAGAATTATGAATGCGTGACAATAGATGATTTTTTTAGCAAATATATATGCCCTTGCCCCTTGTCAGTTGTGGTGGCATACTATTTTGATGATGAGGGCATATTTATATTTATTTAAAACAAAAATCAGTAGCCTTATTCTCATCATTCCATCACTGATAATATCAGCTCCTTCATAATAAATAAATAAATAAATAAATATTTGATTAACCTTATTAGATGAGCTGTGATTTTGAAATCAAAATTCAAATTTAATTAGAAGGGTGCATTAAATAAATAAAATAAAAAAGCTATTAATTTATTGATGTTGTTTTGTTGTGATCCCAAACTATTGATAGGTTGGAGCCGCAGAAGTAGAAAAGGCTGTTCGTAGAAGTCTTTTAGAAGCTGAGAGGAAATTTCAATATCAACCTCTACCAACAGGAGGATCCTGAAAAGGAAACTTCATTTGTACATGGAAAAAGCGGCTGAGAGAGAGAGATGAATTAGCTTTTCTACATATCATTTTGGGCAAGCTTTTGAATGATTGCAAGTAAACCATAGAATTAACTACCCTTTTGATTTTATAATTCAAGCTGACTGCATAGCCACTACCATGTCTTTGGGATAACCAAACCCATCAACTTCTTCTTGATGCTTCTCAATATTAACCAGACTAGTATGCAACTATGCATGCCCTTTCCTTTTTTGCCCTTTATTTATTTGAATAAAAAATTGTCATTTATAATATTTTAAGTTAATTAATAATTTATAATAAAACGATATTTTATTATGCACTTTAATTTTTTTGAGAATTGCTGCTTATATTTTTTTGCAACTATAAGACTATTATTAATTTTTGAAAAATTATTATAAGTCATATTTAAAGTTGATATGATATTACAATTATGCAAAAATAAAAAATTATAATTATTTATACTTTTTAAATAATTTACAGACTAAAATTAAATAAATTTATATTAATTTTACGTTTAAAAATATCTATATAAATTTTTAAAAATTAATAATATTCTTATTTTCAAACGGAATGAGTACATAAAATTAATTAACAATTTCATAATAACGAATCTCGCATATTATGTACTATAAAATTTTAGAGAATCATCTACACAAGAAGATAAAATCAATTGTTCCACTTTCAAAATCAATCAACCAAATCCCAATTTAAAAACCAATTTATACCAAGCAATTTCTGAAAGCAAACAACGTTGAACTACAGTAGCATCAACATTAGATTAATTAAATCAATTCCTGTTTCATCAGCAGGCATAATCTCTTTAAACTAAACTTTGTTCAAACATTCATCATCTAAATTGAAAAATCAAACAGCAAACACAAGTTGCTAGAAAGATTCCAAACATAGACCAGCCTTGCATACAAAACGTGATTCCTATTAAGCAGACATCTCACTTAAGGGGAATGAACCTTGAAGAGTGAGTGGCACCAATACCAGGTCTTCCGTGCTTAACCGGCTTGTATGAAATTGAGAACTCAGCCAGATAATGACCAATCATTTCAGGCTTGATCTCTATCTGATTGAAGGTCTTGCCATTGTAGACTCCAACAACACTTCCAATCATCTCAGGTACAATGATCATATTGCGGAGGTGCGTCTTGACAAGTTCTGGCTTCTCACCAGGAGGGGCCTCGCGTTTCTGTTTCAAAAAAACAAAGAAAGAATTAATTGTTGCACTGGCAGAAAACATTACAAATAGATATTCAGAAACAAAAAAACCAAGTGAAGCATCAAAACTACTACTATTTTTTTTTATAAGAATTTTTTTTATTGAAAGAGCACCAAGGGAAAAACAGGGGATCACAACCACTACAATTACCAAAAACTACGTTACACTCCTAATCCAAATTCCAATAAAAATAACCATATCCATGGAAAGTCGCACCATCTTTTCCATCCCTCAGAAACTCCACAATAGACCCTGTTATCATAACTATATCTTCAACGAGCATAGACAAACTTGTAGAATAACAATCATTTCAACTGGCAAAACAAAGCAACAACTTAAGATATTCAAATGGAATTAAGTTACTTGTAACCATAGTTATTAATATCGTACCATTCCGGCCAGAACGGTCCGAAATAGTGTTTTGGAGACAGTCCGTTACAAATAGAACAGTACTCCGTTCTGGTCCAAATACAAGAAATACCGGTCTGTTCCGGTTTTACTGGCCAGTATTACACAACTTCTACAAATCCGGACAGTACAAGGCAGATGAGTTTTCTCAACTCAAAATGCACAATAAGCTGCAATTAACAATAAAGGCACATCAAAATTACATGTGTGTTTGCAATGAGTGGTTTAGATCTGGAGTGGGATACCAAGATTGGCAGTCGATGATGGTGAGAGTTCTGTTTAAGAACTGGTGATAGAATTGTAGAGGGAGAAGGTAAAAAGATAGAGATGAAGAAGAGTGTAATTGTTAAAGAGAATAAGTTAATGCGACACGTGTGGCCTATGAGATGAAATGATACTTATGGGCTAGCATGAGCAACAACAGGTTTCAAAATTCATAGTAGCTTTTTTTTAAGGTAGACTTTTTGCTGCTTTCTAACTTTCTTCACTTATATTATACATACCATATACACTCCATTACTCATATCCACGTGTGCTCGTTTATTATTATGAATTATTACGCAAAATTATCTCACAATCTTTTTTTCACACAAAATTGATCATTGGTTAAATTATATTTTACTTGAACTGAAAATTATGCTTACAAATATATATTAATATACTTTCAATAAAAATCCGAAATGGTACACCGGTGGTACACCAGTATTGATCAGTACCGATATGTACCATTTTTACCAACAAAACGGAACGCTTACCGGTACGGTATTTATAACTATGATTGTAATATATATGTATATATATTGGTATGCAAAGATTTTCATCTTCTAGAATTTAAGTGATTCTCAATTGATGTAGTAGATTAGCCGTTGATAAACAAGAGCTCAAAACATATTTAGTATTACCCACTCTGCTTTACCTAAAAAGATCACAACTTGTACTAAATCCTGATTCAATTCTAGTAAAATACTGACACAGTGCAAACTACGACTTTCTGCTACCATTTGATTGAACATTTTTAGAGCTTTCATGCCTCTTCAAAAGAGGTTTAATATCAACAACAATAAACAAATAAAGCCGAAAAACTGTGACTTTCCGATCCATTTGATTTAGCTTTCATTATAGAGCTAACAACGTCAACAAGGTAGAAAATAAACACTCCATTTCCAGTACCATACAGCAATACAACACAGAAAACAGCTTGCAAATCTAAATGGTAAGGTCAATTCTGAATGGAGCACGCAACTGAAACAACTAAGAAGAGGACAAAAGATATCATGATACCTCACCCTTGCGACAAAAGAAAATCCTTGTGAAGACAAAAAATGACCCCTTTGTGCCTGATCAATGTATTTAGTAGCTTTTAAATGAAGACAAGGTTTAAAATCTTCTATGCTATATTCCAGCATTACTCCATACCCAATGTAACAGTAACATAACTAATCAGGTCTATAAAATATCAGGACAGTACCCTGTATAATCAGATATTCCACACTCGTTGCAAGAACCACAAAATAACAATAACTAAAAAAAGCAAAAATATCATTAGCTTATGGTCATTCAGAAGGCATTTACAGTTCAATGCTCACCTATGAGCTTATAACTTATCCAATTAATCCTACTTGCTCATTCAAATTAGCCTTCTACATTCAAATCTCCAACCAACATTGGTAAATTCAAAATCAAAATACGAAAGCATTTAGGCAACCGAAACAACGAATAAATGATATTCAACATAAATGTAAAACCCTAAATAAACAATTTTTAAAAAAAAAGTAAATAGTAAAAAATCCAAATAGAATTAAACCCAAAAATCATATAGCATTAGAAATTCATACCGCCTTGCGGAGCTTCTTAATCAAAGCCATGGGCTTTCTCTTCAAACCTCTCTGAAACCTGTCATTCATGAACGCAAATACAATTCACATACATATTAAATCTGAGATCTAATCAGGCTGAACAACATACAGATACAGATATAGAGATCTAAAAATAGAAACAGAAATAGACCTTCTGCGAGCACGGGCACCGAAAAGCTTGACAAGCTCATCGGTAGACATGTCAAGGAGAGCATCCAAATCAACTCCCCTGAAGCTGAACTTCTTAAACGTCCTCTTCTTCGGCTGTCCCGCCGCCACATCTACTTCTACATCCGCCTATATATATACATTTTAGAGAGAGAAATCAGAATTAAACAAACGAATTGACACGCATACACATTTATACAAAAACACATACATATATGAATAGTTAGGTTGCAAATTATATATTATGTGATGAAATAATTGAACCGATTGAGAGAAAAGACAGAAAAAAAAACAGTCTGAACTGACCATGGCTGCTGGAGAAGACTGAAATTACAGAGACCGAGATGAAGACGCTCGAACGATTTCGCGGCTAGGGTTTTGCGGAGAGTGAAGAGTTTAGCTATATAGGAGTAGGTAAAAAGAACTGAATTCGGGAACGGGCGTGATATTACGAAAGAGTGCCCCAGTGATCCTGATTTTGTTATACGAGTCCTTTTTGTTTCTTAATTTTCCAACCACGACTTCTCTATTTATTTTTTCTTTTTTTATTTATTATTATTATTTTGGTATTTAAAGATCTGTTTATAGTCTTAGCTTAATTTTTTTTTTTGGCGGGGTCTCTTCTCCTTACGTCATATTTGTTTATAAGAATTATAATTTTAAAATATAAATTATAATCCCAATGTTATATTTGTTGATAATAATTATATTTCGAATAAGTCTATTAATTTTAAGTGTCTTATTTATTTTTAAATTTAGACTTGGGACTATTAGTTCATAAATTATAAAATAATTTAATATAAAAGATTATTTAATACCATATTCAACTAGATATTATAATTTCAAGACTATTTAATCTTAGTATTAATAATCTTAAAATTATAATTTTATAAATTATAATTTTGAAATTATAAACATGAAAGAGGGTTGGGATAACTAAATTATCCGGCTCGGACGTGATTCTAATAGAATAGGTTGCAAATTTAAAACATTAACAACCCCATCATTTTGCCATAATTGCAATTATGTAACTAAAGACTAGTTTTTTCCATTTAACCTTTACGATATCTACTTTACCCTTTAATAAACTACAAATGGTTACTTTTGAAGTATATTTAAAGAGAACTATAAATAACAAATTAACCTTCCATCTTCAAGAAACAAAATTTTCAAATTCTTTAACACTATTATATTTTCTACATTTTTATCGCATTCTTACAATTATAAATTTTTACTTTCAAATTCAAGATTATAGATCTATTTAAGTGATGTCTGTTTTAACTGAACAATATCGTAAATAGATTTTAATCTGTTTTATCCAAATATTTAATTCTTAAGACTTCATGTTTTGGGAAACTAAAGAAAACACTTAATATCTTTTAATCATTAAGTCTTTTGAATTTTATTAATTAAGAGATAGTACATCTGAACGGTCTTAATTATTAGTTTAAATCGGAAATTAATTTATATGATTTTAAAAATATGAATCATCATCTATTTTATATTAAAACTACTATTTCTTTTATTTTATTTTTTGCTAAATTTAAAACTAATATTGCGATCACTTCTTTAAATATTTTCTTATGTATTAGTATTTTGAGCTATTTCATTGTTTCTTGTGTATCCATATGTCATTTCTTCTTAATTTAGACAAATATTCTTATCATTTAATTGAAACAAATAACAATTTACTAATAAATTTTGGAAATTAATTTTATGAAAAAATTGTGCACAAGTTGCCGATCAATATGAAAAGTTTCATCCAGTTTGGCAATAAATGCATTTTATGTATGTAGTATAATTGTTCCTTTACTATTTATTGTATATATTTTTAATCCATGCATTCCAAATTTTTATTTGTTGTACTCATTCAGAAAGGAAGACTTGAAATATTACATTTAAAATATCTGAAGGCAATTTCTATATCACTGCAATTTTGCAACCATTTCAATACACTGGATAATCATTTGATGAGCATAACATTACTGGGCTAATGGACTAAGAATGATGGTAATAGGACGAGCAACTAACTATTAAACACACCCATTTACTACTACCACTAACTAAAGCAATTAGCATCCGTAGTTAACACGTACGCAGATTTACACAGCTTTTATTATTGCAAGAAGAAGAAGGTGGTTCTCACGGTGTTAATGTTTCAGACCTTCAATTTTCTGAATAGCGAGCTTTAGGTCAAGTTGAAGGCTGGGCCTGGTAGGTATCAGCACGTTGTCTTTCCATACTGGTGAACCTGGTCCAACTATAAGTTCATCTGCTGCTGCTGCTGCTGCATAAAGTTCGTATATTGACTCTGCTTCAGCATTCAAATTGCTTATCATCGCCAAACATTTGATTTCATCTGGATCAATTAGCAGCTTGTTCTCTCCATCTTTCCATGCTATCAACTGCATTTATTTTTAATATGGATATGAAAATTAAGTCCATATTCATTCATGTATACTTCTATAGTTACATGCATCAAATTAATTTTGAGACAAGTAAAAAATGAGGAAAGGAGGGCAATTAAAGCGGGATGAATTGATTATTTAAATAGCGGTGTTACTCCCTTACTCCCTCTGTTTTAAAAAAGATGACTTAAAGTACATTTTTTTCTTCAAAAAGATAACATAAGGTACATAAAGTAAAGTGTTAGTATGTCGTATAGTGAAGTCTATTAATATAAAAAGAAAAAGAAAAACACTCGTCATTTTATGTAATCTTGTAAAATTAAATTTACTTTTTTTTAATTCTCTTTTCTCTATTTTTTCTTTTTTAATTTGTGTGAAATATGTACTTAATTCCTCCTTTTGAGGAAGAACTGAGTACTACTTTGTTTCTAGGATTTATAAGAGCCCAACAGTCCTATTTTATGGGCTGTACTTTCCTTTTAGTTAATTGTATAAATTTTATAATACTGTACAAGTACGGATTATGAGATTATTGACTAATGTTAGGGCCATGTTTTCTCTTGTAGGTCTTATAGTAATTAAGCTGTTAAAAATATCAACAATCTTGTTTTGTGAGTTGTACTTTGTTTTTACTCAGATTGTATATATAATGGAGTATTATGGAAGCACGGAATACAAGCCCAGTGACTAGTTTTGACTTTTGAGCCCCATTTTGTAGTTTAGATGGACTCAGTTAATATGAAGTGAATTTTATAATAAATTCACTTTTAAACCATTAAAGTGTTGACATGCAGAAGTGAACTTACGTGTCAATGCCTTATTGATTTATAAGTGAACTTATCATGAAATTCACTTCATAATGATCGGATCTGTTGTAGACATTTAAGTTGTAAAGAAAATTACCTTAGGTGGACCTCCAACCGCATTGGTGCAGTAGAGCCTAGCATGATCAACAAGTTGGCAGAACTTTGGGAATGCATTTGCAAATCTCTTGTGAGATTTCAGCTGTGAATTTACCCTTACTGCCCTGCCGGTTGCTATAGCCCTCCTGCATAACAAATTAATACACGACTGAGTTTATACTTGAACTTATAAATAGTACTACTTGAGCGTTTGGATATTAATTAGTGAGTCATATACATATAATATACATACCTGATACCTCTAACAACAGCTAGATAAGCATCACAAACAACCCCAACAAGCTCTATTCTATATGGTCTTATTTTAGGTTTTCCTTCACCTCCTTCTTCTTCTATTTGTTCCCAATAATTCTCAATAACTGTACCATCTTCTTGGACCTTCTTGTAGCCAACTCCCATGCGATATCGATGTTTATGAACATTTCTTGCCATGGCAATCGTCTGCTCAACGAAGGGCACCCATGAGAACGTACCATCCATGATCACATCCCTCCCTTCGTTCAGTGCTGATACTAAAAGTGATGATGCAGCATCGGTCGATGTTTTGTGCACCTGTTAATTTCCGGTGGCACATGCATATATCTTATTTCATAAACCTAACTAATTTGTAAAATATCATTGTGGATATTTAATTAAAATGTGTAAAATAATCTTCAAGAGTTCTGCAATATTTACCAACTTTACCTACTTTTTTCCGTCGACTAAACACAATAGTGTAGACCACATTTTTTAATATGTCTAGTCAACTGAAAAACTAATAGTATCATTTTAAAAAATTTAATAGTGACATATGCATATCTTAAAATTGGTGTCTTAAATTCTCAATGTAGACATACAAAGTAAGCCACATACATTAGTATATGCTTTGGTCATTAGCTAGACAACATATTAATTACCAATTCAGCAGTTTGAAGCATGTCCTGATGATGGCCCATGGAGCTAATGGCTCTATAGATTACATCCGTCTCTTTGAACGCATCCGCCTCCACAACCACCGCATTTGCTGCAGCACTTGACCAAAATGAGCTGCCAAAATTCTTGAACTTTAATATCGAAATTTTTTATACCCGAGTCTAAATGAGCTAATAGTGAACAAAAAATTAAGACAATTTATAATGTAGGAGTGAAATAAAATTGGGCAAGTTTTAATTTGTTACTCTTTAAGGATTTCTTTGAGGACAGTGCTCTTTCCAGCTCCCATTCCACCACCCATGAAAAGGAGGACTGGACTTCTGTCGCTGTGAGCCACCCGAACCATAACCTCGGTAGAAGCATCACCACCGTTAGATGAAGCGCAGCCGCGGATGGCCTTCATCTCCTCCACTAAGATAGAGAAGGTCCTTGTCAGTTTCAGGTTTTTTGTCACCTTTTCAAATCTCTGTTTCCTGCCCATATTCAATATTAAACCAAGAAAATATAGTCAGTGTCTTGATTATTGTGGTATGATAATGTGAAGTTTACCAAGTTGTTTACCAACTGCCGTTGGCTTAGTTGGCATGCCTGACCTTTGCTATGCAAATGGTCCAAAGTTCAAATTCCCCTCCCTCATGTTGTGACCACCTTGTGATAACAAGAACTTAGAAGTATCAAAAAAAAAATGTGAAGCTGTTTATTATTATATTGATTTATTGTAGTAGTGCATGTATATGCGCCGAATCCGGTTAGTACGTAGTTAATTTCGTACTAACTGGATTCATATGCGTCTATGCTTATTCAATAATGAGAGTTAACTTTATTTGACTTGTTAATTTTTTACTAAAGTTAATTTATTATAACACATTCCTACAATTTTCTATTCAATTAAATATATCTTAAATTTGCTGTTGAGATATAAATATTTATGAATTAGACTAAGGTGGAATCTAATTTATTTTTTGGGTCCGGTAAAGATACGATCCGAATTATAAGTGGGTTGGTCTCAGTGATTGGCCCACAACTCTCTCTTGAGGTGGTTTGGTCTAGGATGGGAGCTTCCTAATTTAAATAAGATTCTAGTTCCTTACTTGGGTGGAGCAAAGAGATCTAATTTAAGGAGAAGTCAATCAATTGTAGTTATAAGTGACTCTTATTTTTAATTGGTTTAGGGTGAATGCAAGCCTATAAATACAGTCATATATGAAGGGTTGAATGACACAACACAATATTCTTACTTACAGAATTTCTCTGTAATTTTTTTCAATCGAGTTTTTACATAAAAGTTCTTGTTCTTATCTAAAATTTCCCTTTTTTACTCGTTTGGTTATTTGGGCTGTTTGGTGATTTGGGAGAGCCGTATTCCATGGCAATCATTATAAAAAATTATGCCATTACAAACATAAGTCTCATTAACATAGACCCTCTTGGAACATGAAATAACCATATATTTCATTCGTTTCAAAGCTAGAGATGATTTGTACTCCTTCATAGTTAAATTATAATTGTTATATTTGTTTCTGTACAATTAAATAATTTTTTGTTAATTTTAAATTTTAAAATTTCAGAAACCGACTCTAAAAAATTAAGATGTGTGCTTAATTTTTAAAATGGATAGAAATGAGATGAATGTAGATAAGATAATGATACAATATATATATATATATATATATATATATATATATATATATATATATATATATGCACGTACGCATATATTTCGCATGAAAAGTGGATTGCGATTTGGGCATGTGATAGAACCTAACTTAATTTCTGTTTATACACATTAACTATATAATTTAAACTACAAATTTAGTTTCATAATTTTTTTGTTCAGGTTTTTTATTTATTATTTAAATCAGCATAAGTACTATTTAAATTTATAAATTATTTAAAAGAAACCCAACATGTTAGGAAAATAGGAGGTATTTTTTATTCTTATATCTCTAGTAGGAAGAAAAAAAACTTCTAAACAAATTTATTTTTGGTTTTAACAAACTTGTTACTCGATTTTTTTATCACAATTTATGTAAAATAATATATATATATATATATATATATATATATATATATATATATATATATATATAAATAAATTTTATGTCGAAAAAAATTATTAAGATATTGAAAATATCTCTTAACATGTCACGCAATTTAATTATATTAATATTAGTCGTAAATCTCATTAATTAATGTCCTAACGAAATTAAATTCATTAACATTTAAAATTTTAACAAATAATTGCATGAATAATATGTGTGAATTTTTTGGCACATAATTATAAAATTGGTTGAAAATTTGCAGTGAATCCATTATTAATTAATTGCCATAACTAAATTAAAGTTTATTAAAACTTGAGTTTCATAGTTCTATTTGAATTAAAATTTTACGCAAATTGTGTCAATTAATTTAGAATTCTATTATAAACTTAAATAAAATTAAAATAATTATTTTCTTATATTCATAACTAAATAAATCTATACTCCATTCAGCTAATTTTTAGCTTAATAATTGATCAAAGAAACTTGCAATATATAATTCAACAATTACCTAAATATTTAATAATTTAATAACTATAACTATCCTATCTTTTAATTAAATATTTTCCCTATATTTAATTATTATCTTAATAATTAACATAATAAATTATTATTTTAAACCGTATGTGCTTCACACAAGGTTTGTGAGCTTGTTTTTATTAATTCTTTATGCGATGTTAAATTTATAAATGGCTTCAAATCTTTGTATGTAGAGAGACATCAAGCTTTCTAAATCAAATCAGTTGATAATAAGAAAAGTTAATCCTAGTCATTATATATTAGATATATTTTCTCAAAGTAAAGTATTTGATGTGATGACAACATATACTCTAACGTCCTATATATTTCAAGTAGTCGGTTATATTTATTACTCCATTCGTTCTAAAATTAAAGATAAAATTTGACTTTTGAACTCAAACGATGACGTATTAAATTTTAAAATTTGTATGACTTATAAAAATTTAGAATAAAATAAAATTTGTGGGTAATAGTTTTTGTTATATATTATACAATTATATTAATTGTATCAACTAAAATTAAATAAATTTACATTAATTTGAAGTTTCATATGCCGTAATTTAACTTTAAAAGTCAAATTGTATATCTAATTTGGGAACGAATGAAATATCAATTTTTAGTAAGCATTAAAATATAATCCAATATTTATAACAAATTTGTACAATGCTCTCAACATACCAGCATGACAATCCATTTGGTCAATAAAAGTAAAATCAATTAATGAATTCAAAATGTTATAGTTAAGGAGTGTAAAGAATTAGGTACTCGTGTACTAACATGGTAACTGTTAGCCCTTAATGTGTTGACACTGGCTTGATACGTTGGGCGACGGGACGATGTGTTAAGACTACATTATAATTGTTCAAGCACACTGGATGTCTATTGGTCATATTTAGAATATTTTCTTAATGTCTATTATAGGGGTGGTCCGAAAAGTCCATCCCGATCATGGGTATAGGTTGTCATGACCAATGCGTGCGGGGTATCCCCTAACAACAATACTAACATACGGATTAATGACTTAAATCAATTAAATGTATCATTGGTTTAACATTGAATGTAGGATGCACTCGGGCTATATGTGTATAATGACACACATATATTGCACATGTGGGCAAACAATGACAACAATGTTGCAGGCTTATTTGTGCTGAAATGGTGCAGCATCCGATGAAAACAAGGAAGGCTAAGGCTTGTGGGGCAAAGGTTTGGCATCGATTGGGGCATATCATAGGTAAATAGGTAAAGGCCAAGCGTGCCAGTGCACGACATGACAAGTGCCCAGTGTGCATAACACTTAACATATGGGCAGAGCATGTGGCAGGCTTAGAGTATTCTAGGTTGGACGTGACATCAGGATTTAGTTTTTGGAATTGGTTTAGTATCCAGCATGCACATTCAATTGGGTAACGCTAGCCTCTGTTCTGCGCTAAGCGTCGACAATGTTGAGCAATGTTTGCATAATCAAGTTAGAGCATCTTAGGCAGGCCTAAATACATTATTCAATGGGTAAAAAAAATTCAATGCATAGACAAATAATTCCTAACAAGCAAGACAAATGGCAGCAGATGGGCTTTAACATAGGGGTTGGCTGGAAGATAAATAAGATAGTTACTAGACAGTTCTTGGCTCTCATCTATGTGACATTAACAGATTTTTGGATATGTTTGAATTGTTGGACAAAAATAACTGTTAGGCAGTTGTAGATGTTTGAATTAGGCTTTTAATGTACTGGACTGATCTGATTAACTAATGACCTCTTAGAAGTTGGGGTATCAACTGACCATATAGCTTCTTTATAGATAGTGTTTAATGCACAAAAAAAAAAATTAAGTGCTTAGTCCACAAAATTATTCAAAAAATATACAAGGCTATGCATTGATTATCTAATGTATTGTAAGCATTTGGGCAAACTTTTCTTGTGTTGATTGGTTTAATAAGGGTTGGGCATTTTAGCCTGTAAATTGTGTGTGTTTGGTCCATTATGCTTGCTTATGATTGTGTGTTTCGTATCAGTATTGCATACGTACATGTGGGTATGTTTGATTAATTCATAGTCTTAGCTTGATCAATTACAAATGTGTGTGTGGGCTGTTAGCAAAAATAGTGCATTGATGTGCTGTTTGTGGAGATTGGATGACTAGTTTTGAGTGGCAAACCAGGCCATCATAGGGCAAAATTTTTAGCATTATAAAAATGGATATCAGAGCGTGGTTTCAATGATGGAAATCATTTGGGAAACGTTATTTGGTATAGTAATTGATGGGAAAATTATTGTAGAAAAATCTGTTAGGCAGATGGTGAATACAAACTGGAAGGTCGAATTGTATGAGGAGCATATACTATGCATGGAAACAATTATGGGCAAGAGACTACTGGTGAAAACGACTCGTTGGCATACTAGATCAGGGGCGTTAAGCATTGTATTGCAAAATGTATAAGGCCATATTGAGGAACATAACCAAGCAACATAAGCAAAGATTGATGGACTGTCATTGGAAGTGGATTGATTGGTAGACCTTGGGAAGAAGTTGGACACGGGTTTTCAATGAATTGATATAGAAATTACCCTCGTCAAGTGGGTTATGTTAAAGATCGGAGGGATAGTCGCCACGGTGGTGTAGCAGAAAACTAAAATTCTATAATCAAAGGCCTATGGAGGGGCAAAGAATTAGAAATTTTTTCGTGGGACAAGGAGTAGTACTTCAAAACTACTCATATTTGGGAGGTAGAGATGGTTAACATCAAAAGTATGTATATGACTGATGTTGCTAAGTTATTATGGCGTACTTGTGTTAAGGATGAGACTTGTGTTGCGGTAACTATATGGGCTAACTTGAAGAAAGAATTGAAGGGGTAATTCTTGCAAGCAAATTTGAATTGGCAAGCGATTGAGGCATTAAGGCGTCTTAAGCACGACGATACTTTGCTAGATTATGTGAAAAATGTCACATCATTGTTGCTGGATATCAAAGGAATGTCCCAGTAGGATAAGGTATTCAATTTTATTACTAGTTTACAATCTTAGGCAAAAGCAAAATTGTGACGTAATGGTGTAAAAAAAAAAATCAACCAACGGTGACTGTGGCTAACAATCTTGTGGACATGCAGCTTGACAAAGCTGATCATAGGGGAAATAAGTCCAAGAAGGCAAACAAGGGTTGTGTCGTTGAAAATCTTGGCTAAGGACGAAAAAAAAGACAAACAAGCTGCTGATGGTGGATAAAAAAACAAAGGGTGATCCAAGACGGACAACGATTATTTTATCTATAGTAGGCCACACTTTGTACCAGATTGCCCTAAGAAAATAAAATTGATAGCATTGGTGGCTGAAGAGGATCACGAAGGGGCTGATTCGGGCATACAAGCAAGCCTTAACGTGACAAAGACAGGTAGTATACAAGTGTTAGGGCTTACAAGTGAAAAGAATTAAAATTGGTATAGATGATGTTGTTCATGGTATGGGGAGACGTCGGGTTCAACATGTAAAAAGAAAGGCATCAGACGGATTTGATGACTTTGGAAATTTCCTTAGCTCGGCAAACAGAAAGACTGGTCAGAGAGTATTTAACGAGGGCGTTAAATTTGTTAAATTGGGGTAATTTATTAGCCCTTAATGAGTTGACATTGGCTTGGCATATCGTGCGACAAGACAGCGTGTCAAGACTATATTATGACTGTTTAAGCACACTAGATATCTATTATTCACACTTCGAATATTTTCTTAATATCTATTATAGGGGAATGACGGTCTTTGAAGTCTATTCCGACCATGGGCATGCTGTCACGACCAATGTGTGCGGGTATTGGGGCATTAGTTACATCCCTTTACAATAATGTTGGTATACGGATTAGTGACTTGGATTGATCAAATGTATCATTGGTTTGACATTGAATACAAGATGCATGCGGGTTGCATATGTACAATAACATGCATACCTTACGCACGTGGGCAGATAATGACGACAATGTCAGACGGTGCAACATTTAGTGGAAATAAATAAGGAAGATCAAGACTTGTCAACTGTTGTGGCATGGCATAAGTAGCAACCTAGCATGTAAGTGCACGATATGAGTTGGTGCTCAATGTGTATGGCACTTATTGATAAATGGACGAAGCATGTGGCAGGTTTGAAGTATCGTGAGTTAGACATGGTGAATAGCTTAGTTGGACATGGAGATTCAGTATGTGGCATGAGTTTGGTACTTAACACGTATATTCAATTGGGCTACATTGGGCGTTAAATGGCGCTGGGTTTAGCTAGTCATTAGTCAACGTTAGGCTGGGCAGCATTTGCATAATCAAGTTGGAACATCTTAGGCTGGGCCAGATGCATTATTCAGTTGGTCAAAAATATTCAGTGCATGGACAAATAATTTATGCAAGCAAAACATGTGACAGCAAATGGACTTTGACAATAGCTGGCTGGAGAGCTGTTACTAGACAATTATTGACTCTTATCTATGTCGCATTATGAGATTTTTAGACATATTTGAATTAATGGATATAAATACTTGCTGGACAATTATAGATGTTTAAATTAGGCTTGTCATATACTGAACTAATCTAATTAGCTAATAACTTCTTGGTAGTTGGGGTGTCAACTGACCAAATGACTTATTTAATTATGGGCAGTGCTTGGTGCACGAAAATTATAAGCGGATGGTGTACATAATTGTGGAAAAAATACACAAGGTTAGACATTAGTTGTCTAGTGTATTGTAAGCCTTTGGACAATTTTTTTTTAGTATTGACTAGTTCAATAAATGTTGGAGTTTTACGCAACGGAATATAATTATATTATAATGCTCTAACATAAACATGATTTGTAGGTTTAAATGTATCAATAAGAATATAAGATAGACTTTTAAATTCACAAGAAAAATATGAACTCACAAAAACAATAAGAGATAATAATATAAATTGATCAAAACGTCATTATTAACAAACCCTAATAACATATTTATAGTACTAAACTACTTTCTTATGACTATTTGAAAAAGAAAATAATTAAATCCTAAACTAAATAAAATTATTAAAACTAAGGCCCAAAATATAAACGGACTAAATATAAATATAAACTACTGATTTTTTTTAAATAATAAATAAAAAAACATCAAATAAATTACATCTCCATAAAAAATAAAATATATAGAAATTCGAATCTTTCTCGCATTAGACTCTCATTTTTATAAATAAAAAATTATCCTCAAATTTTAAAGCAAACGAGTATCAAGTACTAAGAACGGATTTGAAATATTCACGGGATTAAAGGTCCATGTATTTTTTTTCTCAAATAATAATCCTGAAAATAAATGAGAGAAAATCAATACCTTCCAATTTACTTTCATAACAAATAAATTTTCAAGAATAATAAAACCAATAATATCAATGGCCTCGAACAATTGCATAAGAACAAGTTTTGAACCAATGGTGGCTGTCATAGTATCTTCATCCTTAGATATCACAAAAAAATTCATACTCATTTAGATACCAAATGATGCAACAATAATTTGTGTTTCTTCAACTGCACTACCTTTAACCTTAGATTGACTTTTCTCCAAAATAATACTCTTTTGAGCTTCTAAACTTGACGACTCTTCAATCAATTTGTGACATACCAATAGGCTTTTGAAACTCACAATACGTAACTAAGTATTTTACCTATTCACGACCATCATTCTTGTACCCATCTAATTCAAATTTTAACTTCAAAGAGCTCTTAAAATTATGTTTGTTTGATTGGTAAAAAAACAAAAAAATTCTCTTCTTTCTATAATAAAAGCTATAGACATTTTCAGAACTAAAATATTATCTAAGAAAATCATACAACCATAACCAACTTTGCTAGATATGTCCTACGTTCATAGGCAAAACATAACAAACCATCTCAATTGTATACCTTTTAAATTTAATTGAAATAACATAACAAACCATCTCAATTGTATACCTTTTAAATTTAATTGAAATAATATACCAATGTGATAATGTCATTAAGATATTATTGAGCCAAGGTATCTCGAAAGGATAAGGAATTTGTTTGGACTAGAGATTTAATTGTTTTACAAGTTTGGGTGAAACTATATTAAAATTACTTTGTTTATCAAGAATAAATTTACACACCTTTGATTTGCAATGAACATGTGTGAAAAGTAAATTTAAGTCGCGAGTTATTTTGTCAAAGAAATTTAGAAATAAAAACCTTTTTTATCATGACAAGAGTATTAAAATTCATCGACTAATATAATTTTGGGGTATATTTTTAGTATATATAAAATATTAAGATACGGTATGCAAATATTTAAAATTTAAGGTCTGAAGAAATAATACGAGAGAGACCAAGCGGGATCACATTAATATTTGCAAAACTTACATCAATTTCACCTTCTATTCTGATTGACGAAGCAAGTTTCGCCAATCTGATTGATGACGTAAGTTTCACCGACTTGAAGTCAGTGCCTTTCTTTTTTTGATAAATGAAAATTGCGTTTAGTCTTAGTACATGATTTACACAAACTTCATGATTCAATTTTTACCAAATATTAGAAAATTCTCGAGATAACGCAAGATGTACAATTAGATATCATTTTATTTGGATATAATTATTCAGACATTGATGCTAATTGACTCAGCAAAATAAGGTTATACTGTAACGCTATAACACAAACATGATTTATAAGTTTAAACATACCAACAAAAACGTAAGATAAATTATTAATTTCACAAAAAAAAATATAAACTCACAAAGATAACAAGAGATAATAATGTTAACTGATCAAAATAATATTGTTAACAAACTCTAATAATATATTTATAGTACTGAACCATTTTTATGAATGATTGGAAAAAGAAAATAATTAAATTCTAAATTAAATTAAATTATTAAAACTAAAGCTCAAAATATAGACGAGTTAAATATAAATTTAAACTATTAATTTTTTTTAAATAATAAATAAAAATACATCAACTAAATTAAACTTGTGTGTGCGGACTGTTGGCAAAAACAGTGTATTGGTGTTCTTTTTGCGGGAATTGGCCGACTTATTTTGAACAACACATTAATGATTAAACCATCCCAAAGTCAAAAAAAATTGGTGTAGATTTTAGCCATGTGATAATAACCTTCATAAACCCTTTCACCGTTATTATCCTCTCTCTATACTTATGTGTCACTTGTATTAAATGTAATATAAAATAATATAATATTTTTAAATTTATTATTTTAATATTATTATAATGTCATTATTATTAATTTAACAAAATTTTATTTTTAGATAGAACAAAACTATACTTTTAATAATTATAAATTTGAGAAGATCTTTTCGTGGAACAAAGTGTTATATTCTTAATAATTATACTCCATATTTTACGAATAAGTTCTTTTCGTGGAATCGGAGAGAGAATAATAATTGATATTGATAAGATTTTTCTTATTTTTATGTTATGGTTTTATTCGGTGAAGTGCTAACTAGAGACTACTTTATTTTATTCTGGTTGCCGTGTCGGTACCCATAAAGAGTGATTATAAATGTCTCTACTTATTCTTCAAATTTGCCATGTTTTTTCTGCTATACAGTCCACATCTAATATTGCCGAAAGTAGACTTTAACTAGGATCCACATACAGTGGTAAGTGGTAGGATTCTGTCATTCTGATACAGTGGTATTTGTACTTGTATTTGAAAAATTAATATTTTATCTGTAATTATATTTGATTTTAGACAAATTTTAAAAATATTATTTATATTCGGTATTTATAGTAATATTTGAATATGGATAATATCTTTTTCTGTTTATTTTATTTGAACGAATAGATTGTTCGAATGTTTGGGTATCCGAATTCGTTTATCAATAATATAATAAAAAATTTATTCAATTTATTTATAAAAATTAAAAGAAAAAATTATATAATTACTCAACAGCACATCATCATCCATCAATTTTGATCATAAAAATCAATTAAAATTTAAACGTCTTAAAGAAAGTATCAAATTAACCGTATTTTCAATAAAAGATAATAGTAATTTATTATTCACTCTTGTTCTCGCATATAAGTTTTGAAAATAAAATATTTGTAACAAACTAATAACTATAATTTTATTCTTATAATATATAATTTTTTTGTTAAATGCTATATTTTATATTTTATAGTAGAAAAAATACATTAATTAAAATTAAATGAATTTATTTTGATTTTAAATATTATATTTAAAGGTATTATTTTTTATTTTTTTTAAAGTTAACTGACATATTTTAAAAATAATTTTTATATGGTTGTAAAAACTAATTATTATATATGTAAAGAAGGTTATTTGAAAAAATTATGTTTATTTAATATATGATGATTGATAATTAAATTTTATATATATATAACGAATACGAATACGTTTATATCTGTATTTATATTTGTTTATTTATAGATATTTTAAAATCGAATACATATATATTTATTTTATTTTGAATACGAATAATAATCACTTTTTAAAATACAGATGAGAATGAATACGAAATTTTCAGTTATCATTTACACCCCTAACTTCAACTGCTATATTGATATTATTCATAGAATAAGAACAAATTATTATAGCTGTTCGTTTGGGCAGGAATTTGATTCATTTATCAATATTTTAGTAACTTAAAATAAAAAAATAAAATATAAAGAAAGGGTACAAAACTATTTTATTTTTTTTGGCCATTACACATTTAATTAATCAATTAGTAACCTCACATCGTCATTCATTGCAAATTTTTTTCCTTTCTATCAAAGTATTTGGATCATGCATAGTTGATATTTCTTTACTTTTTTCCTGGTCGCCGATGTCTTGGAAAGGAGAAACATTCAATTTCTTTTCGAATAACTATAAATACACAACATGTTAACATAATATTTAAATATTATCTTTATTTTAATTATTTAAAAATATAATATAATATTAAAATTCATGTCATATTTTATTTTTTAATAATTAAAATAAATATAATATTTAATTTTATATTTAAATATTATGTATATATACTTGTTCTTTATTTTCTTTTACATTCCTCTTAAAAGTGATAAATAAACTTTTGACCCCAAATAAGCTTAACTTTCTTGTCTTTTCTCCTCCCGCTTGGACTCCGAGACACTTCTTTATTTTAGTTTCTCTTCTTTTTTTATTTTAATTAAAAAAATTCAAGACGCCCTCTCTCTCCTTTTTTTTTTCTCAATTTTTTTTCTGTAACTTAAAGCATGAAGGACAGGACGAAACTACTCAAATAATGAATTAATAATACTATCAATTATACTAATAAAAATGAAAAATCAATCTTACAAAAAAAAAAAACAAATAATAAAGACAAGAACGCGCGTTCTTACCTCGTAGCTGCCAGCACCATGTTCTTGAGCTTCTTCTGATCAGAGTCAGCGCTTAATATCTACACCACAAAATGATGATCAATGAATGCAAAATTTTGAGTTTTAATTTCTCTAATATTAATAATTTTAATTGTTCATAAATATATATATATATATATAAGGAAATAAATTAAAAGGTCCAATGAAACTGAGACAAAATAATACCTGAGTAACCATGAGAGAAGTTCGAGACCAGTGAAATGCAAAATAAGAGAGAATACATCTATCAAATTCCTCCACCAGCTTCACATATAATACATCAGCATTTGGTTCATTCGTAAAATACTCATATATCCTATCATCAAACCCTTTTGATCTTTTAATATACTCATATACCAACTTGCTTAATGCTGGACACTCGCTCCCATCTTTAAATCCTATCTGCCTAGCTGCACAACATATTACAAGACACGTTTAAAATCACACACACGTGAAATTAAATTATTTGCTGTACTACTACGTACTTACCAACATAATCGGAAAACCTTTCGAGTCTTCCGAAATGGCCGGATTCCGTATTATGTAACCGGGGAATGAGAATCGTCTGAACTCGTTCCCCGTCGGAGGCTTTAGGCTTCCGGCGACGATAACGCACGGTCGCGGCGGAGATTATTCCAATGGTTGCGGCAGCAAGTATGTGTGCAATGATGAATTTGCCATAGCCCCCTACAAAAAACATATTTTAAGAAGATGCTTTCATTAAAATTAAGTCCTTTGTGAGTGTGGGAGAGAGGGATTAGAGAGATGAAAAGGGTTGGGTAGGCAAGTACCTTTGTGCATTTTGTAGTCTGAAAAAAGAGATTAAAATTATTAAATATTGTACGAGATTAAAAAATATTACTCTAATTATTAGATTTGTAGTTGGAGTGCTGTTATTAGAGGCCAGAATATTATACCAAGTCCTCGTGATTTAATGATAAAATAATTATTTATAAGATTTTAAGTGTATAAAGTCTTCAAATTTATTCTTATCAAAAATAAAAATGTTAAAATTTTACTCAAATTACCGCACACAAAAAAAAAGAGAATACTGTTATTGAAAGAGATAGTTTTAGAGTTGACAAATCTAGATAAATAACATCCCGAAAGGAATTAACAAGAAAATTTTCAAACCTACAAGAAACAAAATAGAAGAAAAAATAAACGTCAAAGAAAAAATAATCATACGTACAAGATAATATTTACGTAACTCGACAATTTGCCTACTCCAACAATATTTACGTAATTTTCTCCTACGACTTGAGCTTATCGGTCCAAGCCTCCGCTCCGTAGACTAAGCTTTAAAAAGTATCCCATTAAAAAATGACGTAATATTATTCGTGTCGGGTCGTCAACCGGATCAAAACATAACTAGATTCCACAAAGTCTAACACATTCATATATTATATTCGTCTTAATTATTAAAAAGTGAAATATAATATAAATTTTAATGTTACACATTATTTTTAATAATTAAAATAAATATAATATTTAAATATTATGTACTTATACTTATATTTTAAAATTATATATCACTCGCACTCGGGATTCGAGTAGTGATCGGTCCAGTTTTGATGTTCTCCTTGAAGAATGTCTGCTTTACCGTAGGGTGTGAGCAGGAAGTGCAACGGGCAGAAGCGAGAATTACACATTTCACTTTCATCTTTAATTTTATAAAAAATTATTATATCTGTCTTAATTCTCTATGAAGATTAAAATTTAATAGCTATTTCTATCACCACGAGAAATTTAAACTCCTATAGAAATTTTATATCAATGTGAAAATTAATATTTTATATAAAATTTAAATAAAAAATTTAATTTTAATTATATTTACAATAATACATACATATGTAAATTAATTATATTTTAACGCATACATGATAAAATTAAGAAAAATTAAATAATAATAATAATATACACACACAATGACATATTTTAATTATGTAATATATAATAGTATAAATATAATATTATTAGGAAATTTATATTTTTATAAAATCTCTCACATGAATATAGGACCCATTTAATATTCATGTGAGAAGAATTTTGTAAAACTATCAATTATATTGGATAGAAGAAGTTCCTATTTGTTTGTAAGGACTTGCAAACTTCATGAATTTTCAGCTTGTTGGTTGTTTTTTTTTATAAAAAAAAGGCCATACATTTTTTGCTAAGTAAAGACAACTAAAGACATATTTTGTGAAAGAGTGTTAATCGATCAAAATCAAATAAATTTATATATAATTTAAAATTTACAAATTTACAAATTAAGTAAATAAAATTAAATGCAACTTTTTCTTAGAAAATGAAGGGAGTAACACTTTGTACGAAATTTCTGATGAAAAAAAATAAGGGACAGAAGTGGACTGATTTTTCTTTTCATTTTATTTGGGAGTTTAGGGAAAGGAGGGTTCTTTGATTTATTTGCATACACATAATCCCACGAAATAGCTTTATATTTTTGGTAATGTTTTTAAGATCCGTTCATATGAAAATAGAGTGAATTTCACTTTTTTTATAAGAGAGAATTTTGTAAAAATATTTATAAAATAATATTTTTTTATCTTTATTTTCCTAAAAATATTATTTTGTTATCGCTCACTATACTCGGATAAAACTACGAAATTGAATGCTAATTACTACATTTAAGTATTCAAGTCTCTCCATTTTGTTATTAGAGTCTTGAACAATTAAAGCCAATGGAACTATTTAAGCTAGCTGGGTCAACACTTTTGGCAATTTGGGGCAAGGACAACACTTGGAATTGGGAGTTTGTGCAGTAGACCTGGAATTGTATTTTTATTTTTATTTTTCACTTTCATATAAAATATATTCAGAAATTAAGAATTGACAACCATATGGATATGGTTGGTACATCCCACTTGGATTTCAAATAAAATATATTAAAAAATAAATCAATTACATCACAAATCGCTTAAATTAATTTACTCTCTCTCCATAAATTTATAAATTAATTAATACACACATATTAATACACGGACAAAATAAAAAGTAAATTTATTTTCTTTTCTCTTATTTGATTATCTTAATTTGTGTAAAATTTGTCCTTAAGTCATTCTTTTGAGACAAAAAAAATAAATAATCAGTCTGTTAAATTTTAATAATTATAGAATAAAAAATTCAAATTTTATAACAAAAAATTAGTTCAGTGATGCAATTATAAAAAAAAATCAGTTCAATGATGCATATGTAAATTGAGGTTCAGTTTAATAGGAGAAAAAATAATTTAACCCCTAAAAAATATTAATATTACTCTCCTTAAAAAGATAAATTACTTGTAAAGATGAGAGACGACAAATTTTTGTTTGACGTTTAAAGAATATAGATTAATTATATGAGAAACTACGTAATTAATTTCTTTATATTTAACAAAAACATATAAAAATGAACAAAATATTTTTCTCTATATAGACAACTGAAAAGAAAAGGGTAAATTCTTAGGGGGGAAAAAAGGCAAATTCTTTGATATGACAAAATAATTACTACAATCAGCCGTCACTTTAAAACTTTAGACTTGCAGTTACTCCAAAATTTTCTAATGTATGATCCTTAGGTTTTCACTTTTAACATATATGGAGCAATTACAACTATAGAAAAATTCCGAATGAATGATCTACTGCAATAAACAAAATTATTATCCTATATATATAGTGCAATAATTTATAGTTACTGTTATAAAAATAAAATTATTTTTACAACAAATCGTTCATCTAATTTATGATCCAACGATTGAAAAATAATTTTAACCGCAGTTTAATTTTACGAATAATAGGTCCACTTGTAAAATACCAAATTTAACATAGTTATTCTATTATCTACGCTCTCTTGTTGAGAAACTTACGAAAGACTTAAAGGAGCCAATAATCTTCCATCCACATGACTAAAGTGTCGATGGTTTGATTTTTTTAAGGTAGAGCAAAATTGGTACATTAAAAGTGGACCATCATCTTAAATTAATCAAAATTAAACAGCGGACAATAATACTTTTTGGCTATTAAATTAAATTTTAAACAATCAAGATATATTATAAAAATAAAAATATTTTTATAAGTGTGACTGTGAATCATTCTCTCTCTCTCTCGATATATATATATATAACAAATTTTATGACATCTCTTTACGTTATTTTATGTATTATAAAAGGTATGTACTGTAATACAAATAATTCTTATTTCAACTAAAAATATAAATTATTTAAAAAAAATAGACCGAAAGTAGTACGTGTTGACTCCGCTAAATTATTTGTAGTTTTGTCCCTGTTTACCACACTTTCCATTTCGAATTCCAATTCCAATTCCATGCTTTCTTATACAATTCCTGTCCCTCACATCGTTGAAAACTAATTTGACATCATTGGACGTGACCCCAAGTCCACGCCTCATTATTGAGACATGTGAGACCTATCTCTGTGTTTAGCGGAAAATATTAATTACTCTCTCCATTCTTAGAAGGAGGGTTTAAGTTATAATTTTATTTTTATTTTCAAAAAAATGATAGCAAATGCATAATGTAAAGATAAAAATATTATTTAATGAGATCTACTAGTATAGTATATTAGAAAGAAATACTTGTCATTTAATATAATTTTATGAGATCAATAAAGATAAATTTGAACTTTTTTTACTATCTTTTGTTTATCAAGTAAACTTTCTAATTAGTTTGTTATTTCTTTTAAATTTATAAAAAAATTAATGATTTAGAGTTATATTATTTCATTATACTTTGTTTAGTATCAAAAGGAGTAATACTATTACTTTTGCATTCAAGATCATGTGTACAACTTGTTGAAAAATACGAATAAAAACACAGGATTTAACTATAAAATATAGAGAGGCAGAAACTAGATTTATCAATTTAAAGCAAATTATGTTGAGCAGAGACGTGTAGTGCACTGTCCTTAAATAAAAATTTTATCTTTCAAAGAACCTTTCTCGGTGCTAAGGTTACTAATAAAATATTACTCTAAAATTCGACAACTATTTATCTAACTAATTAACACTCAAAATAATTAAATGTCCCATAAACAACTTCAATTATTCATTTACCCGAATCACAAAATTACCCATATATATATATATATAAAACAAAGTGGGCATATATATGTAAAAAGCGACAGCATATAAAATGATATATATAGAGAGGAGAGAGAAATCAACAGAATAGTTTCTGGAGAGAGAAATCAACAGAATAGTTTCTGGAGAGAGAAAGTGAGAGAGGAGTTTGGTAATTGAAAATATATATAAAAAAAAGTATAGTGAGTAGATGCTTTTTAAAATGGGCAGGAGAGAAGGAGAGTTTTGCTGAAATTTCGTCTGAATTATGCGTTCACAAAAGACATAAGCAAGCTTCTTTTTTATAGGCTTGATCACAACGGAATTAAATTATTACGTTAAGCTTTCAACATTAATAAATTATAACGTTAAAAACTCCAACAGTAAAATTTCAATGTTTAGCAATTCTCTCCAGAATTTTTTTACCCAATCTCAATACATATATAATTTATTAATTAATTTATAATAAATTTATTAATAATATTGTTGACACAATAAGAAATATTATTTCAACTTTGAAGTACTTAATACTTTATATAAAAATACTACAATCCCCCACATATTATAAAGTCAAAAAATAAAATAAAAAATGAGCGAGGAATATAAAAGAGTGCAGTGCGTAAATACTGGTGTCTTTTTGACTATAAAATAATGTATAGAATAAATAGGACTTGATTCACAAGAATTTGGTGAATCAAAGAATTTCTATGAATCTTCTTCCTTATTATGCATCAATAATCATCTACTCACATTACAAACTTTAATTGAAGATGTTCTACGCGATTTGGCATATTTTGATCTTGCGTCATACCTGAAATTCATAAGCGCTCTAGAAAATCGTTTTCATAAGAGGTGGTTCCACGTCTCCACTCATATAGGTGTTTTCATTAAATGTATTCTACAGTTAAACACATCATCTAACAGGGCTATGAAAAACATTAAAAATATATAACTCAGCCTTTAACATTATAGAATTACACTATCCTATACCATAGAGATGAACTCAAATATGTATAAAATGGATAGTGCCTCAACCAATGACTTGTTATTACTCATATGAATCTACTTCCTGGGATTACCAGTCACATATGTTGAGTTATCATCACTGTTGATCTCTGTAATAAGCAGTAGTCTCATCTCCCTCGATGTACTACTCACTAGCCTCTTGCTTAGTAGCTTTATCAGAGGATCCACAAGTTTTATCTCTAACCTAACAAAATTAAGGAATATAATTCCATCAGATAACAGTTGTCTCACAATATTATCTTTTAGGCATATATGCCTACTCTTGCCATTATAGCTCTTATTTTTAGTTTTGCTAATAGAAGCTTGGCAATCACAATGCAGAGACACAGATGGAATTGGTCTCGTCCATAAAGATATATTCCCCAAAAAAATTTTGAGTCACTCTGTTTCAGAACTTGCCTTTCCTAAGGCAATAAACTCATACTCCATAGTAGAGCAAGTTGTACAAGTCTGTTTAGAAGACTTCAATGAAATTTCTCCTCCTTCGAATGTAAATGCGTAGCTACTTGTGAATTTAGTTTCATCTCGCAGATACTTAAGTATTCTATGTAAAGCAGCCAAATGATCTTTTTTAAGATTATAAGTGTATCCGTTGAGTCTATTACATGCATAAGTTATATCAAGTCTTGTGCAATTCATAAGATACATTAAGTAACCTATATTTTGGGCATACTCAGAATGAGACACACGACCCCTCATTTTTTTAAAAGCAAATAAGAGTCGTAAGAAGTACTAACAGAATTAACATTATAATATCCAAATCATTTAACATTTTCTCCAGATAATGCTATTGAGAAATCATGTACCCACTACAAACTTTTCTCAAATTAATCTTTCATATCAAATTTAATGGATAACATATTGTCGATCTCATATATGTAACATCAATATTGGTTTCAATAATAAGCAAATCATCAACATGAAGACAAACAATAACACCAAAATTCTCATTATTAAATTTGGTATATATATTTCTATCTCCATCATTTATTATATATCCATTAGAGATCATTACACTACCAAATTTGTCATTCCATTACTTAGGAGCTTCTTTAAAACCATATAAAGATTAAACTAATTTACAAACTTTATGCACAATACATAGGGAAACAAACTCCTCAGGTTGGTCCATATAAACCTTTTCTTCTAAATTTTCATTAATAAACGCAATATTAACATCCATTTGATGAATTATTAAATTTTTAACAGTAGTCAATGCAATTAAAACTCTAATGGATGATGTTCTAGCAACCAGTGAATAAGTCTAAAAAAGTCTTGATCTTAGATTTGCTTATAACATTTAACAATAAGTCTAGCCTTAAATTTATCAATTGATCCATCAGGTTTTAACTTCCTTTTAAAAATTCATTTACAATCAATAATCTTAAAACCTGGAGGAAAGTCTAGTAATTCCCAAATGTGATTAGCCATAATAAACTCAATCTCACTATTTATAACTTCTTCCCAAAAAAGAACATCGGGAGAAGTGACTGTTTCTCTAAAGGTCAAATAGTCATTATCCAACAAAAACGTAAAAAAGTCATCTCCCATATTAGTATTTTTGTTAGTACGTTGACTCCTCCTTGGTTCAATTTCAGTTTCCTCAATTGGAACTAAATAAGAGCTCGTAGGAAGCTCAGCTAATGGTTGTTTCATTTTAGATTTCAATGGAGAAAAAAAAATCAAAGAAATTAGCATTTTTTTAAGGGTCAGATAATATTACCTTAGCAAGACACCTCCACACTTTAAAGAATTTCAAGTTAGGTAAATATTTTTCCCAAAACTCATAAAGAGTAATTTACATAGCCTAATCTAGTATGTCAAATGTTATCATATTCAATTAAATAAGTACATCTAGAATTGACAAGATAATCAATCTCAAGAGATAGATATAAACTCCATATTAACCAAAGCTTGATAATAACACCTACTAGTTATGATGTTACCAAAAGCAGAACAGGCAAAGTTCGTTCAAGTGAAGCCAAATTACAGTTTTCTCGTCTTTGGATCAATGCATGCTCTCTTAGCCGATTCAAGGCATCGAAAAGTCACACAAACCCTCGAGTCATTCAACAACTAACACTTATAATACGTAATAGTGTCCAAATATATTATCATTATGCAAGAAAAAAAAGGCTCATCCATTAGAATTATTATCCATATACTCACTCTACACATCTTGAGTTTGATCACACCTAGCTTATCTTTACAATACTAATAAATAAAGAGTTGGGTATTAAATTCTGGTTGAGTTCTAAATATAACAGTTTCCAAATTCAATATAGATAGAACTTTACCACTTTTATAGTAAAGTCATATAACCTTAATCGAGCATGATGGATCTTCAATTTTTATTGTGTATTTATGGTAACAAATTAAGTATATATGATTAATTAAAGCTAGAATCATCTCTATAGGTTAATATTTATTTTAATTATCTTATTTACTTTGACTAAAAATATTTTTTTAATTTATTGAATTAATATATTATTAACCTTAATAATTAATATCAAGTGTCAAAAATATTTATTTATAAAATAATATTTTCTAAAGGCAAGGAGATCTCCTATTATTTTCAAAATTATTAAAATTATTTTTATAAAATGAAGCTCGGCAAGAATCAAAATTTATTTCATCTGAAATTAAGCTTACTCCATCCGAAATTCTAAACAAAAATTGTTTAAAAGCTAATGGCAATTAAGTGTGCTGAAAAGTTAAAAATATGGGCAAAGTCATTGTCCCATCCGTGGGCCCATGCGCAGAAAATTGAATGTGTGCCGGCATATGTTTGAAATTGTAAAAGCTCTTTTGTTTGGTCGTCTTAGACCAGCCACGAGTCTCTTGAAAATTAAATTTTGCGCTTCCTGACTTGGTTCAACCCGTGTAAATTTCCTTAAGTCAATCCGAGTCCTTAATTTTAAGGCAATCGTGGCCCATCCGTCGATTTTAATTAAACTTCCAAAAATACTATTTTATCCTCAACTTCAAATTCCTATAAATAAGAGATTTCTGGTTCATTTTTATTTTTACCAATTTATAAAGAAAGAAAAAACTTAATCTTCTTGCCTACATACTCTCTAATAGTTTTCAAAATTCTCTTCCACATAATGTTATTAATTTCCTTTGAAGAAAAAAATTGATCAAAATATTTGAGATAAGTTTTTATTTATTGTATTTTCATTATCTCATACTCATTTATATTTACAAATATATAAATATATATTGTTATACACATTTTTATATATCTATATTTCTTTTATTTATATCAAATAAAAAGTCAGTACTTAGTAGTTACCTACAAGTGTTAATATTTTTCTTAAACGAGAAAATTATTCATTGAATTTTTAAAAACCTCTGTGGCCTTATTTAAAGTGATTACATCATAAATCAAATATATATATATATATATTTGAGTTAAACAAATTTATTTGTTATATCAAGTACTATTTAACTGTTTCATTTATTATACTTAATATCTATCATTACAAGTATTTGAACTTAAATTTATTTATTCATAAATACTTGTTTCATGATATAAAAGTTATTTAAACTTTTATTTTACGAATATAATTGTTATATCTGCTTACACAGAAGCATATTGCTCACTATAAAAATTATTTAAACTTTTATCTTTGCACAAAAACATATATCTGTTTATGTAAGAAACATATTTCAAAAATATATTTTATTGAAAAATATTGATTTATTGGTTTTTATATTTTTGTGAGAAAAATAAAGTGATCCTTTGATTAATATCATAGTCTTAGAGAGGTCAACGGGTAGTTAGGTCTCCAACGTACTTATGAGGTGAGGGACAAACTTCTAATTTCAAGATCAAATTATAAAATTAAAGGTTAAATGAGTTAGTTGTCTTTAAATTTGTGAGAAAAAGAGAGTGATTATTTGATCAAGATCAGAGTTTTAGAAAGGTCAATGGGTAGTTGGGTCTCTAGTGTACTTGTAAGATGAGGAACTGACTTCTTGTTTCAAGACCAGATTATAAAGTAGAGCTAAACTCAGAAAACATGTGCAACTACGTTTGAGGAATGAGTAAGGAGTTACTGTCCAAGATAAGTAGTTGTATGTATAGTTGAAAGTTAATTTATAAGACTTTGTAAAGGTTTCTCCACATATTGAATGAGAGTTTATTATTGATAGTAATAATATCTCAAGTCCTAGAGAGGAGCTTGAGACTTGACGTAGTAACTTACCCTTGTTATATGTTGTGAATCAGATAAATCTCTGTGCATTGTATGATTAAATTTTTACTGTCGTGCATATTAATTGATTTCATTACAAATTAATTAATTAAAAATTCATAAAGGCCTAAGATAATTTTTTAAATATTAATAATCAATTAACCCCACTTCTAGATTATTATCAGGCTTTCAATTGGTATTAAAACAGTGCTCTTTAACTTATTTGTTGAGTAAGTACATGCATATTGTCGACGCCGGGATTTCCGTCGTTTCGTTTTTTAATATTAAATAGCCATTTTCAATTTTAGCCTTTTGAATTAAATGTGATTTTGAAAAGGGTCGGCTTAATGTCGACGAGTTTTGAAAGATCGATTTTTTTATGAGCCAATTGACCAGAGCCGCCAGTTGGTATATTTGAAATGGATGTACCAACTCATCCGAATTTGGTTTTTGCAATCGCTGACTCATATGTGACTCCGAGTTAATTGGTCCGCAAACCGAGATTCATAGAGTTCGGGGGCTTGCTTAAGCGAGGGGAAGGTGTTAGGCACCCCCCGACTTCCGTGAAACACGGTTACCGCAATCTTGATGTTTTCCTATCCTTTTAAATCCTAAAATGTGTGTGTGCGCGTGTGTGTGTGTGTGTGTGCGTGTGCCTAAATGGATGTTTGTGGTGTCCTTTTGCATAAAAAGTCGCTTTGATTTTATATGACAAATGTGTTTTATCGAGAAAGTGTTTAGACGTCTTTTGACCCAAATGACAAGGCTTCGATTTTTATAATGAAGATTGATTTTAATTCCGAAAACGATGAGGGTTTTTATTAGATGTCATTTTCAGAAAACAATAGTTTTTAAACTTTTGTCAAATAGGAATCGAGACTATACATTGCCTTCTAACAGTAAATATAAATAAAATGAAGGCAACTTCTAGAACTCTTTAACCCTATGCACAAAGTTTAATAAAAACGTTTATTTATTTTTTCGAAAACATCTTTTATGACACTTCAAACCAAATATAGTCTTTTCGTCAAACAAGGATCAAAGTTTCGCAAAAACTCTTTACTTTTTAAACCTCGTGTATCTAATATCTTAATTTGCTTGATTTTATGAAAAGCTTTATCATTTATTCCAAAATCATTTTCTCGCGTTAAAAGGAAAATCAAGCATTTAAAATAGCGTTGAGGCTATTGACGGGCATGTGAGCCATCTAAATAACCCCAAACGCCCACAATCGCACGTTTCATTATTACGAGGCCTTAAACCCGATTTTCGATCCGACATCGCTTTAAGGCCCGAAAATTACATATTTACAATACAAATGCATCGCCATCGCTACATACGTGAAAGCTAGAAAATAAACTAAAAGGATATCATCGGGAGGTTAGGAGGAGATTCCATCCGCAATAAATCCTCTATAACCGTCCCTAATCCATAGATCCCAAAACAAATATCGACTACATTGGGTCTAACTTCCAAATACACTAAATCAAACTATTTAAATAGTAATGCACCAAATATTTTCGGATCCACAGTAGATCCACCCAACAAATGCACAAATAAATGAATATTTACCGATTAAACTATTAAAGCAAAATAAAAGATTAAATCTAATTAAACTACAAAATATGCACCAACACTAAGAGAGATTGAAATTTTTGCCTTGATATTGATGGAAATCACACACTAGCACTCAAATCGGATGTAGGATACAATGTGGGGAGTAAAGGTTGAACAAAATGAGATAAATCCTTACATTTTTTGGCAAAATCCGAAGGTTTCTATCTCTATTTCCGCCATTTTTCTCTCTCTAAAACCTTCAAAAACTCTCCTCCTCTCGCTCTCGGACGCAACAATGGCGATGTATAGCTGATCTGCAAGCAGCCGCAGGTGCATCTGCGGCTGGCCGCAGGTACCTCTGCGGCTGGCCGCAGGTGCCTCTGCGGCTGCCTGCTGCGGCCGTTTGAGCCGCCGCCTCGGCTGCCGTGTGTCGTTCTCGAGCCGCGCACTGTCCCGTTTGTCGATGGTCGCAGGTGCATCCGCGGCTGTCCGGCTTGCTTTTCTCGATTTCCGTGTCACGCGGTCTTAAATCGTCAATTTCTGCTGTATTATTTTGGAAGGCTGTTTCTTGATACATAAATCGTTTTTTGTGCTTGGCTTCCAGGGGCGCTGCCCCCTTCCACCCCCGCCAGCTCACCGGCGAGCTGGGCAGCCGCTCGCTCACCGGGGAGCGAGACCCCCGAACATCGTAAGCGTAGTGGCCATTAGTCGTCTTTTGTGATCAAATCAGGTTCTTCTGGATCAACTGTTTGCATTGCCTCAAATAACCTGATGCTCGTTCCTTTTCGCATGTCGGGTCAAGTGACGACTTTGCCCTCCTGCCAGGGTTAGTAGAGAAGTGCAAATTTTGGGTGTCTACACATATCAAAGAGTAGATCCATCTATGACCTATACAAATGCTATCGGTTGCAGAGAAGATTCATGTCTAGACTCCTACTGTTTAATGGCACAAATTTTTTCACCTAAAAAAATAGATTCAAGATCTATGTCAAATCACAAGGAATTAAAATTTGGCTTGTAATAGAAATAGGTATGAAGGTTTCTACAAAAATTGTAGAAGAAAATATCATTGAAAAAGATGTTGATAAGTTAAAATGGTGCTAACTAGTGCTCTTATTAAAAAAATGTACAAAAGAGTTAGAAATTTCAAAAATACTAAAGAAATTTAGTAAAAATTGATCGTAACTTACTAGATTATTATCAGGCTTTCAATTGGTATTAGAACAGTGCTCTTTAACTTGTTTGTTGAGTAAGTACATGCATATCAAAGAGTAAATTCATCTATGGCCTATACAAATGCTATTGGTTGCGGAGAAGGACTATCCATGTCTAGACTCCTACTGTTTAATGGCACAAATTTTTTCACCTAGAAAAATAGATTCAAGATCTATGTCAAATCACAAGGAATTAAAATTTGGCTTGTAATAGAAATAGGTATGAAGGTTTCTACAAAAATTGTAGAAGAAAATATCATTGAAAAATATGTTAATAAGTTAAAATGGTGCTAACTAGTGCTCTTATTAAAAAAAAGTGCAAAAGAGTTAGAAATTTCAAAAATACTAAAGAAATTTAGTAAAAATTGATCGTAACTTATTAAGAAACAAATTATATATAAGAAATTAGAAAAGATGCTCTAATCCTATAATATAAAAGTTTCAAGCGGGAAAAAAATAAAAAAATTATTGTTTTGTTATATATATATATATATAACAAAGTGGGTATATATATATGTAAAAAGTGACACCATATAAAATGATATATATTGAGAGAGAGAAATCAATAGATTACTTTCTGGAGAGAGAAAGTGGGAGAGGAGTTTGGTAATTGAATATATATATAAAAAAATTATAGTGGGTAGAGATGCTTTTTAAAATGGGCAGGAGATAAGGAGAAAGTTTTGCTGAAATTTCGTCTGAATTCTGTGTTCATCAAAGACATAAGCAAGCTCCTATTTTATAGGCTTGATCACAACAGAATTAAATTATAACGTTAAGCTTTCACTGTTAATAAATTATAACGTTAAAAACTCCAACAGTAAAGTTCCAATGTTCAGCAAATCTCTCTAGAAAAATTTGACCCAATTTCAATGCATATATAATTTATTAATTAATTTATAATAAATTTATTAATAATATTGTTGACACAGTCAACAACAAACACCATAAAAATATTATTTTGACTTTGAAATGCTTCATATTTTATATAAAAATACTACACGACTTATAAAAGTCTTTATTTAAGAAAATCTTTTAATTATTTTATTATTTCTTATAAATTTGTAAATAAATAGGTAACTTAAAGTCTTATTATTTCGTTCTACTTTGTTTAATATCAAAATGAGCAATCATATGACTCTCTCATTCAAAAACATGTGTACAACTCACACAAGTTTTTATTTAAAAATTTTTTCTCATTGTTTTATTATTTATTTTAAATTTATAAATAAATATATGATTTAGAGTCCTATTACTTTGTCCTACCCTGTTTAGCATCAAAAAAGCTATTTTATCACTCTTGCGTATAAAATCATGCGTACAACTCACATAAGTCTTCATTTAAGGAAATCTTCTAATTATTTCGTTATTTTTTTGATTTAGAGTTCCATTACTTCATTCAGTTCTTTATTTAAAGAAACATTCTAATTGTTTCTTTTTTTCCTTTAAATTTATAAATAAATAGGCGATTTAGAGTCCTATTATTTCGTTTAAGTCTTTATTTAAGATTTATTTAATTATTTTGTTATTTTTTTAAATTTATAAGTAAATAAATAATTTAAAATTCTATTATTTCGTTGTACAAGAAAATGAAAAATAATTTGACATCGTTGGACGGGAACCCAACTATACGTCCTCAATATTGAGATAACGTGGGTCTTACCTTGCCTATCTTTGCGTTTAACGGAAAATATCAATTACTCTCTCCATTCTTAGAAGTATGGTCTAAGTTATAATTTTATTTTTATTTTCAAAAAATGATAGCTAATACTTAATGTAAAGATAAAAATATTATTTAATGAGATCTATAAGTATATTATAATTAAATACTTGTTATTTAATATAATTTTATGGGATCATAAATATAAACTTGAATTTTATTTATTTTTTGTTTATTTTACTTTTTTTAATTTGTATGTAAAATATATTTTGAACATTCTTTAAAAAAACGGAAGGAATACTTACTTTGTTAATTGTATGACGGGATTATGTTTGGTTTTTTTCTTTTTCATCATTTGTAATTTTTTCATAAATTGTAATAGATTTACTGATTCATATATTTTTGTCCTTTTGAATTGTTTCACAAAAAATAAATGTGCTAAAAATTATCCAAAAATTGTATAATTACAAGTTCTTAATTAATGAAATCAAGGGGTAATCGGATAAGTAGCCAATTTTCAGTATTTCAGCCAAGCTCATTTATTTTTATTTTTTCATTTTTATATAAAATATTTACAGAAATAAAGAACTCGAGAACCATATGGTTGGAACATCACACTTGGATTTCATGTTTGACGGTATCATCTCATGCATTTGTAAAGTTTGATATTATCATCTCGTGCATTTATAAATTTCGATGCATTGGGGACGAAACGATGTTATATAATACGATGACGTAGAGAAAGTGCTGCCCTTCGACTGAACAATATGAAATCCCTCAACAGCTCTCGTTCTTTTATGGAGTCTGAATAGACGAGCACAAGCCTTTCCTCTCCATTAAGACTCTTCCCCCCTCCAAAAAGAGAAAGAAGAGAAAAAAAGAAACTAAATCTGTTATGTTGTGAAAAATCCATTAAAAGATTTACGTTAAGAATTTGATATTTTCACAAAAAAATTAATATTTTTACCAAACTCCCCTCATATAAGTAAGAAGCGAAATCCACATTCGTATAGGTGCAATCGGGTGAAAATATCATATTTTTTTTCTCATAAAGATGGTACCTTAATTTTTATAATCCTAATCCGACAAAAAATTAGTTAAATAACCCTCACTTTAAAACTTTAAAGTCTCCGAAATCACAAATGTATGATTCAACCACCTTAATTTCATATGTATGATCCAAATGTTTTACTTTCAACACATGGAGAAATTACAACTATAAAAATCCGAATGTATGGTCGACCGCAATAAACAAAATTGTTATCCTAAATATGTATGTATACACACATATACATATATGCCAACTGAAAGAACATCTTATTTTCAGCTTTCAGAAACTTTATTTACAAAACAGCACATTGTCCATTTCTTCAAGTTCTTTAACAAAGATCGAAGCCAAAACTAGCACGAGTGTGAAGTGAATACCTAAACTCCTAGCTTTTGCCTCTCTTCGAGTTTTGATCTCAAATCGTCCTCAGTTGGAATCTCCCCACTTCTTGAGGTTGTATGCCACCAAGTCATAAGCTCATCCTGTAAAATGGACATTAGTGGTGACTTTCAATTCCACAAATTGTATCGATGTCAATCCTTAGTATACGCTATAGCATTATCAATAGTGGAAGAGCATCATCAAGTGAAATGTTCAATTGCAGTTTGAAAGAAACTTTATCGAATATAGTAACCATTCCTTGTATGCATTATACAATCTACACATGTTTCTATGCCAATAGCCATCACATAGTACTCCTAGGCTATGTTTATTTGTTAAAAACATACTTGAAATTAATAATCTTTTAAATAATCCTATGGACTATTTTTTATCATTCCTATTTATATGGGATTATATAATCCCATGAAAATTTTGAGATTAATAATCCCCCTCATTTTAAGCTATTAAATGGCTTTATGGGACTAATAGTCTAACATTAAAGGATTAACAATCCCTCATCAAAAGATTAAATAGTGCAAAGTAGTATTAAATTAAGATAAATAGTATAATCCCAAGCATGTATTTTGCAAACAAACATTGCCCTAGTACTTTACAAAAGAATCACAGGTTACATAAGAATTGAACCCTGAAAAGTATAATGCTTGGCAATGAAAAGTTATTGAAAACCTGAATAGTATCTGGATTATCTGCGCTGCCGCTGGTCTAAGAGTGAAATAGCAGGCTATACACAATAAATTTATCATGTAGCTCCAAGCTTGAACTCAAGTAATTCGTTGCAGAATTAATAATTATCTTACTTTCTATACAGAAAATCTCTAAGGCACGAAAACTTGAACGAGCTGCGTCCTTGCCAAACACATACAAAGAGAACATACTACTTGAACACTCTTGGGCGTATATTCAACAAATGAGCAATTTTACAGTTGGTTGTTTTGATACATCCTCAGTAAAAAACTGTATTAAAGAAATAAGACATATGGGTAATACTTCCTGGACACTACCCTACATGTGGTCTACAAAATCAAAACATAAGATTTGAATTTCTTTTGGCAATCACAACTAATAATGAAACAATTATAATCATCATTTGGGAAGTATATTACTTCCATTTTTTTTCCCTATAGATGAATCGATCTCTAGTTAGTTCTTGGCAAAAATCTTTTTGATATATATTTATCGTGGATATGTATTTGTTGGGTAACACAATCTATTAAGCGGAATTCATAAAGATTACCAGCAACAAAACATTATAAAAAGTAAAGATTAACTCTTATAGAATATCTCAGTTGGCTATCACCACAACTGTATGTGGATCCACCATTGCTTATATGCATATAAACACATTATAAGCTCCTCGCCGCCTCCTAACCCCATCTCCCCCCCACCAAAAAAAAACACACACACACACATATGCAAGCATGCACTTCTATGCAACACAGTGATCATAGAATCAATGATTGGTATATATACGGGTGGCGTTTTACTGATCTCAATGCATAATTTTTCATATATATAAAAATTAAATGTAAAATATATTTCTTTTTGTTTGTCCTCAAATGTTCACGGTTCATAGCCCAACTACGTAGGCAGTGCATAAATCTACTTCCCACTTGACAGTGTATGTATATTAATCCGAATATGATTAGCAAAAAACATAGAACAAATGCATTTATAACAAGTTATCTGATCTATAAATCTAAGAGAAATGATATAGGTGTCTAACAATATTTAAGGTTAGATTCCAAGGAAAGTCACAAGATGATATCTAAACTCGGGTAATGCCAAAGCACATCAAACCTTTCCTGTTTCCATATATGTGGATAAGACTAGAAGCCTAAAACGACCAACACAAGGTTACATATTCTACTACGTCATGCTTTTCTAAGTCGATTGAATAAGTGATTAAAGGCTTAACAACCAAGGAGATTTGATTTTTTCCGGGAAAAAAAGAAAGGAGATCATTAAAATGACTTGTGAATAAATTAGTCAATTAATATTTACCTCTGAAAAGTCATGGTTTGACACATATCGGCTTTCAACCAAGCATTTGATACCCGCAACACTGACATATATAGAATTCTTGGAATCTTTTGATGTTTTTTCTCTTTGCGTTTCTGCAAAATCAGTAGAGTGAAAAGAAAAAGGGAAGTGAATCAGAAATTACATCAGCCACAAGAGATGTACAACCAAATAATGTCCACAGGCATGAGCAAAGATTGGAACTCAAAATTGGGCAGTTTTCAAATTGTACCATTTATGCATGCAACATAGTACCCAGTTCCAGCTAGTCCTTTTTCCCACTTCCCAAGCCGCAAGCGCAGGAAAAAACCATCCAAACATGAGAGCGACGTATGGGAATTCATCCATCTGTGCCATGTAACATTTTAGGATAAATCACAGATCAATTGTCGAGAAAGCAATAAAATTTGACAATTCATACACAGTTGTGAGAATCATTCCTTCAAATTTTCCATTTTACATTGTGGAGGAATGCTAATATATCTGGTACCCTACAGCAGTCAGGCCTTTAAGGTCTAGGATCCCTCCGACCATCATAAAGCATGTGATTGAAAAGAAAAAATAAAGGGAAAGCAAAAAAAGAAAAGAGAGGGAGTGGAACCAGGCAACCGAGTTGGCAAAAATACAAAGGATTGGTACACGGTTGTCTGAAAAAGGCAACATTCCTTGTCCCAGGAGAGAAGAACATGATATACTCCAAAATGGATAAATCAATAATTATGGATTTCCAATTAAGTATATCTGAATAATAAAACAGGGAATGCTCAATTCAACGGTGCAAAAACTACTGAAGATAGGTTATGGTTGTACATAGTTCTTTGTTCTTGTTTCAATTTTCAATTTTATGGTTCATTCACACTACCGAGTAGGACTGATCATCATAAATTTGTTTTTCTAGTAGGCCTTGCGTACGTCTAAATGACTTTTTTACATGGAAGTCAAAACTAGAAAATATTAACAAATCAAATGATTTACTGTATGTAAATTACAGATGGTCTTCATAAGTTCTGCTTACTTGAGGATATCCATACGAGACAAACGAAGCCTCCTTATAGCATCAAACATGTTTGGTGCATCTGAAATGTGCTTACCAGCAGAATCGGACAAAGGTTTGACCTGAAATTCTTTTAACTTGGCCTCTTTGTAACTCGAAGAAACATGGTTCTGAACTTCATCCAGACATGAATCCCTTCTGTCCAAAACCATTTTCCCCTTTGATACAGGGCTGAAACGAAGATCAGTTTCCAGTTGGGGTATTTTCCCATTGCAACTGCTATGTTCACCAACTTGGGAAGGACTTTCCTTTGCAATAAACATCCTAGAATGCGGTTCACTGCCTTTGTAGAGCTGCACTGTACAAGCGTCGCGATGATGAAAAACAGAAGCATCATTATTTGATTGTCTCTGCCTGCTTGAGGATGCATCAGGACAAGCAATAGCCCAATGACCAAGCTGAAAACATTTAATGCACAAACAAGGAGATCCTTCTGCCACATCACGAGAATTGATGCTTCTTAAAAGATCCTCTAGCTCAGTTTTATTAACCTCCGAGCAATTGCATATATTATGGCCACTTTTGCCACAAAAGTAACAGGTTGTTCTCAAGTGAGTTACATCATCTGAAGGTGTTATGTTTTTGAGAGCTTCCAGTCTCTTAGCAAACAAAGAAGCCATAGCTTCTGAACTCTTTAATATTGGGGAAGGTGACTTTAGTCTATATATGGGCTTCTCATAATTGTGTCCAAGAACCCTTTTGAAGCCAATAGAAGCCTCTGTGCTAGTAGCATCATTCCACGTATCCTTACCCACACCAGTCACTGGGTATTCAGTTGGGCTCTCCCTGGCCTCTGATTTTTTCTGACAAAAGGGAGAATCAATAAGATTCTGAGGAATATGCTTTGTGCATCCAGCGGGATGCTCTGGCATTACATATGTACTACCAAAGCGATCTAAATTTGACACAGGGCAATGAGTCTTGGAAGAAAACCGAGTGATCCACAAGCTCCTAAGAGGATCATTTTTGTTACCAATATTAGGTATTGCTTTGCCTTCACATTGTGAATGTAAAGAATTGTCCTTGGAACTTACACTTTTTTGCTTATCTAGCAAAGTATCAGATGAGCTTACTGCATTTTTTCCCTTGATAAATGCCAGGCTGCTTAAATTTTTATTCTCTGAAGAGAGAGACTTGCAGGTCTCCTGAGTTACAGCAATATCTACACTCAGAAATTGGGGTTGGGAAGAAGGTTGAGTTGACAGGCCCCCTCCATTTCCAGATGTGTCATGGTTAAAATTATTACTTTCCACAAGAAACTGTTTGCAAGATTCATCATTCTCCCTACAAAATGATATCGGCATTACACTGATACACGTTTTCTCAGCCTCCACAAGTTCTTTAGCACCTGATGCTGGATAATTGACTTTCGACATTTTTGTCTCACGCAAGTTTGTGTTTGGGCAATAAAGGGACTGAAAAATAGATTGGAAGCCCATATTTCCACTCCCAGAATCATGAGTTTTATTGCAAGTATCATGTTTTTTATCATAACTCTCAAGCTTATGACTGGGATGATTGAGGGTAAGAGAAAGAGGACCCTCATCTTGGTTGACTTTGGCTAAGCCCTTCACCATGTTTGATATCCAGTTCAAGAAAGAACTATCTTGCTTGACAAGGGATGTTGCAGTAGGAGTCTCTTGGATTTGTCTTTTGATTCTTTTGTTCCCAACAATTAACTGTTGTGAAAAACTCCATTGCCTCTTCCCTCTTGAAAAAAAACTAGCACTGTTACAACTCTCCACACTGTCATGGCTGTTATCCTCATCTTTTGATATTCTCTCAATAATATCTGTACCAAACAAAGCTTTTTCTTTGCCTTTCCTTTGTAAGAGATGGATTCTACTGCCAGTTGGAGTCTCAGAAGCTTCAACTGGAGAACCATTGTCCATTCGAGATCTCTCTTCACTCATCCTGCAAGCATCTTTACCGATCAGATGTGGTATATCATTTTCAGCAGAGGACTCCAGGATCTCCAGAAGTGCATTCTTCGAACTCTGTGTCTCTATTTTAGTTCTGCTTTCTTCCATAACCATAGCTGATTCATCCAGAGTTCTCCTTTGTAATAATGACTTTGACATGGGATCATCAAGAACATCAAGCTTATTGATAATATGAACTTTAGGGGCCAATGCAATTTCTAAGCCCAACATCTGGCTGCGACTAGCAACATCTTCAATTCTACCACTACTATTGATTATATCATCCCCATTAACTTTCCCAGAAATTAGTTCACGCTCGGACTCATTGGTTAGCAGGAGCTGAAAATCTGAAGTTCTTTGACTTTCTTGACCTGCAGGAAACACAGCACTTTAAAAAAATTGCCATGCTAAAACAAGTTCTTCACTGGCTCTGTGGAAAATAAATCAAAAAATTATATGTTATCCGACATTGAAGCACCCATCTCTCCTGTAAGTGAAGTATGATAGAATCGCTACAAAACCCACGGTTGCTATTGCTGCAAGTGTAAAAGAACAATAACACTGATAGGATGCCATATTTATGATGCAGTATGTAATATCAAGGAAAGAAGGATCTTGCCTGATTGGTGTGCAGGACTAGATCCAAACTCCGGACCAGCGCTGCTTCTAGGAGACTTTGCCAAATAAGAATCCTTCACGGCTTCACTATTTACATGCAATTCTGCTTCTGATGCAGTTATTTTTCTCTCACTAGTAGTTTTGACATCATCACTAGCCCCCCCGGATCTGATGCTATGCGTTGGTGAAAGAACCATATTACTTGGTCCCACATCCCACAGGCAAGAATGTTTTTTCTCAGTCAAGCTACAATCAGCACATTTCAAACTCAAACCCCCGTGCGGGGACCAAACTAATTCAGATAGGGGGGCGGATGCCACAAATGCCATGTCTATCCTTGAGCCTGCATTTGCGCCTGCACCTGAATCAGTATTCAGTCTTGTTTGAACCGATTGATTGGGATAAATCCGAGCAAGCCCTAAATTCATATCTCTATTGTCCTCAGTCACCATCTGTAAGATATTAGCTTCGAAAAGAATTCCTGAAATGCCAAATAAACTTAGGTCAGTCTTTGAGATGAGGTCTGACAACAAAGTGCAGAAGCTCGGAAAAATGCTAAACTTCTGTTAATGAATTATGAAAATTTCAAAGTAAGAACTATAACAATTAAGCCACAATATGAGATACGAGGTTGAAACGCTGACAGTTAGAAGTTATACGTTTGAGTACCGAAGTGGCTCTCACATCTCAGTTATAAACCTATCAATTTCTAACAAGAAACTTTAGTGGCACATGCATAAGAGTAAGAAGTCTATGCAAGAAAATATGGAGATCACATTACGATTTTAGAAGAAAATAAGTGCTCACATCCATACCTGTTTAAAGTAAATATAAGGCATCTGAAGACAGCCTGGCGGAACCTACATATCAAGTGTTTCATCAGCTACAAGTCCTAACCTTTAATATGTAATCAGATTTACAAAAGGGTTCACGTGTAGTCCAGTCTTTAAGACTTTAAGTATGTCCATGCAGTTAATTATGTTATTAGTTTTGGACAACATTTCAAATTCTTATAGTTTTCCTTCATAGTTTAGCCTCAAAGTATCATTTTCTCAATAGTGTTCCTTCAAGTTTAATTTTTTTACAAAATTGTTCTCTTTTAACATATTGGTGAAATTATAGGTCAGAATCCTTCTGAAATATTGGTAATTATTTTATTTACACTTCATATAACGTATTTGGAATGGGTCAAATGTGTATTCAACTATAAAAAACATGAGTTTTGACCTATATGTTAAAAAGAAAAAGTTTTGTAAAAAATTTAAACTGAAGGAACACTATTGAGAACATTGGTACTTGGGGGCCCAAAATAAAATTTAGTAAAACTTTGAGAGACACTTTTGTAGTTAACCCAAGAAACTATGACTAATATATTATTGGGACTTATCCGAGGAACATACGAGAAATCTACAAAACCACATGACTTTACAAGAAGGTATCAGGTCCTGGTAATTTTACAAGATAGTCAACATATGCAAAAGGTCAGATTCCTTAAAAGGCTAGTGTCTAGTAGTAGTCACAGATGGAAAATTCATCATCATAGCTTTTGTGGAATTCACAACATTAATGACTATATAACAATAATATAAAGATTAAGGCCACAGTTCCTGGGTTGTACGTCCTTCGTAGCGTGCTCATCAAAAGTTATATCCACTCATCCAGATATAGGCTCAATGCAACTTTCTTTCCCCTAGAGGCATGAGGCATCTCTCTAGGCACTTTCCTAGATAAATCTCCCATGTATGATTACGTTCCAAGGGATATCCCCCTCTCTGAGTACCACTTGTGCCAGTACCTTCAAATAATTATATTCAAATGGCAAGGTCCATTGGAATCTGCCTCCATGCACTTGCATCTGTCAGGACAATGCCTTATTGGGTACAGGAACCTTAGTTTCTTACTTTGGCACCTTGATCGAGGCATTGTGGCTTGGTTGGTAGGTGCAATTTACCTTATTAATTGCGACACAGAGAGAGAGAGATTTCATGAGCATAGAGCGCTATTCATCCACCTAGCAAACCAGCAGGCAGCAGTCGACTTGTGGACTAAAACTTATAGACTATTCAGGCTATGTTTTCAAAGGGTATATGGATTCTATAAGGAATTGATTCATCAAATTGCACGGTTCTTCAAGTCTATAGCTCAACTAAGTTGCAATGCCTGAATCATAGGCAAAAAGTAAGAATGCTTGAGCACTCTAATATTGTGTAGAGGCTTAAGAAATGGTTAATGTGAAGCATCTAACTTTCTTTAGATATAGATGCAAACTCTTTTTGTAGAGCCACTTAATAGTGTTACTTCATTATAGTATTTGTCTCCTCAATCCTCACTTAAACGCTCACGTCTATTCTTTAACCGACTACGCTCTATGTACTCTCTGATTCAACATGTTCTCCTGCTCTCGTTCGCACCAAACTGCAAATTAGGCGTTCAGGTAATGAGTCCTTTAGAACTTAAAAATTATCATTGCCTATGTCTAAATCACCGGAGTTTTGGCACCACTTTCTGAACACTTACGTATGGATCATACCAGAAGTGCTAGTTGTTTCATCACGCAACGTCACAACCGACCGATACATCTCATGGCCTAATTTTTTGTTCTTGGCGACATTAGTGACCTTTTCCAGAGCAAAGCTCATCGAGTTCTACTACTTTTTTTTTAATACACATAATCCAAACCTATCATCAATCACTCAATCGATGTAGACTGAGATGAAAAGAAGGAAACCATATAGCCTCTCAAAATAGAAACAAAGAGAATCACTCCAAAACAATGGTAACTTCGTCACCCATAATCAAATAATCCACTTCTTCTACAATTACCAAACAGAATGAAATCACAAATTTTGTAGAACAAAATATTCATTTGATTGCGATGTTACGTTTGGATTCTGAATCTTGTGAGCTCAAACAAAAGTCATTGAATTAAAAATTTAGTATTCCCTCCTCCTTTCTATAAAATGAGTTAATTTGTGAAATTCTATGATTCAAATTGTGATCTGAATTTATTTTATTTTTCAAAATAACAATTTTGTACTCAATATTACTTTTTATGTAATTATTGTATTAATCAAAAGTAAACTTATTTACATCAAACGAACGTTTATGATACCAATTAATGACCTTCGAGTTTTTACTATAATATTCAACAGCTTGCTATAGAAATTCTAGAAATTGTAGTACAGCTATAACTAGAAATTGTAAACTACCTTCCATCAATATGCTGAATACATGAATTCAAAAAATTGATCATTATGTTCACAAAGTCATAATTGATAAGAATCCAAAACATCTGCACTGTAATATTCTTTTGGGCCCAATTTTTTTTTTTATATCTAGAAGCTTAAATCATAACAAATTTTCTTTTATTAACAAAAAATTATATTTGCTGAAACTTTATACATTTTCTTTTTATACAACTCCTAGCCACCAAAAACAAGAAAATTAGAAACCGAAACACAATCAACTTAGAAACAGAGGAATACCCATAAGCGATGACGAAGATGATAGAGACCCACTAACCTTTGAATCCATAAAATCATGGAGTTTGGTCTTTTACTAAACCAATTCATTAATCCCACTACATATTTTGGTCAGTGAATAAGAACGAGTAAAGCCAAAAATTGGAAATCAGTGATAATTGTCTGTGTGCGCGCGTGCGAGAGGGAGGGAGGAGATAGAGAGAATGAGAAGGAGAGGGAGAGGGAGAGAGGTTTCAGTTGCCATGCCTCCAAGATACAAGATTTACTAAGCTCCTCAACTCTCAAGGCTTTACAGCAGCTCCTTTGAATTAGTGGTTCAGGCTCTGCCACGTCGACTTATTGCTGACAGTGATGAACAGGGAGACTTTTTTTTTTTTTTTAATTTTATTATTATATATATTTTTAAATACTATTCCTTTCCTTTCAAATTTTACTAGTAACGCTAGTACTTTAACATCACGAAGGATCTCAACTGGGCAAAACGTTTGTCCACATTTTAAAAAGAAAATTTTATAATTTATTTTTAAAAAATCAAATGATCTTCTTTTGTTTTAATGGAGGGAGTAAGTTTGAATCAAGTAGTGACTAAAACATGTAGCAAAAAATAAAGGCTGTGATTAAAATATATAACTAAAATAGAGAGAGGGGGAAGCAAAGTCAAAAAGTGAAGGCTACGCTTCTACCGTCTCCTTACTAAAATTCTTCTGTTCCAAAACAGTGTCCGTTCAGTTTAGAACATTTTGACCGGTACAAGAAGTTTAACCTCGCTGCACTAATTAGAGAGACTTTTAATGCAAATTTCAAACTAGACATCGATTACATAGTGTGAGTGGTTATAAGTTTTAACCTTTTTTTTAAACAACTAACTTTATAGGGTGAGTTAAAGAGATTAAGATTTGTATCGTTGATATTTTCATTAAAAGCTCGTACTTATGGGTCGGTACGTAAAAATAATTAAATAGATGTGTCAGCGATTTTTTAATGTTGATGAATTGGTGCGAATTCCAAATTAGACCCTAAGTAATAGTCTCGCATCAATTGTGAATGTAACATAGTGTGAATAGATGTAGGTTTTAATCTCCTGTTTTTTAAGGCGAGTTAAAAAAATTAAAACTTGTATCAAGTGTATTTTGTCTCCACAAAAAAATTTAAAATATTATTTTCTCTTCTATGTTTTTCTAACCCCCAAAGACAACCGAACCTCTTTTTTTCGTTTAAAAATACCTAGACGGAGTGTAGTCTAAAAATACAGAACAAATATTTTCAAGAATATATACGAAGAAAGAAATAAAATAAAAATAATGTATCCCTTTGATTTTTATTTTATGTGAAACGTGATTAAATGGGTGTGTGTAACAGTTATGCAATCCTATTACACAAACCATCATCAATAACAACCAAATATACTCTTAAAATGCTAAAAAAAATTAAGATTTTCATCGTATCAAATTAAGATTTTCTTGTTTCTTCTGAACCATTTTTGCTCAACTCAATTCAATTTTAATTTAATTAAAACATAATGCGATGACTGGTGAACAAGGTCTAGTTGAAGTTGAGTGATAACTCTGATCTAGACTCTCCTTCCTCTTTGATTATAACCCAACAGAATCAATGGTCAGAAGTTGAAGGAACATGTTCACCTCATGTCCAGGACAATAAGAATAAATAACAAGTCTCTCCTATTTGTGGTTTGAGATCAAATTTCTTAATATATAAAAAATTCCTCATTCCCACATTATTTACTAGACAAAGAACCATTTATGCAGAATGATGACATCATAAAAAAATAATTAATTTCATAAAAATACGGTTTCAAGTGTTTTGTAATATAGCATTAGTACTTGTAGCTGTTGTTTAACATTTTCGTTGTGCAGAAACACTAATAAGAAAAGCTAAAATTAACACCTTCAAACCTTGATTACTTCTAACTTAAAAAGTTGCAACAACAAAACAATGTGTTGTTCAATTATTTATCACATGATATTCAATATATATAAATATATATTTTTAAAGATTTATAAGTGAAAATGTTTCTTCTTTCTTTTTCTTTTTCTTTTGTAAAAAAAATAAGAGGTGTGTAAGATATCTTAACGGCACGGCACCTATGTCAGGATCGAAGGAATCCAACTAGACAGATTGCACTTGCAACAATAACTATACACATTTGAAGGAATTTCATTGCACTTATGTCATGGTCGAAACTCAAGAATCCTCCACGAGTAACGTATAAGACACAGAGTTATTATCAACCATTTGCTGTAAATGATAATCGAACCAATTTTTGACTGAGATAACAAACATACATATGAATAAAAGTGATTCATCATATTGTAATGCTCTATATTCTACAAAACGGGTATGTAGGATTCTTCGCAAATGGACAATTTTGAGACTGCTGAGACTTAATATTGTTAAAGAAAAGTCCACAATTTTCCATATACATCCAGAACTGGTATTAATTATGGAAATCCGGTCCAATCTGGCAGTAATAACAATCACCAAACATAAAGATATGGACAAATCTCACCCCACTAAAATGCATTCAACACATGGCCATCACCTAAAAGGAATTAAGTGGGAGGTCTATTTCAAGCAATTCATCAGTATCAAAAGAGACAGCACATAAGACATCAGCCATGCATTCCCCCAGTTGTAGAACATTTCAAGAAACAATTAATGGGGTTTCTTTCATCATAAAGGTCTTGATAAGATTTGTGTTTAGGGGGTATCCTTGTTGAGAATGACTAATTTGTGATGGGTCTTTAAATTAAACTTTATATGATTGTGAAAATGTTGTAACAAGGTTGAAGTTTGCTTGGTAATAAAATTTAGCGGTTCATTATGTTGGAATTAATACTTTGTATTTATCTTGGAAATAAGTATCACCGATTGATTTAGGTAGGTCATATCTAATTGGTAAATGGCCTATTTCATAAATTATGAAATAAAGAGGATTGAATTCAATGTGCCCACGTGTCAAGTTTACATACAACATTAAAACATAGTTGTGGATAAATAAAGTTGTTTTAATTAATTAATACAAACTGTGAAATGACAATATATATATATATATATGAAGAAATAATTATATATATATATCACAAAATGATCTGTCAATCTTAAAATTTAATAATGATCCTTTAATCCTAAAATTTAGGAATAGAAACTACAATTTAGAGGGGGGAAAACTGTTTCTTCATCTTTTATTTGATTTGAAAATGGTCTCGTAACCCTAAAATTTAAGAATTGTCCTTTAATTCTAAAATTTAGGAGAAAGAACTATTTTTTCATCTTTTATTAAATTTCAAAATCTTTTATTCTATAATCTTATTGTCATAATTATCTACTTACCACTATTTTTTATTTTTATACATTTTTTAATTTAGTTGGTGTTCTTTAAAATTCATAATCTTGATAACAATGATATTTAATTATATAACACTTTTTTTATTATGTATATTTAGACAACTAAATTATTCATTTAAATATAAATACTGGCATTAATATTATATAAAAGATGAACTATTATCGTAGATTTTTAAATTTATTAATTTTTCATCAATAATTAATTATACATTATTAGTTAAATAATGTATTTTAGAAGAAAATAATTTTTTTTTATAAAATTATCTTACACAATATTATTTTTTTATTATTATAATTAATATATTAATATAGTATAATATTAAAAAGTATAAATAATAGAATAATTTTATTACAAAACTCTGTACTTCACACGGAATTATGAGTTACTTAGTTAAAAAAACGAAGGTGAAATGACATTTGGCAAAAATACTACTGATAAAAGTTCCAAAACTACATTATATTGGATCCTTACTACAATATATATATATATATATATATATATATATATATATATATATATATATATATATAATCTACTCTTAATATAATTAAATGTGTAAATGACACTACCTCGACCAAGTTATCCCATGTACCTTCAATGGATGAAGGATGCAACAAGTTGCCCTTATTCATTGCTTATGGGATTATTTATAGCCAAAAGAAAAAGCAAGAAATTTGCTTATGGGCTCACCCAATATTTTTGGGTACTCATTAAAATATTTTTAAAAAATAATAATATATCAGCAGGCGATAAGGAAAGCCCATTATTGTTCCAGTCCAGTCTCCAGGGAGAAGAAGAAAATAAACCCTACAAGCCTGGAGCAAAGCATTGGGCCGGAAAGTAAACCCGGCTAGTTATACTAGTGTGCGAAGCCTAGAAGAAAAGACTTCGGCCTCGGCTAAATAAAAACCGGATTTTGAGGAGCAACAGGCGGTGTAATAGATTAAATCTCTCTCTTCCTTTGTCGAATAATACTTCTATTACTATTCACTCTTTCAAATGAAGAATCATCATTTAAAAGTAGAGGTATAAATGGATATAAATAAATACGGATATAACAGTATTCGTATCCGAAAAATTGATTCGATATCTGTATTCGTATTTGGTATCCGGCGAATTTTTAAAATCATATCCGTATCCGATATTCGAAATAATATCTGAATACCGATAATATCCGTTTCCGTTTATTTTATTCAAATAAACAGATTATTCGGATATCCAGATATCCGAATACGTTTATCAATTACCTAATATAAAATTCATTCAAATTATTTATAAAAAATAATGAAAAAATTTGAATAATTACTCATAATCAATCACAATTTAAAGTTTAAACCAATGTTATTAAAATCGGTTCGGAACCGGCGGTTCGACCGGTTGAACCGGTTCATTTTTCGGTCCGGTTTGGACCGGTTGACCACCGGTTCAACCGGAAAAATCGGTTAATTGACCCGGTTGAACCGGTTTTGAAGTTTTTTTTTTTTTTTTACCAATAATATAACATAATTTCACTATATTTTAGCTTACAAAAAATTAGATGTTTTAAAATTTTATTAATTATTAATAATATATATTTTTATATATTTATGACGTCACTGGTTCAATAACGGTTCGACCACTGGTTGAACCAGTGACCTATCCACCCGATAACTTTTCCGGTTCGCTGAACGAACCGGTTCTGAGAACATTGGTTTAAACCATACATATTAATGAATGAATGTTAATTTATTTATTTTTAATAAATACAATAATCAATCCTCTAAATTACAATTCAAATAAATTTTCATTATTTTTGAAATCCTAAATTCAAAATGATATATTGTAACACTATATATAACTAGGATAAAGGAAAAAAGTAATAAGTTTTAAAGTATAGTTCATTAATGAATGAATATTAATTTATTTATTTTTAATAAATACAATAATCAATGCTCTAAATTACAATTTAAATAAGTTTTCATTATTTTTAAAATTCTAAATTCAAAATGAATGATCTACTTATTAATATTTAGATGTCCATTAATAAGTAGATGTCTATTTTATGTGTTAATTTGGAATAATACTGTAGTGTGTATGAATATTTATAATCTATAATTATAATATTTAAATGATATTTATAACACTTGTTAAATGATACATTTTAGATATATTGTAACACTATATATAACTAGAATAATGGGGAAAAAATAATGAGTTTTAAAGTATAGTTCATTAATGAATGAATGTTAATTTATTTATTTTTAATAAATACAATAATCAATACTCTAAATTATAATTCAAATAAGTTTTTATTATTTTTAAAATCCAACATTCAAAAATGAATGTTCTACTTATTAATGTTTAAATATCCATTAATAAGTAGATGTTCATTTTATGTGTTAATTTGGAGTAATACTATAGTGTGTAAGAATATTTATAATCTATAATTATAACATTTAAATGATATTTATAACACTTGTTAAATGATGCATTTTAGATATATTGTAATACTATATATAATTAGGATAAAAGAAAAAAATAATAAGTTTTAAAGTATAGTTCATTAATGAATGAATGTTAATTTTTTTTTTTTAATAAATACAATAATTAGTGCTCTAAATTATAATTTAAATAAGTTTTCATTATTTTTGAAATCCTAAATTCAAAATAAATGTTCTACTTATTAATGTTTAGATGTCTATTAATAAATAGATGTCCATTTTATGTATTAATTTGAAATAATATTATAGTGTGTATGAATATTTATAATCTATAGACTATAATTATAATATTTAAATTATATTTATAACACTTGTTAAATGATCCAAAAGTTATATTGTAACACTTATTAAATGATATTTATAACACTTGTTAAATGATACATTTTAGATATTTTAACTTTATAATAGTAAAAATTCATTAACTATACCTAAATCAATTTATTAATATTATAATAAAAGTGGTATTTCCTACTTTTTAGAAGTGAAATGACATATTTTAAAAATAATTTTCGTATAATAGTGAAAACTAATTATTATATAAGAAAAACAATTTTAAAAAAATTATTTTGCTTATTATATATATATATATATATATATATATATATATATATATACACACACACACATATACATACATATATAAGTTATTCGTATACGAATTCCGGATCCGGATCCGTATTCGGATATCGGTTCCCGAATATCCGCTATCCGCCGAATATATTTACGGATTGATATTAAACGAATACAAATACACTTATATCCGTATTCGTATCCGTTTATTTGCGAATATCTTTAAACCGAATACGAATATATTCGTTTTTTTCCGAATGCAAATAATATTCGTTTTTTTTTCGAATACGAATGCAGACGAATACAAATTTTTCGGTTACCATTTACAGCCCTATCTAAAAGCACAACAAACCTTACAGTTCGAGAGAGAGAGAGAGCACAACCCATTACGAAAAATCATAAAAGTTAAAATTGACTTTTAAAGTTCAATATTAATATTATAACTAGGGATAACCCGTGCCTGAAGGCACGGCGAAACGAAAAATTAAATTTAAATTCAAAAAGTAATACATAACCTAAGGACTCTTTGCAATAATTAATACATACACAATTATCAACACATCCAACCACCAAAACATCAAGCTAGTTGCATCTAATTTCAAAAAAAATCGGCAGAGTTTCCTTTAAAAATAGATATCCAGAGAAATATAAACCTATGTACAAAACGTACAATCATCAATAAATATCCAAATCACCAAACCAACCATCATTCCATACCCAAAATAATCATAATCATTTATAGTTAATTAACTTTACAAAGGACAGAATACAAAAAATATACACAAACAGAAAATAAAGAAACAGCTTTGTATTATTTATAGCTTACACCAAGTATTTTAAATGTATACGTGAAAATACCTGAAAATATATGATCATACATACAGATTACAGAGTATGATTGATGAAAACTTATAATAAGAGTGAAAATATATCACATGCCAAAAGTTACATCAACGAAGCAGTGAATCTAACCGTATCAAGGATAATTTGTAATACACTATGCAGACGAATTAACATACTTTCACTATGTGCAACTGTTGCATTTCGCCTCAGCCGACCACTGCAACTGTAATTTTGCATAGCAAAAAAATAATCAACATATACAATTTAGTTTATTTAATGCAAACCTTAAAGTTATACCTTGTTTTGCAATTAATAAGTTGCAATAACTGAATATTGATCCTTATTACCAAACAGTAATTAGATAAGATGGTTAAAGAAGCTCATGTATAAGTTGTTCCTTGTCTTTATCAGTTGTTTTATCTTTCCAAGCGAGAATAGTTTAATCTGTTTGATTTTGATTTAGAAATTCAAAAATTTTAAATTAAAGTAAAAACATGATCACCATAATTAACCAAATACAATTTTATTCCCAAACTACGTTAAAGCTCATCACAAAAAAAAAAAAAAATCAAAACTATATATCCAAAAGACAATAATTAAATGTATTCAAAAGACAAAGATTTATATCCAAAACTATATATACTACCTTATTTCCATAATGAGGGTCCTAATTCAAAAGACAGATTTAAATGTATTCACCTTGAATAACATGTTTCCCTGCCTTCAGCAGCTTCAGAGACATATCCACCTGCACAATTTGGTTTTCGATTTAGAGACAATATATTTGATCAAACAAATAAAATAATTGAGTTTTGATACGTTCATTTAAATTTTAAATCTAAGAGTGAAGACGGCTACAAAATAGAAATCTGCTAAGGTGTGGTGAAATATCCTTCTAGAAAGGAATTACAATTTTAATGAAGCTGAGTACGCTGTTTGTTGTGGAAAAAAGTGTACGAAGTGCTTTTATTAGTATGTGTTCTAAGTTTTCATTCTTGTTTTGGTGGAGTCACAATCTTGGCATTAATAATAACTCTCGCAACTGATGTTCAAGCGCATAAGGTATATGATAGATCACTTTTGGTCTAGTTTCATCGGTGCAGTCAGGTCAAGATTTTAAGTTCACAATGTGAGTAGTGGTTCTAATCCCCAAGTATCCTAGTTTGTAAAAAGGAGGCAAACTGCATAGTTTAGAAAGTTAAATGAACGCAACATGTATTCATGACTGAAGCAATCATCTAAACCCCTTTTTATTATTCATAATGACAATGTTCATGATGTTAAGCACATACATAAGGATGAGAGAATGGATAGGTTGAGACACCCCATCATTTAAATTTGGGGTCTTGTTCTATATATGTTAGTATATCAATGGTATTTTTTGTTATGATTCGTACATAAAACCACCATGCTAAAATACCTCAAAAAAAAAAAAAAAAAAAGGGAAAAAAAGGAGAAAAAATAAGCTTTAAAACTTTAAACAGTCATTCACTCTATATCCCTCTAGGCTGCCAAAGTCAGATTTGTCATGTAGTTTCTAACATATGTTAACTACAACATCCACAACTTATGCTAAGATAATGAGTAACAGGTGTATAAGTTGTGTTAGTAACAGGTGTAATTAAAAAGCTAATTGGTATGCACTCGCAACCCATTTAAAAGCTACTTGCTATGCAGTCACAACCCATTTAAAAGCTACTTGCTATGCACTCACATTTTAATTTTCCTTATACCATTACCGCAATATTGAATTGCGAAACAACCCATGAAAGAGCTAATTAGAAGAAGAATCCCAAATGCAACATTGTTATCACAAAAAAGTCAAAAAAAACATAAGCAACTATCATGAAATAACTGTCGTGTGTGCATTAGAGAGAAGTGTAAGAGTGAGAGTGAGACTGAGGGGTGAGGGGTGAGGAACTCAAAAAAATCACCGACAATTTAGTGTATATTGCTCTACACGTTAGATATGCTGTGTTAAATAGACATACCGGTTGATTAAACCATTTTTCTTTTCCAATAGAACAGTCAATTGTTTCTTTCCCCTTCGTTGAAGATGGAATAACACTTAGGCTGTTCAGGTGATTCACATGTGAATTCTCCTCGGAAGAACAAAATAAGACATTAGTAAAAAAATACAAATTAAAATCAATATGAAAATTTTTAACACTACCAGTAGCGTTACCTTATCCATATGTAATTGACAGGTATATTGTTACTATAAATTAGATCAACCTGTAAGAGCAAAATTAATAAATTGAACATGAGTTAAACAATGCCTTAATAAATTAAACAGGAATTTAATTTATTGATTCTTTTAATTTCATTTGATTTTGAAATTGGAATCTAACAATAAATTGTCCATACAAGGTAGTCCATACAAGATTTTTAGCTGGTACCTAAGTCCCCCCTAAGGTCCATCATTTCATATTTTCCACATGAAGGCGGGGAACTAATAGATTTTCATGTATCTTAAAATAAACTTCTAAAAATAAAAAAACGCATTTAGAACTATGAAAAGTTTTTTTCTTGTAATCAAGTGAGTTATAAATAATCAAGTGAGTTGTAATCAAGTGGAACCACTCGATTTGACGTGACCTGCTGAGATGAACCAGAAGCTAGTCCAAATTTGCATTACCACGTCTTAATTAGCCATATACATTACTGCTCTTTTCAATATCCAGTATTTACAAAACACAAATCTGATTTCTAGAGTATGCATAATATTCTCAAGTGCTTTAGACTACACACTTTAAAGTTTGCGCTTTTTGAATAAGTCATGCCTAACTAAACTCTTTAATTTTCTCATGAATTCTTCCTTTGAGTTGGGGAAAATAAAGCAAAGGTAAACGATTACAGTTGCTTTATACAATGTACCAATATTTTGAATTTTGTAAAGAGTATATACAATTGGGCAAATGTTAACCAAATGAGTGTTATAATTTATATAGATTTACATTTCATTTTCCTTTCCACTTCGTCTCAAAGTCCAAGTTCAAACAGAAAAAGTCTTGATATTACACAACTAACAAAAGTTCAAATGGTTCATCATCTCAACTCCGTCACTAACTTTTCATCTACTTTTTGAATAAACATTATACAATGCCATATATGTGAATAGATATTATACACAGATTTCTTCAAAGATCAATTTATGCACACACACAACAACAAAAAAATAAATAAAACTATTCAAATACTCATCAGCCCAAATAAAATCCCTTTTCTTCTATGGTAAAACAAACTTCACTGAATTCCATTTGGTTTATCATATCGACTAATACGTGAAATTTGTATGGCCTTAGCATGAATGTGTTGTTTGTTAAAACAGTAAGTGTAAATCGACAATTGATGTTGAACTGCGTGATAAATGGCTCTTGGTAGGTGAAATATTTTGAAACATGGCTTGTCAATTTGTCCATCAGGTTACCTTTATTACATAATTCATTTTGGTCAATGTATGTCATTTCTGACTTCACATAATTCAGTTTTGGTCAATAAGTGCACAACATGTAACAAATGAGAATAAATCAAAACATCAAAATCTGACAGAAAACTATTTATTTTAGTATTTAATTAAATAACAGAGGAGGAAAAAGGCTGCTCATAACATAATTCTGCAGAATGTTGTACAGAATTTATTATTTTTGAAGCAATTTTTGGTTATTTTTAACTTCCATTATATAATTTAGATTGACACCAATCTTGGATAGGGTTTTACGCTATACTACCTACTAATTTATTTCAAAAATAGTTGTTTAAAAATAGTCTACTAAGATCAGATTTAAAATAGATAGGAAAAAAGTATGCCGATAGAAAGAGAGAATATTATAAGAGAATGAGAGACAAAAATGTACAAGTGTAAAAAAACAAAAACAAAACACTTGCGTTTCTACAATATAAAAAGGTCACAAAAAGATTCGATACTGCACAACCCCAACAAAGCAAAAAATTCCTTAAAAAGATAAACAAATAAAATTTCCTAAAAAAATTAAAAGTTTAACAAAAGTTTCACATACTAATGCGAAAAATTATTATTATTATTATTATTATTATTATTATTATTATTATTATCACTATTATTATTATTACTATTTATTTTATAACTCCGATGGCTACAAGTTGGTAAAAAATAGTTCATTAAGACTTGCAAAACATAGGAGGAAAAAGGCAAAACATAGGAGGAAAAAGGCTGCTCATAACAGAATTCTGCAGACACAACATGAAGGAACAATTATTATATGTAGTTGGCTTTGGCTTGACCAAGGAAACCAACATGACTTGTTACCTTAAGATTGCAAACCACTGTAAAAGAGGGCCAGGGCTCACCACTCGATTCCTTGATTGATATGTCAAGTACTAAGTAAAAAATAAAGATAATGATGAACACTCTTCTGCTATAACGATTCAAAAGCATATATAACAATTGTTCCCATCACCATAGTCAACTTTTTTATTGTTGGTGGTGCTCTGCGGCTTATACGTCTATCTAGGACAATATCCCACACTATAGAAAACCCCAACTTTGCATTACTCTCCGTGCATTTAAGAATCATAAATTTTAAAACTGTTACAAAATTTTAGATGTTTTTGCTCATAATTTTTCCAACATTGTTAAGAATAGAGATTAATATATTTAATTATAAAAACCCACGACCTTTCAATCTTCCTATTATAATATTTTACAATATAATAATCATGAGCTATTAAGTAAGTTGCACCAAAAAAAAAAAAAATTAACCATCGCAATATAGAGAAGATTGGGACTGAACTAAAATCCACCAAAATGGGGGTTATAGCAGTAACTACCGGAAGCATGGGACTGAACTAAAATCCTCTAAAAGAAATGGAATTTGACTGCTACAAATTTACAATACTCATTTTCCCATTCCGAACCAAACATAGTCAACTGGGTAAAGTTATTATGCTAGGGAAATTAAGAATTTCATTAACAAACACGCAAACACAAAAGTCCATAATTCTTCAGTTGACTCAAATTCTAATGCTATAAAGCTTGCTAATTAATATAGCCAACCAACATAACAGACTCTCGTAACTACCATACTTGTAATGTTCCAAATTCAATAAATTTAGGTTCTCTAACCTCCCAAAAAACAATTTTCACATGAAGGTACTTAATCAAATATTAAATTTCCTTTTGTTTTCCCATATTTCCTCCACAAACAAACAGTAATTTAAAATGGCCAAATAAATATGCATAATGGTGCAAATTAAAACAGGAAAATACCCTTATTACAACATTTGGCGGCAATCAAACATAAAAAAAGAAGAAGCATAACTAAACAGATTTAATCGTGATTAAAGATTATATACTCCTCAAGTTTTACTGTATTTGATGAGGCTTTAGATGCTTTTATATTATCTCATTCCAAAGGTAATTGAGTTTACATTTGGAATGAATGGAGTATGACAAAAGGTAGTTATTGTTTTTAATTAATAATTACTTTCATGAATAATTACTTACTTGATTTGTGATTTGTGAAAACTTTATTTGCATTAGAGCCCAAAAAGCACATAGCGATATTTTTTTTTCCATCCAATTCCGCAGGAAATATAAAATTAGCTCTCAGGTATAAGCTATAAAATTAGCATTAAGGTATAATCAATTTTATGTATGTTGTATGATGCAAGTGTCATAATGATTATTGGGTCAAAAGCAACAAAAATGAATTATACAAATTAGACACACACACAAACACCCACACACCCACAAACAAGTATATCTTATTTTGTGGCATTTTAACAAACATCTATAACAAAAAGCAACATAACCTTCTTGGATAATAATAATAATAATAATAATAATAATAATAATAATAATAATAATAATAATAATACTAATAATAATAATAATAATAATAATGATAATACTAATAATAATAATAATTAATATAATAAAAGTAATAATAATAATAGTAATAGTAATAATAATAATAATAATAATAATAATAATAATAATAATAATAATAATAATAATAATAACAATAATAATAATAATAATAATAATAATAACAATAATAATTATAATAATAGTAATAATAATAACAACAACAACAACAATAATAATAATAATAATAATAATAATAATAATAATAATAATAATAATAGAAATAGAAATAGTAATAGAAATAATAATAATAATACTAATAATAATAACAATAATAATCATAATAATAGTAATAATAATAACAATAATAATTACAATAATAATAATAATAATAATAATAAAAAATAGTAGTAGTAATAATAATACTAATAATAATTAATATAATAAAAGTAATAGTAATAATAATAATAATAATAATAATTATTATTATTATTATTATTATAATAATAATAATAGTAATAATAATATAAAAAAATAATAATAGTAATAATAATAATAATAATAATAAGAAGAAGAAGAGTAATAATAACAATAATAATAATAATAATAGTAAGAATAATAATAATAATAATAATAATAATAATAGTAATAATAATAATAGTAATAATATTCACAAGCACACATGATCATGACAGTTAGCCGGAACTCCACAAACATTGAAATCCTTAATATACCTGTGTGTGTGTGTCATTCAACTAACTGGAAGCAAATCCAAAGGGCGATAACGTATTTGTTCTCACGACATGTACTCTCCATTATTTCAGCAATGATTCTGAAAGAAATTGGAAACATACAAAATGCCTGCCTGGTTTTTTGACAAGTAACTGATGAAAATTTCAGGCATATTGATAAACCAGCAACATCATTCAAACCACCAGAATTCCATGTTTATAAACAAACTATCAATTTCCGGCTCCATTTAACATTCTCTAAGCATATGCAAATGCAGTCTCATTTCTATTAGATCATCCTTATTCTCTTAATTACTTGAAAGACTAAAAGATCCAAATTATAACAAGCAATCTGACAATAAAATCTCATTCTTGGCAAAGGCAAAATAAAGAAAGGCAATGTTGAGTTGTAACTCAAACTTAATGGTGATCATTCTTGACGATAAATCGATAATGATTTGATAGTAGGCATGGTTAAAATCATAGCAGTTTCAAACAGAATTATTGCAGCACCTAAACTGAAAGTAAATTTACAGAGGAAAAAGATGTATGTTCCAATAGCAAATAGGATGCTATGGAAAAATCAGTATGCAAAAGTATGCAAAAATATGCATACTGGATTCCTAATTTACTGATAAATATATGAGAAAGGTAGTTAGCAGATAGATATTTCTCTCACACTCATGTCTGTCTAGCTAGCTCTAATTATATGTCTTCTGCTAAAATATGGCAATATGGCAAGCATGCATAATTCCAATAGTTACTCAATATGGCAAGCATGGTATCACTTGATATAAAATAGTTAGAAACTAAAACATGTATACAATCCTACACGTGGTATGATTAACAGTGCAAGGTATCTCTCTTGCCACGTTAAAAAAAAAAAAAGTCCGTTGTTTTGAGAGGAAAAAAAACACTGGTACATAACATACATATATGCTCATGTTCCAAATTCCAATAGAGACTTGAAGCATTTAACTCCTTCTGAGGTTGCACTATTTAATATGCTAAACTCGATATTAGCAGATATGAACGTCATTAGCATGTTTCCAAATATATTTGATTTTTAAGTAGTTGCCATACTGCAAGTGATTCGGCAACAAACATAAAAACTAATTTTGACAAAGAAAAATGCAAGTTAAAACCTGTGATATACCCAAATCACACCTGTTGTCCTAAAAGATGGCACAAAAAAATCACATGACAGTTGACACAGTAAATTTGAGGGGGGTTTTACCGCATGTCAATGCATCATAAATTGATTGTTTGCCACACTTGACTCACACGTGACCTTTTATAGCTATAGGACCACATGGTCAAGTGGGAATCTGCGTAAACCATGGGTTGTAATTTGTGTTTTAATAAAAAATATGCAAAAATCTAGGCTTGGTGATCGCATGAGAATAAATTCAGACAAGTTAGCAAATTAGATGAAAAAGTCTTGGGCAAAGGTTAAAAGCCAAAAAAATATAGATAGAACAGAAGCAAGCACTCTATGCTAACAAAAGAAAGAAGGCAGTATTTGTATCAATATGAATCTCTAAAACTCTCAAGCATTTGACTTGCTAAATTATTTTCTACACTTTGTGATCACTTCATAATACAGCAACTTATCTTAATGGTTTTCAATTTTATTTTTTATAATTTTTATTTTTCTGTTTTTGTCATTTGGGTTAATCAAATAAATTAATGGATCGCATTCAACGCAAATACAAGTGTAATTGATGAAGAATGCACATGCAATAAATTGTAACAAAAATGTGTCTAGTTTGATAAGTTTTTTAAGAGAAGAACTTTCACCAATTTAATTCAATCTTCTCAATTTACACTGTCTTCATGCTAATCAATTGCTTGTCATGCAGAGCACAAAGACTAATACTCCACCAAGGTTTTGTCTTGTGATGGTTATCATCACAAACATCTTAATATTGACATTTTGTTTTAAGAAAAATACAGTTAAGAGACTGAAGTTAGACAATAATGCATATCTGCTTGCAAACATCTGAAAAGACCAATATAGTGCATAAATACGAACAAATGCCCATAAAGTACATGCCTAAAATGACCAGTATATATGGTACATATACATCATGCACTCGCATGCAGAGAAAGAGTAAGTTACCTCTGTAACCAAAAAAATGCCAGTTTTAGTAGGATATACGAAAGCAAAGGAAAGTGATGCATCTCTACTTCTAGCCTATGGAGCTACCTCTTTAACCTGAAAAGAACCACAATCAATATCGGAAGTACCAAAGTAGGGAACTGACCGACTGAAGGCATAAACAAATCATCAAACATATCAGTAACATTGATCATGACAAAGAAGTAGTGGCAGTTACTCTACCCTGTATGGAAATTTTTCTTTGAGACGGGGAAATCTTAATAAGCATATTAACATTGAAAAGTTAAATAATTTTGAGAACCATCAGTAATCACTTCATGAATTTTCTATAACAGGTAGAAAGAAGGTGGAGGCTTGGATTATCTCTAGATGAACCTGCATTTGTCAAGCCTGCCACACAAATGATGCAAACTGATAAGGTGAATTTGAAAGGTTACATTGCCTGTAAAGTTTTCTACAAAGGCAGAGCTCATGGGTGAATGTTTGAGATCTCTCAGATGTAACCACAAGGTAGCTCCAATACTTACTTTTTATTATGACCTTATATTATAGTGCGACATAATATTACAACAAGGTCTGAAATTATATTTCTATAAGCTACTCAAAGGGGAAAAAAATGTGAACATTCTCCATATTAATACTTCCAAATACCAAACTGTTTTTCTGGGAGCTTTTTATGCTTTCCCACTCAGGTTTCTTATAAAAATAATTAGTTTTAGCATTCTATTCATCTGCTGTGCTAACTACAAAAACGAAATTAAAAACAGATAATAACTTAGAGTATGAAAGGCCAAACACAAAAGACACTGCCAACGCAGATTTCCTATATATAACAGTTCCTATAAATTTAACGTTCCAAAAAGTCCGTGCTTCTTTATGCAATTTTTCTGAGAACTAACATCATTACCCATATCGGATCAACCATTGGGGCTAATAAGCTACCATGAACTGGGAACACAAAACAGGGAAAAATAAAAAAAATACTACAAAATTTTGATTCCATTTCCACAATTATTGATTCCATTGTTGATTTAATTACCTCTTCGATAATTTGAACAGCCACCCTATCTTTAACACTCCCCCCTGGATTCAAAAACTCTGCCTTCCCGAAAATCTGAAATAAAAAATAATAAGTTAAATCAAATAAATAAACATCAAATCACAGAACTTTAAAGGGTATTTGGAGAGAGAGAAAGAGAGTAGATTTACTTCACAACCGGTGGCTTGGGAAAGGCTGTTAATCCTGATTAGAGGGGTATTACCAATAGCGTCAATGGGTTTCTTCTTGTTAAGTGACTTGTGGGTATTTCTGGAAGAAGAAGAAGACTTTGAATGGTAATTGTTGCAGAGAAAGTAAGAAAGCACGGCTATAGAGACTGCTGCTACAATTGCCCTGCAGTGTTTCTCACAGGCGCCATAAAGGAGGGGGGGGGGGGGGGGGGAATCAGTGTATAACAATCTATATAATACTGCAGCCTGAGGCATTCCTAAAACCAATGATACTCCATATTTAAGCAATCAGTTCTACATAAATATAATTTACATCACTCTCAAATTGAAGCAATCAGTTCTAAATATAAGTTTGAGCAGAGAATTTTTCCAAAGAGAGATTAAAAGTGTCCCGGATAAGCTTTAGCAGAGATTTTTACACTTATGTTGCTAAACTTATCAGTTTATCGTTTTACACTTTCATGTTTTAAACTTCCCCTTTCCTATAAACCCGTGCATTTAGATAAGGCTATTGTTTGCCCAATGTATAGACCAATTCACCATACTTTTGGCAGGGAGTGTTTCACTCTATCAACCAACTGTTTCCTGTCTTTTAACTTTATTCACAAATGAAACTCCTTTACTGTAGAGGATAACAAATGGAAAAGGAAAAACTGAAATTCTATTTTGAGGCATATCTGTTTGTGTACCTAATTTGTCGGGATGCCATTGGTGCTTTTATTTGAAAAAATGATTGCTTGTTGATCAACTTTATGATTCGATTAATACAATGTAAAGAATCAATATCTGTCACAGGCTATCCTTGCTATATTCGTGTTTGACTCACTTTGGATATAGTTTTTAGGAGCTAAACAGCTTTAAGAGGAATTAAATCAAACACAACGTGTGCATTAATTTTTAGGACAGAACTAATAGGCATTTAGGGAGCTATGACTATATATAATAATTCTTAAAAAATTATTCATGGAGGTTTGTAACAAAAGTTTATATATAATATTGCTACAGTCAAACAATTTTGGTTATTTTTAACTTCCATTATTACTATTACTATAATTATTATTGTTATTATTATTATTATTATTATTATTATTACTATCTATTTTATAACTCCGATGGCTACAAGTTGGTCAAAAATATTTCAACATACCTTGCATACGTTGTACAGTTATATTTGTAATGCATTCCATATATTCCATATACGTTGCAAAATAGATTTGTAATTAGTTTTATACACTACAACATACCTTGCATACGTTGTACAGTCACTTCATCTAACACATTTAGTTATTTAAGATCTATACATGTCCACAACAATTGGATCCTTCATGATCCCCAATTCACAACAAACAACTCTCCACAACAAATTAAAATACAACAATGAACATGAGCATAAAGCTACGTTTAGAGTTTTAGATGTAAGAATCTTTTACCTTTTGGTTTAATAAACCTTGGATTTACCAATAACATAATCTGCTGGACTCCTTCCCTCTTTAACAGGTTATTGGGTTCTTCTTCTTCCCTGCGTAAGCTCTCTGCGCTCTCTATGGATGGCTTAACAAATTGGAATGGGTGTAGAAGACTCCCATCCGTCAGCGACCCAAACTCAGCAGAACAACCCCTTACCCCAGCCCCGACTTCACCCCAGGACAGCCCTCTGCCAGGTCACTTCTCTTTCTTTTCTCGCCGTCGGAGCTGTCGATTGATTCAAAGAGGGAGAGAAAAAACCAGGAGAGAGAAATGCGATTTGCTACCGATTGAACTATGCGGTGGATAGAGTTGATATTGAGAGAGGAGAGAGAAGACGATGGCAAGCAGGAGAGACAAAAGAAATGGAATGGAACGGAACGGAACGGCAGGAGAGAGAAGAAGACGATGGCAGAAAAGAAAGAGTGGAAAAACAATTTCAAACAAAGCACAAGCAGATTAGTTTTTGAAGAGGGGGAAATCAGATTTAATCAGAGCCGTTCTTTGTTGAAGCTTTTAATAATTTGAGATCGTTGGATGTGATCCACTCTGTTTTATATAATAGATTAGGATAGGAACAAAAAAAGTTATATAAATATATATATATATATATATATATATATATATATATATATATATATATATATAAAATTAATAATCAGGTAAAATTAACGTGGAACTGTGTAATATGTTAATGGGCAGATTAACGGATTGAAGAAAAGGTACAAACTCTAGAGCAAGGCTCATTAACGACCAACTCTTCGCCCGCAACCAATTCTTTGTCCTGCTCCAAATAACAAGGCTTTTCCTATCACTCCCGTATGAAATCCACATGCAAGCGCCACAGTTCCACCTATAACTAACCATTTCAAATCTGTTCCACCTTGATCTCCATGCCTCTGAACATCCAAAGCATCCCGTCTCTCTTCTTCGCCTGTCACCCTCTCTGAAGAATCAGCAGTTCCCTCGAATGAAATCTTTGTAGTGATTCTCGCCGCCAATGCGCTTCTGGACACTGGCGCCTCGGATTTCCTGGCTACCTGATATGCTCTGAAGCCACCGTGTAACTTCTTAACAGTTCCCCACATCCCATGGCGAACACCCAATTTCGCCACGTCCTTAGGGATCCCCATATCTTCATAATGTACGAGACTCACCTCACATGCAGTCAACTGTCCATCTCCTTTGCGAGATTGCACTGCATTCAATTGGTAGATGCACCCAATCAATATCCATTAGACTTGATATTGGTTAGGATTTGTTGGTAGAAGTTCTATGAGTGGCTGTAAGAAAATACTTACCAGGCTTAATAACCCAACTTGAAAAGTACATCTCCACACGCCTAGGCTTGTCACGCCTAGGCAAAGCTGGATGTGGAACCGTCTGCAGCAATAGTCACACTAATTACAAATTAATGTCCACATGATTGTAAATAATATGCAATACAACTGCTAAAAGAACAAATATAGTGCTGTATTTGTATGGTGTTCAAACACCAAAAGTACCATAGACCCACCACCTGTGAAGCCAATGCTTTCATCTCTCCAGAAGGAATTGAGATAAGATGCTATAGACTTGCTCAAGAAACCAACCTACAATAAAGGATGGTGTCCAGACAATTCTTTTCCCCAGTTAAACAACATGAAAAATAGCTGAAACCAGGATGTGCACTAGATAAATAAAATAATCTACTAATTATCTGCACGAAATTGTGTTCATGTGCATGTACAGAGAGGATTAGACTGATTGAAAAAAATAACAAATCGTAATGTTCTCAACTAAGTCTTGTCCTAGACATACAAGAAACGTGAAACCAGATCCCTCGTCAAGCTTGAACCAAAAGTTCATCTTGTAAAAGTGACCTTGTATTCATAATTTCTAGATTACTAGAGATGACTCACTAATTTACTAAGGGAGGACAAATCCAGAGGAGGACAATAAGCCAAATCATATTACAAACAAGAATAAAAAATCAGTACCTTAGTGACGCAATAATAATTCTTTCCGGCTTTTCGACCGATGATATATTCTCGATCACTGCAAAAAAATGGAAACTGCATATAGGGCAAAAGAAATTGAATCATCAACTCAAACTGTTGGACCAAGACGTATCAATGACAGTACTCGATAAAGAAGCTGGCAAAAATATACTCAAAGAACCTTTTTAATCCAGTGGACAATTGTTTCCCCCGTATGAGGGCATTCATCTACCATCTTGAAGTACGCTAGCATAGGATCCCATTTAGGCCGAAACTCATCATCCCAGAAGAAATCTCTTACCATCTCTGGAGTTGCATCCTCAAAGACAGTTTTGCTTCTGTAAATTACGGGGCCCGTCTGATAAACAAGATGCACTGACAGGTATTAATGCTCACAAACTTCAAGTAACAAATAGAGAAAACTCATTAGACACCCAGATGTTCAGTTATCACCAAACTGAACTTGCACATTTACTTGTGGATCAAAACATATTGAAGCAGAAGTTATTGCATAGCTAGACTAGTATTGTAGAGTATGGAAACCCTACGTATAAGAAAATAAGTGCGAGAAAGTTATTAGGGAAGTAATGTTTATATTATGCTTAATATTTTAGAGTACTTCCAGCACTTTAGTAGAGCACAAAGTGGAGCATTAGAATTGGCATCGTCTTTTTTTCCTTTTTTAAGATAACAAGTAGCATGGGTCTATTCATCTTTCTTTTCGAGCTATAAAAACTTTATTTACCCCCACAAGGCTCTTTCTCCAAAAGCATGTGTTATGTGTACCTGAATGCTGAGACAGTTTCATTTGTTTGTCATGTTTCTTGAGGCTCCTAGAACTCTACATTTTATCTCTCTGTGTTTTATTTGTAGGCTTGTAGCGTTGAAGGAACATTTTTCTTGCTTCGCTTTGGGCCTCTGCCATCGGTGGGTGCCGATAAGGGCATTAGTGTGTCTGAGATAGGAGAGCTGCTTTTAATATATATATATATATATATATTTATATTTATTTGTTGCCACCTTTTATAGGAGTGGACTCCTTGTCCCCCTCTGCCTTTTGTAGTCTCTCAATTCATCTAATCATATTTCTTTTCCTATATTAAAAACAAACAAACAAAATTTGAATACATAAATCCCATGTCTCTTACAAAACTATTTAATTACAACCACAAGACTGCCACTAATTCTAGACAGCAGGAAGATAGTATAAAATTAAAAATGAATCAAACTAAAACCATTTAAAGATCTGCAACCTCACAATTGATATAAAGCATGGTCAGATCACAATAACTGTTACATATGAAACAGCAAAGAGAAGTGAAGCAAAAGTTTTACCTCAGGCTCATGGCGCCAGGCTTGATATGCCGTGTTTGAGGTGGAACGCTCCATCAAGTTTTGCCAAGCTGTCTCCCCGACCTTTCCATCTAGAAGATGCAACAGATGTTCTAGATCATTCTCAGTGACAAGATTATGTTCTTTCTTTGAGGTTTCAGATCTCAGCCTACAGAAAAGCAGTGGCATCAGAAACCTTGTTTATATTGAAAAATCAGAAAACAAACTTAATTGTTTGGGTTAATCTCAAGAATGATCAGATTTCTACAGTAACCGAAGATCAACAAAATCTTCAAACAAACAGATATAACTTTTTTTTTTTTAAAAACATCAAATTCTTTTCCCCATGATAGGCTTAAAAATTGACAAATGACAGCAGGATAATCTTTGTCAAAAATTAAAGCTGTTTGCTTTCTGTTCAGTTTCTAAAAAGATAGAAATTCCAGGTTTTTTTTTAAAGATTTTAGTCAAATAACAACTCCAATCAAGTCGAAGAAGATTTATAGCAGCTACTATGTCAATAACATGACTCTTGTTTCACTAATGCCTAAAGCTATATTATTAGGACAATCTATTATCTCCCTGTTATCACAAGTATCTATGTTCATTTCTGTTTGCCTAGAGGTGCATTAATATTGCGATCCCATAAGTTAGCCTTGAATACAGTTACTGGTCTTTGAATATTTTTATATCATCTTATTAAATTGGTAATTGTGTTATACGTGTCATAAACATGTCGACCCGTGTAACACGATTACCAATTTCATAAGATGATATAAAAGTATTCAAGATATAAGCGGTGTTAGGTAAACTAATCATAAATTTGTTAGTCATTTCTTTAAACATAAATTGTTACATTTGTTAAACTGGTTGTGTTAAGCAAATCATGTTGCTGTTGGTAAACACTCAAACTGAGTTTTATTGTGTTTCAAAATAATTGTATTAGCTTAGTGAAGGTTCATGTGTGAAATTTTTTTGATATCTAATTAGTTAACAACAAAAAATCCAATCTTTGTCAAAGTTCGGAAAGATTAAAAAATTGCTTCATGTTAAGTGTTCCAGAACCAAGATGAATATAATTTTAGTCCAAATAATCACTTAGATAGTTTTTAGTATTATCCAGACTAGCGAGACTACTTTTATTATTCGACTCACTATATAGCGTACCTAAACAATTAAAAGAAGCAACATCAGGCAAACAAGCATAAATGCCTAAAATCTCTTAACTACGGGTTCAAATCTTCTGTAACTAAATCATCTGTTTCTCTGTGTCGAGTACTATGGTGACGGTTTTTAAGGTTTATGACAACGGTACATACCGTCGCCATAGCCCTATTTTTTTGTAGGGCTACGGCGACGGAACATACCGTCGCCATAGACCCTAAAAAGTGCGCCTTAGACCTCGACACACAGATATAGAGAATTTTGATTACAGAGGATCTCATGCCCTTAACTACCTTAACCTTAACTAGTTATTTTATACGACCAGAAGGCAAATCAACCAATACTCGAACAATAATGTAGAGAACTGCACTGCAATTATCGATACACAAAAAAAAGCACGCTCATTAATTGACAACCCCAATACCCCAATACTAGAGCACAAATGTTACTAAACCTAACTTCCATATCTCCATTGTTGGCAACCAAAATCTGAAACACTAACAGATTATCATCCTATCACCCAATTTCATTTTTTAGGCAGCTTCCTGTCAGATTTTAAACAATTTAAAATTTCACAAAATTAAAGTCCAGACTTCAATTTCCACCTGATGACAACGAAATGTATCAGTAAACACATAGACAAGAACAACCTCACTTATGAATTTCCCTAAAATAATCATATTATAACACTCAGATAGACAAATTACATACAAATAAAGACATGAACTCAGTTAAATCAATATAGACTCACCTGATGCCGCCGCCAGTCCCCTCCACAATCTCAACCGAATCAGTCGACGCCTGAGCGGAGTCAGCAACCAGAGAAGCGGCGGAGCCCTTCCGTTTCCTCACTCTGAAATTAGACCAGAGCCGGCTGGCAACTGAGAATGCGGAGAGAGCCGTGAAGGCTAGCCAGAGTCGGCGAGCCCCGAAACCCGGCGGCAAGGTCCAGACAAAACGAAGCTTGGGTCGGAGCCCCAAGAAGACCAAACCCGTCCACCGTGGCCTCCAAGACCAGCCGATCACAAGGCCAATCATGACGGCGACCCAAATCGGAACTGCACAAAGCAAAATGTCGACAAATGTATCAATAATTGCTGGCTTCTTCACGAAATCCAAGAAATCTAGCAAGAAATCCTCCATTTCTGATCTCTCTCCCAATCTCTGAATGTTTATAACATATATATATATTATATATTACATATATGTATAGATCAAGGATTAAGACAATGGAGTTTTCAGGGATCGGAGACAGAGATAGGAAAAAAGAAAGGAAAACGTGGAGGGAGAAGGAAAATAAAGGGAGGTAGAAAATGTTAGAGAGAGAAATTGAGATTGTACGGAAATGTGACGTGGCGATGTGGAAACGGTGGATGCGAGTGGTGAAAAGGAGAGTTTGAAACAGGGGTGGAGTTTTAAGCCTACGCGAAATGGGTGTGAATTAAAAGGCTGTCAATGAGAGCGTGGAGAAAGAAGTGAGAATTAAACTTGGGTTGGATAAAGTTTTGGATTATATTGAGCTGAAAAAGCTGCTACCATCGGCGTGAGATTTTCTTTAGTTAAAATTATTTGAGTCAAGATCTATGAAAATAATTTTTAAAATTTATAACGATAATATATTTTATTATCGTAATTTTACAAAAAAAATAAAATTATAATGATAGCATATATTATTATTATAAATTTTAAAAATTGTCATTATAACTTTCGATATAATATAATAAAAAATTTAGTTACAAAAGATCTTATTCTGTTATGATATTATGAGTGTGAAGGAAAAATTATTCACTGTTCCAACTCCAGTGTTAAAATGCATTTATGAGATTTATGTAAATTTTATATGAGATATATATAAGGTTTACACAAATCTTATATATAAACTCACTGCAAGAATTAAAATGATATTATGTGATTGATAGAAATATTATCGGACCCTACCCCTAAAATTCTGAATAATTACCCTAGTAAAGATATTTTTCTTCCGAATGCGGTGGATTATGTAATTGTTCGGTTCAAATTTAAAAACACATTTTGATTTTATGTCGCGATTAGTTTTTTATTTATTATTATTTGAAAACTTGTATCATTATAATTTAATTTTTTTTAAGGTTACATTTTAATTTATAAGGATTTGCGGGGGAGGAGAGTATCAAGCGAGATTGAGTGTTAAATTCAAATTTGTGATTTTGTACAATAAAATGACAAGTCTTGTGATTAAACTATCATTTTTTATATAAGTGATCTGGCACATAAACTTGGATTATAGTATTATACATTCCACTCTTATCCCCAATCTTATAAGATTTTTTCATACCCGCACCATTTTTTACGGAGATTTAAACTTAATAAGTATCCCCATCTCCACGGAAAAATTATATCATTGTTAAAATTAATATTTCATGAATTTTATAAATAAAAAATTTAATTTTAATTATATTTATAATAATACATATATAAAAATTAATCATATTTTGGCGCATATGTGAAAAAACTAAAAAAATCAAATAATAATAGCATATATATACACGCAAGGACATATATTTTAATTATACCATATATAATAGTATAATCATTAATTTAATTAATATATAATTATTCGGGAGCGGGTGCGGGGCGGAAATTGGGGCATGGACAACGGTGATTTGGTAATTCTTTATCTCTAGTTAGAGTCAAAATCACCGTTGATGAAATTAGGTTTCCTTGCTTTTACCGTACGTTGGGTCCAAGTGTTCTGAACGACCTAAAATAAACGAACGTGCATAAGGGTTTATTCTAGATTCATTTTTTATGGTAAATTTAGTAATAGATTTTAGAAATCTGAGAGTATATATATATATATATATATATCCCTTGTTATTTATAATAATATTTTAAGTTTTCTGTTTTGATCGCTTACGGACATGATTTGTTGATAATAAACCCAAATAATATTTACATGAAAGTACTTTTTGTAAAACTAATCTTCAAGAGTTCGTAAAAGTGTGAATCTGTCTCGTGTGCTAAAATTCGAATCATGCATGTTGCCATCGGATCATGACTCGGGTATCCCAAGTTCGGAAACGCCACGTGGGGGTCGGGCATTGTGCTTATTATCACACATGCTCATGCAAGGCTTAGGCCTCATGCATAAAACCATGCATGAGCTAGACTCATGTATACCATATTGATAGTACTAGTTAGTTAAATATATAAACCATGCATGAAGCCACACCAAGAAGTTCCTATGTCATGCGAGTTCATATCAGGTACTATGAGGAGGATTCGGACATCATGTGTTCGGGCCGAAAGGTGGGGTTCGGGCCAAGGCCTTCTAGCAAGGATTCGGGTATCATTCCCAATTTCCCATTCGTAAGAACATGATAAATTATCACGTTTAAATCTTTCCGACTTATTTGTCTCCTTGTATGCACGCGAGGTTGCATAATCTTGCTTGTGAGTTCAATTAAGAAGGAAAGAAAAAAAAATGAAAGAAAATAATTATATGGATTTCTTTTTGCTTTACATCTTTCCAATTAAAGGAAAATGAGAAGGGGAAAGCCTATGTGTCATGAAGGGTGTATTTGCCTACCCATGTTGTAGCTTGTCCATTTGCTTTCATTTTAGGGGTCGTTAGAAACATGCAAACTTTTGATGATAATTATCAGTGATTTGTACCAAGTTATTAGACTCATGTCAGAAAGTTACAAGTACTTTTCCCAATTATAATTAGGAAAACGTTTTCATTTTTTTCATTTTTTTTTTTGTTATACGTAATAATTTATATAATAATTTTTTATGAAATAATAAATCTCATATTTTAATTATTCTATAAAATTTATTATTTTAAAAAAAAATTATTATATAAATTATTACATATAATAAAATTGCTTTCTAAGTGCTTGCAAAACTTTATTTGGTAGATGGAATGGCAGGAAAGGAAAGTTGGTAAGTTACACTTGCACTCCCCACGAGGCAAGTAGATATCTAGGCAATTTATAAAGATTCCCACGAAATTCTTAACTCAAATGTCAGTTTTCGTAAACTTATTCATGCGAGTTAAATGAATTATCGAAGGGAAATAATATTGACATGAATATAATTTTTTTTATCGTGCCTGCATAAATAAAATTCTCTTCATCTCAAATTATAAGATAATATTAACTTTTAAAAATTAATTTAAAATATTTTTAAATTTAAAATTGATATAATATATATAAATTTTGAAAAAAATAACTCTTATAACTAATATTATTTTTTATGTAATATACAATATTCATAATTATATTAACATAAACTGTATAAATTTATATTAAATTTGAGTTTGAAATATTTAAAATTAACTTCTAAAAAATCAACGTTACAGATATAAACGAAGGGCATCCTACCATCTTAGAACAACCAATAAATTCTCAAAGCCATAAGTGACAACATGAATCAAATGGCCTAGTTTATAGGTCCTCAAAAAGGAATTCTAATGGACGGTTTATTTGGACACTTTATAGAAATAACTTATATTTTATATAGTGAGAGTAGGATTTTAAATAACTTTTATTATACATATATTATACAAATTTAACTCTTTGTTATATAAAATACAACAAATTTATATAGACTGTTCAAATAAATGGGAATTGATATTTTCGTAAATTAATTTGATACTTTCACAAGTTGATCTCATTTAATCTTGCGAAAATATTAATTTTTAAATAAATTAGGCATATTATGCATTTACAATTGCTCGAAGTCCAGATACTTTAAAAAAGGTCTAGATCTGACTTCCATGCAAGGGTAAATTGAAATTGGCTTCTCGAAGTGCATAAGAGCATAGCGTTACAAAATGTCCAGGACAAACCGACATGATTGTATAGGTTTGTCATGTACATGTTGTCCCCAATTGGGGAAAAAAACCTGGTCTACAAGGAGTAATACAAAGTTTAGAATGGGCCATAGACTAAGAGGAAGTTCATGATGACCTGAGTCTCGATAAGGTGAGCGAGGGTAAATTTCCAGGTCAACAGAATATCTCTGCTTTTTCTCATGCAACATTAATAAAGTGGAGGAGAGTAATTAGATGTAACACCCCACTTCCATATCAGTTAATGTGTGATATTTGGATGTGTTTATAAAGATTCAGGTTGCTATCATTAATACCTTCAGTTATAACCTTTTGGGTGAGCCTGTGGTGGGCTAAGATGACCCAAAAATATATTATTGAGACAGTTTATTGGGCCTTATTCTGCTGTGATTTGATTCGGACTCGGGATTTGACCCGGGTCGTTACATATGGTATCAGAGCCGATTCTCGAAAGCTCGGGTCGGGTCATCCGATCGGGTTGCCGGAGGTGGGGACACGAAGGCGGGCCTAGTAGGCCGCTGGTATTATCCCACAATGGCTAGAGAGACAAAGTTTCTAGGCCTTGTGTGACTATGTGTTCGGCCTGACGGGAACCTCAGGTATTTAAGTGTGGGAGTTTGTAACACCTCAGTCCCACATCAGTTAATGTGGGATATTTGGATGTGTTTATAAGGATCCAAGTTGCTATTATTAATACCTTCAGTCATGACCTTTTGGGTGAGCCTGTGGTGGGCTAAGATGACCCAAGAATATATTACTGAGACAGTTCATTGGGCCTTATTCTGCTGTGATTTGATTCGGGCTCGGGATTTGACCCGGGTCGTTACATATGGTATCAGAGCCGATTCTCGAAAGCTCGGGTCGGGTCATCCGATCGGGTTGCCGGAGGTGGGGACACGAAGGCGGGCCTAGTAGGCTGCTGGTATTATCCCACAATGGCTAGAGAGGCAAAGTTTCTAGGCCTTGTGTGACTATGTGTTCGGCCTGACGGGGACCTCAGGTATTTAAGTGTTGGAGTTTGTAACACCCCAGTCCCACATCAGTTAATGTGGGATATTTGGATGTGTTTATAAGGATCCAAGTTGCTATCATTAATACCTTCAATCATGACCTTTTGGGTGAGCCTGTGGTGGGCTAAGATGACCCAAGAATATATTATTGAGACAGCTCATTGGGCCTTATTCTGCTGTGATTTGATTTGGACTCGGGATTTGACCCGGGTCGTTACATATGGTATCAGAGCCGACTCTCGAAAGCTTGGGTCGGGTCATCCGATCGGGTTGCCGGAGGTGGGGACACGAAGGCGGGCCTAGTAGGCCGCTGGTATTATCCCACAATGGTGAGAGAGACAAAGTTTTTGGGCCTTGTGTGACTATGTGTTCGGCCTGACGGGGACGACAGGTATTTAAGTGTGGGAGTTTGTAACACCCCAGTCCCACATCAGTTAATGTGGGATATTTGGATGTGTTTATAAGGACCCAAGTTGTTATCATTAATACCTTCAGTCATGACCTTTTGGGTGAGCCTGTGGTGGGCTAAGATGACCCAAGAAAATATTATTGAGACAGCTCATTGGGCCTTATTCTGCTGTGATTTGATTCAGACTCGGGATTTGACCCAGGTCGTTACATATGGTATCAGAGCCGATTCTCGAAAGCTCGGGTCGGGTCATCCGATCGGGTTGTTGGAGGTGGGGACACGAAGGCGGGCCTAGTAGGCCGCTGGTATTATCCCACAATGGTGAGAGAGACAAAGTTTTTGGGCCTTGTGTGACTATGTGTTCGGCCTGACGGGGACGACAGGTGATGAGTGGGTTTTATACCTATGAATTATATGTTTTCGGACTTAAGTTTTATTATTCTTGTGAGCATTTTACTTGTTTTTATGTTTACATTACAGAAAACGGCATCAAATGGACAAAATTGGAAAAATGAGCGAAAATGGCATTTTTGTAATTTCAGGCAAAGTAGGGCCGGGGCCCTACTTCTCAGTGTATTACAAGGGCCGGGGCCCTTGTTGGCAGAATGGCGCGGGGCGACTTTTTATCAGATTTTCGGAAATTGACTTGGAGAAGGATTTTAAAGGTGCAACGTGAGAAGGTTTCTAGGATAGTTTAGAGAGATATAAATAGATAGAATTTCATGATTGTAATTACTTTTTGCTTGGAGATTCATTGGTGCAAGGATTGAAGATTTAATTTGCGTTTTCAACTATGTCAGGCTAAGTTCTTTATTTTCAGTTCTAAGGGATGTTGAATCTTATTTATTATTTATGAATTAATTGAGTTATTAGTATTCCTTCCTTCGTTTGTGGAATTTATTCTTGATGATCTATTTGAATTGTTTAAAGATAATTGGTTTGATTAATTTGATAAGGGCCCATTGAATTGATTCGATTATTATCATATGCTAGATTAAGGTATAATATTAAGCAAACGATGTTATATCTGATCATAAGTAGCGAATAGTGGTATTTGATTGTGGTCAAGCTTTTGAATATTGCTATGATATCAAGGAGACAGGTTAAATAGTCTGCGATTGTACGATTATTGCTTGGAATAACCTAATTCCCTAATTCTTAATGCTATTGTCATATTAAATCTAGACTGATAGTTCTAGGTTGTATGATAATTAGGGTCTAGTGGGGGCGATCGTCACATTAGATTTAAAACTAAAGGGGAATTTCGGGTAACGCGGACCGTGGTTACCTAGGGTTATTAATTTCATTGAAGAAAAGATATTAATTAACTTGGTTATATCATATTTATGAAAAGATGATACTGAACTGAAGAACTGAAGCTTGCAAATCATTGGATAATCTTAATTTATATTTCTTGTTTTCTAGTAAAATCATAGTTACAAAAATCCCCTTTTTATTTATTACTTGTTATTTACTGTTAGAAACATTTAGATAAATCATAAAATACACTTCCCGTGGGTTCGACTCTTGCTTGCCATTATACCAATTTTATATTGAAAGAGTGAAAGTAAGGAATAATTTTGGAGTGATAACGACAGCTTCCAAATTTTGGCGCCGTTGTCGGGGAAGTGATTGTTTTTATAAATTTTCTTTGTTTTCTTTCAGTTTATGACTCGATCCTCTCACTCTCCTGATTTAAAATTTGATCCAGAGATAGAGAAAACTGCAAAAAGAATAAGGAAGGAGACTCGTCGAGCACGGAACATAACTTCGGAGTTCGAAGACGATTTTACTACATCACCAGGCTTAAACGTTGCGCTCGCATTACTGACTTCTTCCAGCGATTAAGAAGAAGAAATGGCTGCACCAAATAATAGGACTATGAGGGAGTTGGCTACTCCTAATTTACGCCAACAACCATTATGCATAGAATATCCTGCTTTAGATGCTGCTTTTGAATTGAAATCTGGCTTAATTCACCTTTTACCTACTTTTCGTGGTCTTACAGGTGAAGATCCGTATAAGCATCTGAAGGAATTCCACGTGGTTTGTTCCACAATGAGGCCACATGGAGTATCGGAAGAACACATAAAGCTTAGGGCTTTTCCATTCTCCTTAGCAGATTTGGCAAAAGATTGGTTGTACTATCTTCCCTCCGGTTCGATCCAATCATGGGATGATATGAAGAGGCTATTCGTGGAAAAGTATTTCCCTCCTTCACGGGTTGCCAACATAAGGAAGGAGATATGTGCCATTAGACAGTTTAGTGGTGAAACTCTTCACGAGTATTGGGAAAGGTTCAAGAAGCTGTGTTCGTGTTGTCCACATCAAATTGACGATCAACACCAAATTCAGTACTTCTACGAGGGATTGCTACCGATGGATAGGAGTATGATCGATGCTGCAAGTGGAGGAGCATTGGTCGATAAAACTCCAGACGCCGCACGGAACTTAATTGCTAACATGGCGGCTAACTCACAGCAATACGGAACTCGGATGGACCATGCACCGAAAAGGGTGAATGAGGTTGGCTCGAGCAACATTGAACAACAACTCTCGGAGTTAGCTGCTATGGTTCGTCAACTTTCTGTGGGGAACGGGCAAGTTACAAGAACTTGTGGAATATGCTTGTCACCGGATCATTCGACAGATATTTGTCCTACACTGCAAGAAGATGGCACCATAGAACAAGCCAATGTAGCGGGAAATTTTCAAGGACAACCTCAGAGACGATATGATCCTTACTCTAATACTTACAATCCAGGATGGAGGGATCATCCTAATCTGAGCTACGGAGGAAACAGGCCACCAATGTCGAATGCTTTTCCGAATCGACAACAAGGGTTTCAACAAGCTCAACAGCAGTATCCACCTCGACAAGCAACACCTACAAAATCTGAAGCGTCTTTGGAAGACATGTTTAAAACCTTCATGAATCATACTCAACAGTTCATGAATCAGACCCAACAGTTCCAACAAGATACAAAGGCTTCCATTCATAGCTTAGAAAATCAAATGAGCAAATTAGCTACCACAGTTGGACGATTGGATTCTCAAGGCTCTGGTAAGTTGCCCTCTCAAACGATGATCAATCCGAGGGAAAACGCAAGTGCGATTACTTTAAGGAGTGGAAAACAAATGGACACACCAAGGGCTACGGTTGAATTTGATAAGGATAAAGCTAAGGAAGAGGCAGAGATCTCAAAGGTAATCCCTAAATCTCCTATTCAGCTTAAGTCTAACCCTTTACCTTTTCCTCCTAGGAATCTTAGAACTTCAAAGAAGGACGAGCAAGAGAAAGAGATTCTGGAGACCTTTAGAAAGGTAGAGGTGAACATTCCTTTATTAGATGCAATCAAGCAAGTTCCAAGGTATGCAAAATTTTTGAAGGAATTATGCACTAATAAAAGGAAATTACAAGAAAATGAAAAGATAACTGTTGGAGAAAATGTATCTGCTGTTATGCAAAGAAAAATGCCTCCAAAATGTAAAGATCCGGGTATGTTTACCATTCCCTGCAAGATAGGTAATACCAGGTTTGAGAGAGCTATGCTAGATCTAGGAGCATCAATTAATGTTATGCCACTATCTATTTATGCTTCTCTGCATCTAGGTCCCTTGAAAAACACTGGTGTCATTATCCAATTAGCTGATCGTACTAACACATACCCCGAAGGGGTAATTGAGGATGTCTTGGTGCAGGTGAATGAACTAATATTTCCTGCAGATTTTTACATTGTGGACATGGATGACGATACATCTCCGAATCCTGCTCATATCTTGTTAGGAAGGCCATTCTTGAAAACAGCAAGAACTATGATTGATGTGCACAATGGGACACTGACCATGGAGTTTGACGGCGAAAAGATTCAATTCAACATTTACGAGGCCATGAGGTACCCTAGTGATGTCAATTCCGTGTTTTCTATTAATGTCCTTGATTCCTTAGTGCAGAAATCTTTCGACCATTTACACATGGAAACCTTGGAGGATGTTATCACGAATAGTTTGGAGCTGGAAGAGGAAGACGAGATTGAACAACATGCGGAATTAAAGGATACTATAGCCGCATTACACTCGTTACCAAAAATTTCAGATAAGTATGCCGTTTCGTCCATTCAATTACCGGTGACTCATGAAAGGTTGTTACCCTCTGTTGTGCAGGCTCCGAGGTTGGAATTAAAGCCTCTACCAATCCATTTGAAATATGCATATCTAGGGCAAGAGGAAACATTGCCAGTGATAATTGCGAATAATCTCACCAAAGTCCAAGAGGACAAGCTGCTTAGAGTTTTGAGGGACCACGTACAAGTCTTTGGTTGGACAATCGCAGATATCAAAGGTATAAGCCCAGCTGTGTGTATGCATCGCATTCTTTTGGAAGAAGGAGCCACCCCAAAGCGAGATGCTCAACGCAGACTGAATCCACCCATGATGGAAGTTGTGAAAAAAGAGGTTCTGAAATTGCTCGATGCAGGTATTATTTATCCTATTTCAGATAGTCAATGGGTCAGTCCAGTTCAAGTAGTTCCTAAGAAAGCTGGCATAACTGTCGTTAAGAATGATAATAATGAGTTAGTGCCTACTCGTTTGCAAACAGGATGGAGAGTGTGTATTGATTATAGGAAGTTGAATGCCGTAACTAGAAAAGATCATTTCCCTCTCCCTTTTATTGACCAAATGTTAGAAAGATTAGCAGGTCACACTTATTATTGCTTTTTAGATGGTTTTTCGGGTTATAACCAAATTGTGATTGCACCTGAAGATCAAGAAAAGACCACTTTCACATGCCCATTCGGTACATTTGCATACCGTAGGATGTCCTTCGGACTTTGTAATGCACCCAGTACGTTTCAACGATGCATGATAAGTGGGGGAGGATCGTGCTGATTAGTTTCCCAGGGAAGTTTTCTGTTTTGGTTTTCTGTCTTTTCATTTCAATGAGGACATTGTCTGAATTAAGTTTGGGGGTATCTGCATAGTATTCAGTTTTTCTTTCTTTATAGGATTAGGAGCATGTCATATTAGGATGTTAGTCAGTTGCATATATATAAAAAAAGATAAAAACACTGAAAAATGAAAAAAATAGAAAAGAAAAAAAATATAGTGGTAATTAGTGCATTCTAGGACCATGCATGTCTAAATTGAGCACTTATTTCAGTTTCAGTGATAAAAGGATAGCCTATGAGGATAATATGGTGGGTCATTGTATAACTCTAGGAAAATGGATGGTTATGTTAGTCTAAATTTTGACTATTATTGGTATTAATATTGCTTGAAACCCCTGGATATTTTTGTGCACTATTTGATGCATTGAATTCGTTGAAGTTTAGGGTAGATTGATAGAATGAAGTGCCATTTAAGGAGAAAGGAAAATCTGTCGATTACTTAAATACTCTGAATGCATGAAAAATATATATATGATTTTAACTGCTTCGATGTTCGTTGGAAAACAACTTGAAGAAGAAAAGAAATAATGAAATATGAAGATGAAGCGAAGTAGTTGATTGAAGTAAAATAAGTAAGTACAACGGATATGAGCAGTCTTGGTTAGTCTGTCTTTGTGGCCTCTGTTACTTGAACGAGTAAGCCTTAGGAGTGTCTTTACACTTAGTGCCCTAAAGCCGATAGGTTTGGGAATCATTGGTGGAAAGTTCGCTACACGGGTAACTTTGAAAAGCCTAAGAAAGATGGACATTGCACATACTAAGAAAAGAGGAAAAAAAAAGAGAGAAGAATGTTTAATGCTTAAATATTTGTATGTGAGTAATCGTATGGATGATTATTGTAATCTTTAATGGTATTGAACATTATCAATTTCTCCGGCTTTTTATTGATTCAGTGCATTGAATTCACACACACACGTAAGGGGTTGAAAGTGATATGGTGTTAATGAGAAGTTAAGATGCAGATGAAACATGACTATGAAATTTTGCTTGAGATATCTTTGATGCATTCCTGAGGCTGGAAATTTATTCATTATACTGAGGCAATGATGAGTTGTGTCTTAATTTAGTATCCATGGTAGTAGGGAGTTAGGATTAGTTGTCTGTTTTATGTTATTTAATTTTGTTTTGCATGAGGACAAGCAAACGCTTAAGTTTGGGGGAATTTGATGAGTGGGTTTTATACCTATGAATTATATGTTTTCGGACTTAAGTTTTGTTATTCTTGTGAGCATTTTACTTGTTTTTATGTTTACATTACAGAAAACGGCATCAAATGGACAAAATTGGAAAAATGAGCGAAAATAGCATTTTTGTAATTTCAGGCAAAGTAGGGCCGGGGCCCTACTTCTCAGTGTATTACAAGGGCCGGGGCCCTTGTTGGCAGAATGGCGCGGGGCGACTTTTTATCAGATTTTCGGAAATTGACTTGGAGAAGGATTTTAAAGGTGCAACGTGAGAAGGTTTCTAGGATAGTTTAGAGAGATATAAATAGATAGAATTTCATGATTGTAATTACTTTTTGCTTGGAGATTCATTGGTGCAAGGATTGAAGATTTAATTTGCGTTTTCAACTATGTCAGGCTAAGTTCTTTATTTTCAGTTCTAAGGGATGTTGAATCTTATTTATTATTTATGAATTAATTGAGTTATTAGTATTCCTTCCTTCGTTTGTGGAATTTATTCTTGATGATCTATTTGAATTGTTTAAAGATAATTGGTTTGATTAATTTGATAAGGGCCCATTGAATTGATTCGATTATTATCATATGCTAGATTAAGGTATAATATTAAGCAAACGATGTTATATCTGATCATAAGTAGCGAATAGTGGTATTTGATTGTGGTCAAGCTTTTGAATATTGCTATGATATCAAGGAGACAGGTTAAATAGTCTGCGATTGTACGATTATTGCTTGGAATAACCTAATTCCCTAATTCTTAATGCTATTGTCATATTAAATCTAGACTGATAGTTCTAGGTTGTATGATAATTAGGGTCTAGTGGGGGCGATCGTCACATTAGATTTAAAACTAAAGGGGAATTTCGGGTAACGCGGACCGTGGTTACCTAGGGTTATTAATTTCATTGAAGGAAAGATATTAATTAACTTGGTTATATCATATTTATGAAAAGATGATACTGAACTGAAGAACTGAAGCTTGCAAATCATTGGATAATCTTAATTTATATTTCTTGTTTTCTAGTAAAATCATAGTTACAAAAATCCCCTTTTTATTTATTACTTGTTATTTACTGTTAGAAACATTTAGATAAATCATAAAATACACTTCCCGTGGGTTCGACTCTTGCTTGCCATTATACCAATTTTATATTGAAAGAGTGAAAGTAAGGAATAATTTTGGAGTGATAATGACAGCTTCCAACAGGTATTTAAGTGTGGGAGTTTGTAACACCTCAGTCCCACATCAGTTAATGTGGGATATTTAGATGTGTTTATAAGGACCCAAGTTGTTATCATTAATACCTTCAGTCATGACCTTTTGGGTGAGCCTGTGGTGGGCTAAGATGACCCAAGAAAATATTATTGAGACAGCTCATTGGGCCTTATTCTGCTGTGATTTGATTCAAACTCGGGATTTGACCCAGGTCGTTACATATGGTATCAGAGCCGATTCTCGAAAGCTCGGGTCGGGTCATCCGATCGGGTTGTTGGAGGTGGGGACACGAAGGCGGGCCTAGTAGGCCCCTGGTATTATCCCACAATGGCTAGAGAGACAAAGTTTCTGGGCCTTGTGTGACTATGTGTTCGGCCTGACGGGGACGACAGGTATTTAAGTGTGGGAGTTTGTAACACCCCAGTCCCACATCAGTTAATGTGGGATATTTAGATGTGTTTATAAGGACCCAAGTTGTTATCATTAATACCTTCAGTCATGACCTTTTGGGTGAGCCTATGGTGGGCTAAGATAACCCAAGAATATATTATTGAGACAGCTCATTGAGCCTTATTCTGCTGTAATTTGATTCGGACTCGGGATTTGACCCGGGTCGTTACGTTAGATCTCTCATCTCTCTTTGTTTATATTCTTTGTAACTCCATACAAGCAAAGCGCATAAAAAGATTCAACTGATAAAAAGATTAAACAAATATTTTTTATTTTATTTTCACCTTTAATGAGTTACATTAGTCATTATTTCACATGAACCCTATCATCATTTGTCAAAAGAATTGGGCCCAAAACTTCAAGACCTAATATGTTAAAGTGGAACAAAATTGGTAAGAGAAGCTCATGAGAAACACATTCCTCCCTCTCAACCTAGCTCCCCTTCTCTCACAAATACTCTTATTGAAAAAAAAGTTCTACATTTTTCTCAAACATTTTTTTGAGCACTCTTTCTTATAACAAATGAGAAGATCACTTTTCAAATATATACTCTATTTAGTTTTAAATTAGAGATATATTTACAAAACAACGATTTTTTTCCCTTTCAAATTTATCTATCATTAACTAGAAATATATAACACAGTGATAACATGATAGCATACTCAATTCACTGAGAATAAAAGTACTAATATATTAGGAACTTTATTTTTGGAACAGACCGAAATAAAAAATATATCTCTAATTTTGAAACAGATGGAGTAATTCAATTAATTTTAAATTTTCTTCAAAGTAGAATACAATGCAAATCTGTTCAGATCATAGGAAGATGATGATTAATATATGGTTAGTATCAGAAAGAGAAATGCATTCCTCATGATGATGAGTAATAGAAACATAATTAATTACATTGAACATAAAACTATTTAATAATGTCACATTATTGCAAAAAATTAGCAGTAAGAGTAGTAAAATAAATAAAAAACAACTTTCTTGGCTATGTATATACATACCTACAGAGATTGATGGATTCATGAACAAAGAGGCATGGAAAATAGCAGCTAGCAAAATGATGAAGATATGTGGTATGAAAAATTCTTTCTTTTAAGTTGGGGGGAATGAAGCCTGGTCCGAGATCAGTCATTCTAATATTATTATTTATGTTTGTGTGCTAATTAAACTGGATGCATGGCCTCGAACCAGACAACATTCACCTCAACAAATTGTGTTCATATATATTCATGAGAGAGAGAAAGTGAAAGAGAGAGAGAGAGAGGGGGTGTGTTTGGAAATATATAGCCATGTAATGTTTTCCAAGGCTCCTTGTATATAAGTAGACCTGGTAAAAAGGCCCGCGGGCCTGGCCGAACTGGCCCAAAAAAATCGGGTTTTGGGCCTAAAAAATACAGGCAAAAAAAAACGGGGCCATTTTTGGCCCGACTCGTTTTGGCCCGGCCCGCGGGCTAATTTTTTATTTTTAAATTTATATTGCTTGACATTGTTGACAAAAAAAAAATCTTAGAAAATGAATCAAATAGAGAATTATGAAGAATATAAAAAATAATGTGTTATAATTGTATATAATTAGTGTTAATATTTATTTCAAATATAAAAAGTTAATCAGTTATATATGATTCTTCCCGTGCTTTTCGTGGGTTGAAAAAAGAAACCATGACACACATGAAGAAGATTTCATGTCTTACTTAATATTTTAAATTATAAATCATAATAAAAAAAATTAAAAAAAAAATTACACAAATGTCCCCCGGGCAGGCCCGACTCGTACGGGCCAAACATTTCGTAGCCAACAAAAAGCGGGGCCGTTTTTGATCTGGCCCGACCCGCCAAAAGCCCAGTCTATTTTGACCCGACCTGCCCGTTTGCCAGGTCTATATATAAGGGAGCCTGGATAACAGGTTTTCTTGCTTTTTATACCCCATTCAAATCATGTTTTTCAGTTTTTCACATACAATCATTTTGTGGAGTATTTATTTCCCCCGTCTTATACATCCATCATCAATAAAGTAGATACAAATATCATAACGCCGTGTTTGGTTGCATATCACAGTTTGTGAATAACTCGTTACTACACTTGGTATCAGTTCTCTGGCCATTGGTCAATGCAAGAAGAACATAACCAAACACATGCTAATTAATCTTGGGAGTGAGTGTTTGGTGGAGAAAGTTAAGAGCATAATCAGTACTAGTCAAGTCAACAGCTTTTTTTAGCATCAATAATAGTCATGTACTTAATTTCTCGTCTCTCAGGGCAAAGTGTAGCAATGTTTCAAATTCACCCGTCTGTATTATTGCATCAATCGTACCAAGAATCATCCCTTCACTTAACACGTGGAAATTGAAAGTAATATTTGGCTTAATTGTAAACATTCAACATTAGAGTGCAAATGAGTTGCACTGAAAACAACTAGATTCTGCATTTCAATCACTTTATTTTATCCAGATACGATAAGGAATTGTGGTGTCCTACAAATAAGAAGGACTATCCAAATGCTTGCATATCAGGTTAGGATTCACAAAAACCCTATAATGAAGATCACAACTTTAATGTAAGTTAACTAAGCCAAAAATGTCATTTGATTAAACAAAAATATCGCAAGTCAGCTCTCCAAATTGCCACTTTCATAAATATTATAAAAGAAAATACAAATCGCCTATGAGAAGTTTAGCCTCTCCAAACATCAGATTTACAACAAGACGACAACTCCACGTCCATAGGTATGATTATAACTTACAAATAATTTACACTTGTACATTAATGTTGCACAAACCACTGCAACAAGTCCTTGCAGGTTTGTAAAATCAAACATGCATTCCTTTTTAAGCAGCCACAAGAAGACAAGAGATACTTCTTCTTCCTCAAATTAAAAAACTAACCAGAAACTTAGAACTGAATAGCAATGTCCATATTCCCGTCCAGTTATCTAAATTAAAATCATGTCATTTGTTTGGACATAACTTTGTAAGCAGCATTACCATTCTGGATATTTATGTGATCCTTCGTGTCTGTGTTAGTAATTGTAGCCCTGTCTTTGTAATTGCCAAGACTGTGATGAGTTCCTCAACCACAGACTCCTATCCCTATATCTAAACCAGCTGCATCACTGCAGCTCTTCCTTCTGCCTAACTTTGGTGATTTTTGTGCGAGTTGGTGCAGCTCTTCCTTTTGCCAAACTTTGGTGATTTCGTAGTTGCTTGATAGCTGCTTCTCTCTCTTCCTGAAAGATAGATTAGTGAAAGAAGATAAATATCTATCTCAGGTTAGGAAATGAATCAAAGAATAAGGTGTAAACAGTGGAAGAGATAATTACTGAAAAGATAATTTATATCTGCAGTTAGCGGAACGGGAATGGAGCTCCTTATTTACCAATCAAAAGTGATAAAACTTAAAAAGAGAAACATGATGAGGTACCTTGGTCCTTGCTTCCCACTGAGCTTTCTCAGCTTCCAACATTTGGTGCTTTTCCTCTAATTTTATATAAAACTAATAAATGATAAAAAGCCAAATGAAAGACCGGAAAACTGTTTTTCATTCTGGTCCAACTTAAGACAAACTCACTGAAGTAGGATTTAAACAAATTTCACACGCAGGAAATTGATGAAACACTACCTCCTTCCGTCTCTCTGCACGTGTAGTATACCTGAAGGCTGGAGTTGACGCAGATGTTGTCCTGGGCTTAATAGTCCTTATTGATGCAGCTATACTTTGTATGGTTAAGAATGGCTTAGCAAACTCAAAGGGATAAAGGAAATGAAAGGACAACACAAGCACAAAATTCTGAGAGTCATGGCCGAAAAAAGATACAAGGAAGCAACAAAACAACAGTCATCTTCATCAGGATGCTTCCTGTTATTAGGTTGCAATGGCTTCCGTGCTACCAAGGGTGAGACTAGCTGCCAGGAAACGAGAAAAGTTAACTGGTCAGCATTCAGCAATAAACAGACATCTAATAAACATAACGCTAATAGTTGTGCAACTAGTTCCAAAGTTAGCTCCAGTTTTGACTTTTGAGAAGTTCTGCAATACAAACAAGTGAGGAAGAATGAATAAGCATCACGGGACAACTCATTTTGTGCTTAAAGTCAGTTGGTAAGTACTACTTTTACTGGCTCTTGTAAGTGCAGGAGTGGGCATGTTAACGTCCACCATACAGGCACTACAACTTTAACATATATAAACTGACCATCTAGTCAAAAGCACATACTCTGGTATAATTAAATCGGTGAAGCACAAAAATAAATGCAAAAGAACAGAAAGAAAGATTAAAGCATTTTAATCTAGGCTTTAGTAGCGCGTTTTACCTTATTTTGCTTTTTAGAAACTAGGGTATATAAACTGTTTGCACTAGATGATTTACTCACATGAGTAACAGCATCAGTTTCAGGCCCAGTAGGACGAGTTCCACATAGAGCATGCTTTTCAGTTGCCAAAGCAAATGGTTGTGGAACAGTGTACTTCGTCTTAACATTTCCAGCAATAAATTTGGTTGCAGGTTGTTTAAAAAAAAAATCCTGTTTTCTTACTATTATCCTCTAGATTTTCGATTTCAGGTTTCTTCTTCTCCTCCAGCAAGCCGGATTCGCATTTTAAGCTCAGTACATCTTAGTCCTCCTTTTCTTCAACTTGAAAGGCTTTAGAAATCTCAACTGAGTCTTCAGCCGAGCATTCCTTCACACCAAACTCGTTACCTTCGGTATTCTCTATCAATAATTTGGGTTCTGGATCTCCGCTGATATTCTCACGTGAGTCAAGATTAGCATACTGTCTGATAGGATCGTGATTTGAATCATTGAAAACACTATTTGAATAAATGACATGGTCAGGCTCCTTATGTTTACAAATAACTGCAACTTCCATTCCAATTTTAGTGCACATAAGAAGCAGAAAACCAATTGGCCAATGCAAGAAGAACATAACCAAACACATCCTAATTAATCTTGGGAGTGTGTGTTTGGTGGAGAAAGTTAGGAGCATAATCAGTACTAGTCAAGTCAACAGCTTTTTTTAGCATCAATAATAGACATGTACTTAATTTCCCGTCTCTCAGGGCAAAGTGTAGCAATGTTTCAAATTCATCCGTCTGTATTATTGCATTAATTGTACCAATAATCATCCCTTCACTTAACACGTGGAAATTAAAAGTAATATTTGGCTTAATTGTAAACATTCAACATTAGAGTGTAAATGAGTTGCACTGAAAACAGTTAGATTCTGCATTTCAATCACTTTATTTTATCCAGATACGATAAGGAATTGTGGTGTCCTACAAATAAGAAGGAATATCCAAATGCTTGCATATCAGGTTAGGGTTCACAAAAACCCTATAATGAAGATCACAACTTTAATGTAAGCTAACTAAGCCAAAAATGTCATTTGATTAAACAAAAATATCGCAAGTCAGCTCTCCAAATTGCCACTTTCAGAAATATTATAAAAGAAAATACAAATCACCTATGAGAAGTTTAGCCTCTTCAAACATCAGATTTACAACAAGACGGCAACTCCACGTACTCCGGTTTGTATAATTTTTGCAATATTCTCCCTCGATTTGTTTTGGCAAAACTCTTTTTCAAGTTTGTATTATTTTTGCAAAACTCTCATTCAATTTTTTTTTGGGCAAAACTTTCCCTCCAAGATGTGTTAGTTGGGCAAAATGGAGCCTTATATCTTTATTTTTATTAATTTTTAAAAAATTAATTTTAATTCTTTATTTTGAAACATAGGAATATATTGAATAATTGCAATTTCCTCCCATCCGTTTTGAAAAATAGGGTGAAATATTAAATAATTATTTGTTTAGTTGATAAATGAGGCGTTGCTGTAGATGCCATTCACTTTTACGGTGATTTTGAGTTTAAGAATAAACAAATAAGAAAATAAATGGATAAAAGTCTTTTGACCAAATTTTTTTTGTTAATGAATTTTTTATTGAACAAATAAATGGACGATAAATTAAACACATAGACAAATTTTTTATATTTTTATTAGAAACTTTATATTACAAACATAAGTCAAAAGGCATAGAAAGTCGAATTAGTACTTGCACTAAAATGATAATGAAATAAAATTATTAACACTAATTTATTATTAATACAGATTATTCTAATTTATTATTTAATTCGAACTATTTTCTCATGATAAGTTTTGCATCAAATTTTGATTTTTTTTTTTATCATTTTTAATGTAATTTGATACCTTATATAATATCATATTTTTCACTTGGAATTGTAATCATTCATGAAATGGTCATAAAAATGCTCAAACACATCCCATAGATTTTAATAAGAAATTAATCACGAGGTTTGTAATTCGAAGTTATAATAGATTAGTATAAATAATCTTATCTAATCATAATTTTTGAAAATAAATATTATTTGATTATATTTTTACTAAAAATAAGGATGATATAAAATTATTCAACTAATTTAATATTATTAGGAACTACATAATTAATCATTTATTTAATTACATATTATTTATTTAATTACATATTATTTATTTAATTACATATTTGTTAAGAATCCCTCTTAACCAACTAATATATTTTGGAGAGAGAGTTTTGCAAAAAAAAAAAAAAAAAAAGGTTTAAGGGAGAGTTTGCCAAAAAAAGTTTGATAGTGAGTATTGCAAAAATGATACAAACTGAATGGACGGTTTTGCATTTTAATCATTTCTCAATCATTCTCTCAGAGCAGAAGTCCTCCGCGTGGACTGGACTTGAATGCAAAATTGTCCCCCCGATTTGAATCACTATTGCAAAATTTTCTTTCGATTTTTTTTTTTTGGCAAAACTCTCCCTCTAGTTTGTATTATGTTTATAAAACTCTCCCTTGATTTATTTTTTGGACAAAACTCTTCATCCAAGATTTATTAGTTGGCCAAAATGGACTCTTATATCTTTATTTTATTTATTTTTTTATGTGAAATTTATTTCCTATTTTCTAATATTTAAAAATATTTTATATTAATTTTTGTAAAATTAATTTTAATTTTGTATTTGGGAACATAGAAAATATATTGAATAATTACAGTTTCCTCCGACGCGTTTTGAAAAATGGGATGAAATGTTAAATTATTATTTGTTTAGTTTATAAATGAGGCGTGCAGTGGACGTCATTCAGTTTTACATTGATTTTGAGTTTAAAAATAAACAAATATGAAAATAAATGGATAAAAGTCTTTCGTCGATTTTTTTTTTTGTTAATGAATTTTTTATAGAACAAAAAAAATAGACGATACATTAAATATCATAGACAAATCTTTTATATTTTTATCAAAAATTTTATATTACAAACATTACAAGGTTGATTCGTGAACTTGTCGATTAAAAGGCATAAAAAGTCGAACTAGTATTTGCATTAAAATGATAATGAAATAAAATTATTAGTACTAATTTATTATTAATACATATTACTCTAATTTATTATTTAATTTGAACTATTTTATCATGATTAATTTTCCATCAAATTTTTAATTATTTTTAATGTCATTTGATACTTTAAAAGTGAAATTATATAATATCATCTTTTCACCTAGAATTATAATCATTCATCAAATGGTCTTAAAAATACTCAAACACAACCCATAGACTTTAATAACTAATTAATCATAAGATGAGTAACTGTAATGTCCTAGAATTTCCACATCTTTATTAATTAAATTATTAATTTAATTTCCAAAGAGTTAGTTTTACGAGATTATTTAAATCTTTTTATGTGATTAATTAATTATGTGATTAAATAATTATGTAATTAATTACTAAAATTAATTAAAGGGGGTCACTAATATGTTATTACATTAGTGAACAAACCCTAAAGTTTTAATATCAAAATAATTGATAAGTTTCCTATTAATTAAATATTCAATTAAATTGAATATAATGAGTGAATTAAATATAATAAATTAATTAATACGATTATTAATTAATGTAAATAATGTGAAATATTAATAATAATATTTATTAGTCCATTTAGTAATTTAATACTTATGGGTTAGAATATTTAATTATTTATTCAATCTAATTATTTATTTAATCATGGATTGAATAATTAATGTGTAAATTATTAAATTAGCCCAACATGGGTCAATTAGTAGCCCAAGTGGAGAATAATAAAATTTGACAATTTAGTAGCCCAAACAAGTTAATAGAAGCCCAATTGGTATTTTAAATTAAAGCCCAATGATTGGCCCACTTGGGAAAAACAATTAAATAACTAATTAATTAATTAAAAAAGTGGAATGTGACTCAATTTTGGGACAACCCAACTTGGATCAGCCGACCATGTGTTGAAAGAGAGAGAAAAATGATTTTTATTTGTAATTTTCATTTATTTATTTAATAGATTGCTTGTTTTATTTTTTCAAGTACAATGACCATGCCTCTTTTCACCAACTAAGGATGGGCTAAATTTCTTGTGTAAGTATACTTGCTATCTCATTATGGAGATTTGATAGATATAGATTTTATATCTATGACCATTGTAAGTATACTTACAATTTAGTAGTCTTGGAAATTCATTTCTCATCTTTTATTTTCAAACCAAAAGAGAGAGCTAGAGAGGATTTGAGAGTGAGAAATATAGTGAGAGCAAAATACTAAGAGGGAAGAAGGAGTTCTTGGTTCATGCCTTCAAATCTCATCAACTACTTTGGAAGAAAAAGAAAGATAGCCATTAAATCAAGGTAATGGTTATTCTAAATCTAAGTTTTATTTTTAAATTAAATAAATCATCATATTAGTATAAACATGTTAATATAGTTATTAATATGTAGTTGTAATATTTATGTCATGCTTGAGTTTAATATGTTTGGTTTGTATTTTGGTATCATTTGTATGCTAAAATAGGTGTTTAATAGTGTATAATCAAGTCTTGAAATTTATGACCAAAAATATTTTTATAATATTTAGATTTAATGTTCTAATATTATAGAACATTAAATTATGAGAAAAACAAAGTTCGAATCACTTAAAATGGAGTTATACACAAAAAGTTATGATTTATAGTAGTTTATGTGATGTAAAAATTTTTATAAAATTTTTTTAATATTAAATCATGAAAAATTAAATTTTCATGTTATAAATTGATATAAGGTGATTGGTAATTTTTTTGGATTTTTATTGTGAAGTTAAAGATTTATTGAAGGTATAATTTGTGTTAAAAATGCACTGTTCACAATCTGCTGGAAAATAAAAAAAAAAAAAAAAAAAAAGGGTAGGCCGCGCAATGCGCGGACCACTGTTCATCGGCAGACGCGGGATAAAACGGCGTCGTTTTGGCGAGTAAAGAAAATCCATCCGCGCGTTATGCGCGGAAGCCAACAAACAGGGTTCCAAAACGGCACCGTTTTGGGACCGTAGATATGTCGGCGCGCGCAATGCGCGGTATTGATTTTCGGCGAAATTACCAAAATACCCCTCCGTGTTTTTCGTGGCGAAATTTCTTTTCTGCCCTCGGATCAGTTTTCAACTTAATTACAGAATTGCCATCGGTCCGGTTTTTCAACTTATTTACGAAAATGCCATTCGGGTTAATTTTAATTAATTTAAATATTTGAAAATTAATTTAAAATTATAACAAAAATAATAATAATACAAAATAATATTGGAGAGGTTATTTTTCATTAAGTTTAATATTTAAATATTTTAAATATTAATCTAGTTAGCTAAACCATGGTTAAGTTAAATAAATTATTATTATTTATTATTTAAAATGTTAATAATAAATAAAATTAATAAATTAGCAATTATTATTTAATTCCTATTAAATAATAAGTAAAGAGAGATAAAATTTATAAATTAATTATTTATTATTTAAATATTATTAAATAATAAATAAGGATAATTAAGTAATTAATTATTATTTAATTAGCATTAAATAACGATTAATGAAAATTAAGTTATTAGATTAATAATTTATTATTTAATTTAAATAATAAATAAGAATGAATTGATTATTATTTAACCTTAAATAATAATTAAAATTAATTAAATAATTAATTATTATTTAATTAACATTAAATAATAATTAAAGAGGATTAAGATTAGTAAACTATTATTTAATTTCCTTAATTAAATAATAAGTAAGGATAATTACTTAGTTAATTATTGGTTGATTAAAATTAAATTAAAGAAGGTTAAAACTAAGTCAATAATTATTTATTATTTAATTATAATTAAATAATAAGTAAGTACAATTAGTTATTATTTATTTTAAATAATAACTAGAGTTAATTAATTAATTTCTATTTAATCAAGATTAAATAGTAATTAAAAAGAGATTGAGTTAATAAAATAAATTGAATTTAATTAAACAATTATAATAAGTTGTTTAAAGGTTTAATAAGTGTCCAACACTTAAGAAAAATATTTTCTAACTTATTAAATTATTAACCTAAAGTGATTAAGGGTCTATAAGGTTAATAATATTGTTTTGACTAATGTCAATTATGTGTTAGTACTTATGTGTGGTAAATAAGTTCAGTATTAAGCGTATAGTTATGTAAATACGCCGTACTAATTATTAGACCGACTTTATTAAATGTTAGGTCTTTCAAAGCAAGTTAGTTAAAGCTAGACAATTATTGTAGCTGAGCAGACAGGCAAGTTCTCTAACCCTACTCAATTATTATTGTTGAACAAGTTTCCATACTTGTATTTATTGTTAAAGCTTGAAGTGGTTTAATTATCGAAAATTATTCCACATCCATATTGTTTATACAATCGCACTTAGTGCATTTGAAGCTTGTTAGTTCTTGATTCACGAACTGTATTAAAAATGTCTGAAGCTAATAGTTCAGCTAGACATTGCGTTTCTAAATTCAATAACTTGAATACTTTTAAAAGCTTATCCAAACCATTGTTGGGTGCGGATTTCTTATATTAAGACTGAGATTTGAACAACCCTAAATTAGGGGATTTTGTGTCGGGAAACCGATTTTGGCGCCAGTGACTAAATGTAATGCATATACAGCGGGTTGAATAGGCTGATCCCCTTGAAAACCAAACAACTCAAAGGGTCGGAGGAAACTCTATTGTACCCTCGTTAGTTCAGGGTCCTTGGTGACCACTCAGCATTTTAAGATTCAAATAGTCTGTTTATTAAAATTTGAATCTTGTTTCATTCACAATTGTTATATCTATTGTTGAATCATTATTGATATTTCTCATTCATTCATGATATATTAAATCTCCATGATTGTTCTAAACTTGCTGAGCAAACTAGTTGCTCATTCTTGTTATATCATGAACCATTTTTCAGATAGACCCGATTGCTCGAAGAAGGATAAGGGAAAAGGAAAAGCCCGAGATTAAGTTAGCTTATGCATGCTAATTAGATATTTAAATATGTATTTACTGTTGAAGAACCTTTTGTAATTCCTTATGATAGGAACTGTTTTTATGTTAAGGTTGGTAGACCCTGGTATTGTAACCTTTTGAAGGGAACCAATATGTATTATTCCGCGATATTTAAATGCAATGTATGTATTTAATTGTTAGTAATGTGTTGAATAGTGAGAACCAAACTCGAGGTTATGGAACCCGGATTTGGGGTCGTCACAGGTTGGTATCAGAGCTGTAGGTTAGAAACGTTAGGATTTGCGAAACCTAAGTTATAACCTTAGTATTAAACTCATATCGAGTGCGTTAGGGGATGAATCGGGGAGATTCATCATGTTGTGTATTTTTGGAGATGGATTGAGAAAATCCATCGAGCCGAGATGTACATGATAAAATATCATTTCATTTCATCAATGAATATATTTTATTGCTGTACTAACGTGTGTTATTGTTTTATGATATAGGATGGCAGAGATCGGACAGTCGAGTCGCACTGCTGAGGAGGACTATATTGATATCCATATGGATACTGCACAGCCGCTGGTGGCTGCACCCATAGAGGAGCCAGAGTCGGATCCTGAGGAGGGGGATCGCGTGGAGCCCGTCTGGGGCGGAGTCATGAGGCCTTACAGTGAGGATGAGGCAGAGTCGGAGAAGTCTGAGGAGGAGGAGTCAGCTGATGGCATGGGCACCACTGCCGCTGACATCATAGATGGACTGACCACTAGGAACGAGGAGCTGGAGGCAAGGGTCCAACATTTGGAGGAACAGAATCTGACCCATCAGCACATGGAAGATCAGTATAGGGATGCGGCTTACCAGTTCTCTGGCGAGAACACAGAGCTGAAGGAGAGGATTGTAGGACTGGAGGATCAGGTACAGGAGTACGAGGATTCAGTGGAGCACTTTGCGGTGCTAACTCATCAGCTGGTAGATCAGGACGTAGAGCTGCAGGCCAAACTGGCAGTAGCTGAGACTAGGTTGGCAGAGGCTGAGCTGAAGGTTCAGCAAGTACAGGCAGAGAAGGACGCCATCCGTGCACACTGGCAGGAGGCGATAGAGGATCGGATAGAGATGGAGAGACAGCGGGATGCCGCTCATGGCCAGATGATGGAGTTAGAGGAGGAGGTCCGCGAGAAGCGGGTGAGGACGGATAGACTTAGCTATGTCTACCGGTCTTCATATGGTAGACTTCAGAGCAGGGTGTACTATTACCCAGCTGAAGAGGGCCAGTCTATGCACACCATCAGCAGGGATGTGGTGATGGCCATCGGGGATGAGGAGTATGACGACGCGATCCGTAGGGGGATGCGCACTCAGTAGTGGTAGTTGTTTTCTAATTTCGTATGTAAATAGATGCAGTATAACCCAACTTTTGTTTTATTAGAGGGTTAATATGTCACTAAATCCCAACTCTAGGAAGTTGTAGGATATGTCAGATCCCATCTTTTGTAGCTTCTCAGGGATAGAAGCATTTGTAGCGGTATGCTTTTGATGTAAAGTGCTACGCACTACTGTTTTAGCATATGAATATAAATGCAGTTGAAATTATGTTTATATGCGTATTGAAATAATTACTTGTATTTTAGCTAAACATTGTCTAAGATACAAAATAATGAAATGAAAAAGATGAAATTAGTATAATAATGTAAATTTTTGTTTATAACAGAAAATGAGGCCACGTAGACAACCACCAAGGAACCAGGGGGTAGAAGAGTCAGTTAACAACGACGCGGGGGGACACAACGTAGACCCAATGCAAAACTTTGTCGACATGCTAGCTGAGGCGATGCAAAACCGCCACCCTGTAGTAGCAAATCCACCACCACCACCAAATCAGTTGGCAAACTTCAAAGACTTTAAAGCGGTGGGACCGCCAGAGTTTAGGGGAACGTCGGACCCGATAGAGGCCCAATCCTGGATAAAGGAGATAGAGAAAGCGTTCGTTATCGCAAGAGTAGCTGAAGAGCAAAAGACAATCTTTGCTACCTACATGATGAAGGGAGAAGCCAATTTCTGGTGGGAAGCCAATCAGAATAGGGCTGGGGATGGTGTAGTGCCATGGACAAGATTCAAGGAAATATTCGATGAGAATTATTTTCCAAAGAGTATGAAAAGTAGGATGGAAGTAAAATTTCTAGAGCTGAAACAGGAGAACATGTCGGTACCGGAGTACGCGGCAAAATTCAATGAGTTGGCCAGGTTCGCTCCACATCAAGTGGATACGGAGGAACGCAAGGCCAGAAGATTCGAGAATGGGTTGAGACCTTGGATATTCAACAAGGTAGCGGTACTGCAGATTGACTCGTTCGCAACGTTGCTGGAGAAGTCAATCATTGCTGAAGGTGGAAGCGACGCGTTGACCAAGTTTAACCAAGAGAGAAATAAGAAGAAAAATGAAGGGGGAAGCAAGAGCAGTAACAACGGAGGCAATAATAACAACAATAAGCGTAAGTGGGACAACAGCAACAACGATAGGAACTCGGGAAATCAGCAAGGAAATACCCAGAAAAAGCCGATATGTAATATATGTGGAAAGGCCCATTTCGGGGAATGCAGGAAAGGAAAGAATACATGCTACAATTGCGGTCAGGTGGGACATATTTCTCCAGATTGTCCCCTCCCAAAGAAAGGGAGATGCTATTCTTGCGGAGCATCTGACCATCTGATTAAGGATTGCCCTAAGAAGAAGAATGACGGGGGTAGCGGCTACAAGGGCAATAACAGCAAACTGACTATCGGGGGACCGGTACCACAGAACAAGCCGACAGCCCGGACTTTCAATATGACGGTGCAAGATGCCGTGGGGTCAAAAGACGTGGTGTCAGGTATTATTCCGATCAATAATATAAATGCATATGTATTGTTTGATTCGGGTGCTACCTGTTCATTTGTGTCTGATGATTTCGCTAGACGGTTAGAATTGCCTAGAGACAAACTAGAAAACTCAATGAACATAGAAGTTGCTAATAAGGAAGTGATTCCGGTAGAGTACATACATAGAAATTGTTGTGCTGAAATCAGGGGTCAGAAATTAAATGTGAATCTAATTCCAATACGTCTGGGGGAATTTGATGTAATACTTGGGATGGATTGGTTGTTTAACCACGGGGCGATAATTGATTGTCAGAAGAAGTGCATACACCTTAAGACACCAAATAAGTCTAAGGTCGTATTTTATGGCAGCAAATCGTCAAGACAGTCTTCTTGTCTGACGATGATGCAAGCCAAGAAATTATTGAAGAAAGGTTGTGTAGGGTATTTGGCTCATGTGGTTGATACACAAGTGGTGAGTCCCGAGATGGAGCAAATACCAGTAGTTAGAGAGTTCATGGATGTTTTTCCAGATGTACTGCCAGGTTTACCGCCGGACAGAGAGATAGAATTTACGATTGATTTAGTACCGGGGACAGCGCCGATATCAAAGGCACCATACAGAATGGCTCCGGTAGAGTTGAAAGAGTTGATGGTGCAATTGCAGGAGTTGTTAGATAATAAGTACATTCAGCCAAGTGTTTCTCCATGGGGAGCACCGGTGCTGTTTGTAAAGAAGAAGGATGGATCGATGAGACTGTGTATGGATTATAGGGAGCTAAATAAAGTAACAATTAAGAACAAGTACCCGTTACCACGAATTGACGATCTTTTCGATCAATTGAAAGGGGCGAAGTGCTTTTCAAAGATTGACTTAAGGACTGGTTATCACCAGTTGAAAGTCAGGAAGGAGGATGTACCCAAGACGGCATTCAGAACTCGATATGGGCATTATGAGTTTCTGGTGATGTCGTTTGGACTAACAAATGCGCCAGCCGCATTTATGGACATGATGAACAGAATATTCAAGCAATACTTGGATAAATTTGTAGTCGTGTTCATTGACGATATTTTGGTGTATTCCAAAACGAAGGAGGAGCATGCTGAACACCTAAGATTGGTGTTGGAGATTTTACGGAAGGAGCGGTTGTACGCTAAGTTTTCAAAGTGTGAATTCTGGTTGGAGAGAGTTCAATTTTTAGGTCATGTTATTGACAAAGAGGGAGTTTCAGTTGATCCAGCAAAGGTGGAATCGGTAAGGAATTGGGAACAACCAAGGACGCCGACAGAAGTAAGAAGTTTCTTAGGGTTAGCGGGTTACTATCGGAGGTTCATTCAAGACTTCTCAAAGATAGCAACACCGTTGACCAACTTAACAAGGAAGACGGTAAAATACGTGTGGACGGAGAAGTGTGAGGAAAGTTTTCAGGAGTTAAAGAAAAGACTTAGTGAAGCACCTGTATTGACTTTACCAGACGATACAGGAGGTTTTACGGTCTACAGTGATGCATCGCACAAGGGACTTGGCTGTGTGCTTATGCAAAACGGCAAAGTCGTTGCGTATGCATCCAGGCAATTGAAAGATTATGAGAAGGGATACCCTACCCACGACTTGGAATTGGCAGCGGTAGTGTTTGCCCTTAAAATTTGGAGACATTACTTATATGGAGAGAAATGTGAGATATTCACAGACCATAAGAGTCTAAAGTATATCTTCACACAGAAGGAGTTGAATATGAGGCAACGGAGATGGTTGGAATTGATCAAAGATTATGATTGTGAAATTCTATATCATCCCGGCAAGGCCAACGTAGTAGCGGATGCTCTGAGTAGAAAGAGCAGGGAGAAATTGTTCATATTGACAGATCAAGAACAATTGGTTCAAGAGATGGCTCGAATGGAGTTGGAAGTGAGAAGTCCAAACGAGTCAATAGAAGTCGAGGTGAGCCCAACCTTGTTAGATAGGGTGAAAGAGGCTCAAGACAAAGATGAGGAATGTGACAGAATCCGGGAGAGGATGACCGATGGAGAAGAGGTCAAGTTTAAAATTGATAGCATGGGATTGCTGAGATTTGAAAATCGTGTTTGGGTACCGCTAGTGCCTGAATTACGAGAAGAGATTTTGCAAGAGGCCCACAGTACGAGATACTCGATACATCCGGGGAGTACGAAAATGTATCAAGATCTACGTCAGCATTTTTGGTGGCCGAATTTAAAAAGGGAGGTTGCAGAATGTGTCAGCCGATGCCTAACTTGTCAAAGGGTAAAGGCCGAACATCAGAGACCAAGTGGATTGTTACAGCCGTTAGAAATTCCTGAGTGGAAATGGGAGCATATCACAATGGATTTTGTGGTAGGACTTCCAGCAACACAGAAGGGATATGACGCAATTTGGGTGATTGTAGATCGACTAACAAAGTCAGCGCACTTTTTGCCGATCAAGATTAGGTTCAGTTTGGATCAGTTGGCCAAATTGTACATCAAAGAGATAGTTTCAAGACATGGGGTGCCGGTATCGATTGTGTCAGACAGAGACCCGCGCTTCACGTCAAAATTTTGGAGAAGTCTTCAGGAGAGATTGGGGACACAGTTGAGAATGAGTACAGCGTATCATCCACAGACCGATGGGCAAAGTGAGAGAACAATTCAAACATTGGAAGATATGCTCAGGGCATGCGTGATGGATTTCAAGGGCAGTTGGGAAATCCATCTACCACTAGTTGAGTTTGCATATAACAACAGTTATCATGCGAGCATAGGTATGCCGCCTTACGAAGCTTTGTATGGCAGAAAATGCAGAACACCTCTATGTTGGGATGAGGTAGGAGAACGCCGACTGTTGGGGCCAGAATTGGTTCAACAGACGGTAGAAATTATCAAGGTAATAAGAGCTAGGCTAGTAGCAGCTCAAGACCGTCAAAAGAAATACGCCGATTTACATCGACAGAAACGAGACTTCGAAGTGGGGAGTTTTGTGTTCATTAAGGTATCTCCCTGGAAAGGGAAGATCAGGTTTGGAAAGAAGGGGAAATTGAGTCCAAGGTTCATAGGACCGTTCGAAATATTGAGAAGAGTGGGTGAAGTAGCATACGAGGTAGCTTTACCTCCTGAATTGGAACATATTCACAATGTGTTTCACGTGTCGGTATTGCGGCCATACAAACCAGACTACAAGCACGTTATCTCCTATGAGCCAATTCAAGTCGGGAAGGACTTATCCTATGAAGAAGTTCCTGTTCAGATACTCGATAGGAAGGAACAGAAACTGAGAAATAAGATAATTCACTCTGTCAAAGTACTTTGGAGGAATCACGCCATTGAGGAAGCTACGTGGGAATTAGAGGAGGAAATGAGGACAAATTACCCATTTTTATTTGAGTAACCTTATTTTTACAATTCCGAGGACGGAATTTTTATAAGGAGGGGAGAATGTAATGTCCTAGAATTTCCACATCTTTATTAATTAAATTATTAATTTAATTTCCAAAGAGTTAGTTTTACGAGATTATTTAAATCTTTTTATGTGATTAATTAATTATGTGATTAAATAATTATGTAATTAATTACTAAAATTAATTAAAGGGGGTCACTAATATGTTATTACATTAGTGAACAAACCCTAAAGTTTTAATATCAAAATAATTGATAAGTTTCCTATTAATTAAATATTCAATTAAATTGAATATAATGAGTGAATTAAATATAATAAATTAATTAATACGATTATTAATTAATGTAAATAATGTGAAATATTAATAATAATATTTATTAGTCCATTTAGTAATTTAATACTTATGGGTTAGAATATTTAATTATTTATTCAATCTAATTATTTATTTAATCATGGATTGAATAATTAATGTGTAAATTATTAAATTAGCCCAACATGGGTCAATTAGTAGCCCAAGTGGAGAATAATAAAATTTGACAATTTAGTAGCCCAAACAAGTTAATAGAAGCCCAATTGGTATTTTAAATTAAAGCCCAATGATTGGCCCACTTGGGAAAAACAATTAAATAACTAATTAATTAATTAAAAAAGTGGAATGTGACTCAATTTTGGGACAACCCAACTTGGATCAGCCGACCATGTGTTGAAAGAGAGAGAAAAATGATTTTTATTTGTAATTTTCATTTATTTATTTAATAGATTGCTTGTTTTATTTTTTCAAGTACAATGACCATGCCTCTTTTCACCAACTAAGGATGGGCTAAATTTCTTGTGTAAGTATACTTGCTATCTCATTATGGAGATTTGATAGATATAGATTTTATATCTATGACCATTGTAAGTATACTTACAATTTAGTAGTCTTGGAAATTCATTTCTCATCTTTTATTTTCAAACCAAAAGAGAGAGCTAGAGAGCATTTGAGAGTGAGAAATATAGTGAGAGCAAAATACTAAGAGGGAAGAAGGAGTTCTTGGTTCATGCCTTCAAATCTCATCAACTACTTTGGAAGAAAAAGAAAGATAGCCATTAAATCAAGGTACTGGTTATTCTAAATCTAAGTTTTATTTTTAAATTAAATAAATCATCATATTAGTATAAACATGTTAATATAGTTATTAATATGTAGTTGTAATATTTATGTCATGCTTGAGTTTAATATGTTTGGTTTGTATTTTGGTATCATTTGTATGCTAAAATAGGTGTTTAATAGTGTATAATCAAGTCTTGAAATTTATGACCAAAAATATTTTTATAATATTTAGATTTAATGTTCTAATATTATAGAACATTAAATTATGAGAAAAACAAAGTTCGAATCACTTAAAATGGAGTTATACACAAAAAGTTATGATTTATAGTAGTTTATGTGATGTAAAAATTTTTATAAAATTTTTTTAATATTAAATCATGAAAAATTAAATTTTCATGTTATAAATTGATATAAGGTGATTGGTAATTTTTTTGGATTTTTATTGTGAAGTTAAAGATTTATTGAAGGTATAATTTGTGTTAAAAATGCACTGTTCACAATCTGCTGGAAAATAAAAAAAAAAAAAAAAAAAAAAAAGGTAGGCCGCGCAATGCGCGGACCACTGTTCATCGGCAGACGCGGGATAAAACGGCGTCGTTTTGGCGAGTAAAGAAAATCCATCCGCGCGTTATGCGCGGAAGCCAACAAACAGGGTTCCAAAACGGCACCGTTTTGGGACCGTAGATATGTCGGCGCGCGCAATGCGCGGTATTGATTTTCGGCGAAATTACCAAAATACCCCTCCGTGTTTTTCGTGGCGAAATTTCTTTTCTGCCCTCGGATCAGTTTTCAACTTAATTACAGAATTGCCATCGGTCCGGTTTTTCAACTTATTTACGAAAATGCCATTCGGGTTAATTTTAATTAATTTAAATATTTGAAAATTAATTTAAAATTATAACAAAAATAATAATAATACAAAATAATATTGGAGAGGTTATTTTTCATTAAGTTTAATATTTAAATATTTTAAATATTAATCTAGTTAGCTAAACCATGGTTAAGTTAAATAAATTATTATTATTTATTATTTAAAATGTTAATAATAAATAAAGGTAATAAATTAGCAATTATTATTTAATTCCTATTAAATAATAAGTAAAGAGAGATAAAATTTATAAATTAATTATTTATTATTTAAATATTATTAAATAATAAATAAGGATAATTAAGTAATTAATTATTATTTAATTAGCATTAAATAACGATTAATGAAAATTAAGTTATTAGATTAATAATTTATTATTTAATTTAAATAATAAATAAGAATGAATTGATTATTATTTAACCTTAAATAATAATTAAAATTAATTAAATAATTAATTATTATTTAATTAACATTAAATAATAATTAAAGAGGATTAAGATTAGTAAACTATTATTTAATTTCCTTAATTAAATAATAAGTAAGGATAATTACTTAGTTAATTATTGGTTGATTAAAATTAAATTAAAGAAGGTTAAAACTAAGTCAATAATTATTTATTATTTAATTATAATTAAATAATAAGTAAGTACAATTAGTTATTATTTATTTTAAATAATAACTAGAGTTAATTAATTAATTTCTATTTAATCAAGATTAAATAGTAATTAAAAAGAGATTGAGTTAATAAAATAAATTGAATTTAATTAAACAATTATAATAAGTTGTTTAAAGGTTTAATAAGTGTCCAACACTTAAGAAAAATATTTTCTAACTTATTAAATTATTAACCTAAAGTGATTAAGGGTCTATAAGGTTAATAATATTGTTTTGACTAATGTCAATTATGTGTTAGTACTTATGTGTGGTAAATAAGTTCAGTATTAAGCGTATAGTTATGTAAATACGCCGTACTAATTATTAGACCGACTTTATTAAATGTTAGGTCTTTCAAAGCAAGTTAGTTAAAGCTAGACAATTATTGTAGCTGAGCAGACATGCAAGTTCTCTAACCCTACTCAATTATTATTGTTGAACAAGTTTCCATACTTGTATTTATTGTTAAAGCTTGAAGTGGTTTAATTATCGAAAATTATTCCACATCCATATTGTTTATACAATCGCACTTAGTGCATTTGAAGCTTGTTAGTTCTTGATTCACGAACTGTATTAAAAATGTCTGAAGCTAATAGTTCAGCTAGACATTGCGTTTCTAAATTCAATAACTTGAATACTTTTAAAAGCTTATCCAAACCATTGTTGGGTGCGGATTTCTTATATTAAGACTGAGATTTGAACAACCCTAAATTAGGGGATTTTGTGTCGGGAAACCGATTTTGGCGCCAGTGACTAAATGTAATGCATATACAGCGGGTTGAATAGGCTGATCCCCTTGAAAACCAAACAACTCAAAGGGTCGGAGGAAACTCTATTGTACCCTCGTTAGTTCAGGGTCCTTGGTGACCACTCAGCATTTTAAGATTCAAATAGTCTGTTTATTAAAATTTGAATCTTGTTTCATTCACAATTGTTATATCTATTGTTGAATCATTATTGATATTTCTCATTCATTCATGATATATTAAATCTCCATGATTGTTCTAAACTTGCTGAGCAAACTAGTTGCTCATTCTTGTTATATCATGAACCATTTTTCAGATAGACCCGATTGCTCGAAGAAGGATAAGGGAAAAGGAAAAGCCCGAGATTAAGTTAGCTTATGCATGCTAATTAGATATTTAAATATGTATTTACTGTTGAAGAACCTTTTGTAATTCCTTATGATAGGAACTGTTTTTATGTTAAGGTTGGTAGACCCTGGTATTGTAACCTTTTGAAGGGAACCAATATGTATTATTCCGCGATATTTAAATGCAATGTATGTATTTAATTGTTAGTAATGTGTTGAATAGTGAGAACCAAACTCGAGGTTATGGAACCCGAATTTGGGGTCGTCACAGTAACTCGAAGTGATAATACATTAGTATAAATAATTTTATTTTATCATAATTTTTAAAAATAAATATTATTTAGTTATATTTTTACTAAAAATAAGGATGACATAAAATTATTTATTTAATCTAATATGATTAGGAATCATATAATATTTGTGCCGGTATTCTGAAGCTGTTGGAGTCGAATCTGGTGCCTTAGGCTTCCGCGAGTGAGTCGAAGGTGTTTTATTTGAAGATGAAAGGGGATTATCATAGGTATATGGCGGAATTTAAGGTTGGTGATGAGCGGAAGGAGGCTGCTGAGGATACTATGAATTCCTATAAGGCTGCTGAGGTAATTTCTACTTTTAATTTCTTAGGGCTTTTATGATTTTGTGTTGAAAAAGGTTAAACTCAGCTCAGATTTGTATATTTATTTATTATATGTGTAATTTATTTGCTCACATTTGATATTTTGCAGATTCAAGTTAGGCGAGAGATTCGTTTCAAGTCAGTTAAGTGGTTTAGTAGATAAGACCTGTGTACATGTGCAAGTGATTTTATTGGTGCGTTGATGTTGATTGATTGTTGCATATATTTTCAAGGGTTGTTTTACTTTGAGCGTATTGTTTGCTTGGCTGAGGAAGCTCAAGCTGTCATCCTTTTGATTTTCGTAAGAGCGCCGGTATGAAGTTGTGGTGTCTACTTTTTTTATAAATTAGTTCCAGCCTTTCATATGTTAAATTTGTCAATTTTAGCGTGTTTGGTTGACACTAGTTTGCAACTTATTTCCTCTAAATTACAAGCATCATGACATTTTGTCTCATGTGCTGCTACCTTATCATGAAAAAGTTAATCATATATCCTCAACAGTCATGTCTTATCATCTCATCATGTTTTTAATTTTTGAGACTGAGATCTTAAATTACTTTTTTGATCATTGTGTTCAAATTAATGGCTGAGATCATATTTGTGGCCCTGTATTGGACAATGTTATAGCTTTGCATGCTCGAGTATAAAGCAGCAAGTGAAATTTGGTCAATCCTATTAGCTAGTTAGAAACATTAACCAATATTGCAAGTCTTTTTGTTTTTTTCTGTTTTTCTAGTCTTTGTATTAGGAAAAACTCAAAATTGAGTGTTTACAGACCTTTATGTTAATCAATCATGATATATTATGAAGATTTTGTACGTCAAAAGTTTGAGGTGTGTCTAACTAGCTTCAAATTGATATAGTCTACCTATTTTTGCTTTAACATTAGAGGGAGATTATGACTTTAAATTAAATAGAAATGATAGAAGGGTTTTGAATAGTGGGTAAAAGGAAATATATTGTCTTCTTCTTGTGTAAAATGATGGGACTTCATTTTGTTGTTTGAGGCTCACATGGAATAACTAGAGGTTTTCACAATTAATCTGCATTGTTTAGTTTTGTAGTATCATTTGATGATTCTTTCTTATGGTTGGTAAATTTCTATAATTTTATAGAAAATTTACTTCGCTCATTACCCCATTTTGAATTATATTCAAACATATGAGACAAATATTAAAGGGTTGCTAGAAATTAATTACATGGTGCAGAAACTACAGAAGCCAAGCCCTTCAAATACTAAAATTTCTTCCTATTTTTTCTGTACGTATATACATACTCTATTCCGGTGAAGCCAAATTTTGAATGATTTATTTTAGAATTGTGCAAGAGGTTCGTCTGTTGCCTTTGGATTCTACTTCTGAACCACCTCCTCTCTTTGACGTAATCACTAGGTATTTTCTATATTTCTACATAAAGGAGTATCTAGTATTTTGTTCATTAATTGATTACCATACGTTTGTTAGTTTGCTATTTGACAAAATTTGATACGTTGCATTGCTGAGTTCTATTCACATATGAACTTCAACAAGGACCCATTGGGAATTCTGACTAGTATCTCTACTTGGATTCAAGGGAATGAGGTAATTATTGATGAATGTTTGATAGCTAAGGCACTACATTTGGATTTTGCTATACTTGAACTACCTAAGATTAATGGGTATGTGCTTTCTGTTTGTGATTCCATACTTAAGCCTTTCATATTTAAACAAAGTCATTCTATTGCATCTGATCAACTTGTGCTTGCAATGCTATTTGACAAACCTGTTAAGGTTGGAGGCTGAGTTTCTAAGCCCTAAGGAGTAGTTTCTAGGCAAGATAATAAGGAAAAACATCATGCCATTTAGGTATGATAGAATGTTATTACCTTTTGATCTAAGAGGAATCTTGACTGATTGCATGCCTATTTCTCTACTATATTTCTTGCTATTCTGTTTTGAGCATTGCTTTATGAACAATTGCATGGGTTATGGTCTACTGCTTACTTCAATTTTTCAACATCTTGGGTTAAGACCTCCTGCATGCTAAGGTTCAGTTAGTAAAGAATACTAATATCATGTCTCATGTATACTGTTGGTTTGAAGGTTCTGCTGTTTAAATGATTTATTTAAAATACTGGTATCTCGATTGAAAATGTGCCTGTTTAGAAAATTAAAATTGTTTGCATCCTTGGGCTTCCTTCACAAGGCTAATTTAGAATTGTCTGCACATTCTTTTGTCTTGCAATATATATATATATATATATATATATATATATATATATATATATATATATATTAATTCTCATTGGGAGCAAGTAACATTTTTTTAATTGAGAATATTAATGAAGATCTTATAGATGTGGTGGAGATTCATGCCATCTACATAGGGGTTTAATTTTTGTTCAGAGCTTTTCCAGAAGCTGGCGAATTGGACTTTGTTTCTGCATGTTTATGTGGGAAGTGGAGCACTTTTGCATATGATGATCCCTCGAGTCCCCCACTTCTGAAATATATAATACCCATTTTATGTTAGATGCTTCAAATAGTGTACTGGTATGCAAATTGCTCAAATCAGTTTGGCTGTACTACTTAAAATATTTCGTAGTAACATATTATTGGTTTATCTATGCATCCATAAATTATGATGTGTGATGATACTTTGAAAATCATCACATCTTATGATTATCAACATGTTTATTTTTATTTTTTTGGGGGCAAGGGGTAAATGTCAGTTATTATCAATATGTTTTGATCCCTATGCAGGAAGTATTTTAGGTGTAACTTTTTACATGACTTCATAGTTTTAGGACTTGCTCATTATTGTTCTCTTTATGTTATTAATGATAAATTGAGTAGTTCTTTCTTGATTTCTTTGTTCATTCTAATGGAATTTGAGTTCTCGATTAAGGGGATTAAAGTGGGTGCTACTAGAGTGTTGTCTACGCTATTCGTTATAGCATATTATTCACAACCTTATATGTCTGGGAGCACATGCTTTGGACTGGGTGATAAGCAGATTCCATATTGTTTTATAAGCTTATTCTTAAAAGCAGTAGCTCATAACTCATAAGTTGAAGCAGCTGGGTCAAGAATTCTTATTTTGATTTGAATGCATACTTGGCAGGTAGTAGATTTCAGAAATGGCGTTGATAGCATCCTTCGTGAGCAATCACTATGTAATGAAGATTGTTGTTGTCACTACATTCAAAATGCTAACTTCTGCAGCAAATTACCAGGTTTGTTGTCTTTCCCGTTTTTCACTGCATCCATGAACTTGATTTGTGTGTTAGACTGAAGTAAAACTTTCTGTAATTAGTTCTTAGGTTGATTATGAAAAACTGCTCTGGATGTTTTTTTGATATCTGCAATAATCATTATGTTTGCTGAATTATTGGTTAGAGAATCATGTGTCCATCACATGATGAAATGGGGAACGCCATATTTTTTAAATTGAAACCATAATCTGTTTTTATATGTGTTTATACTATCACAGTCACGATATGGTTGTTAAGGCATGCTCTATTGCTTTGTTCAGCCTGTAAGTTTGAAGAAAACTATGTGCAAGCCTTGAACATTATTGCATATGTAGAGTACAATAGTCATGTATGTAACCCTGCCGTCCACAGTATTTAATTCTCAGCTCATTTGGATTGCAATGACTGTGTTTTACTTTTCTGAAGAACTCACTGTATTGTTTTTATCTTTTGTAATCTTCATAGTTTGTCATTATATTTGCTCTTCAAATCAGTATCTCAATATGAAGTCATCTGTTTCCAGCCAGCTTTTCTTGTTGCTGTAATTGCTTGCAAAGAGAATACATTGGTCCACTTGAGTGAGGCCAATGGTGTGAAGGCACTGAAGGAAACAAATCTAGTAGATGCAGTTCTGGAATCCATTGGAAGATCAAATGATCTGATCAAGAGGTACACCTACATAAATACCATGCCCAAAGCGGAGTATACAATGCTTCTAATTGCTTTATTTATGAGAGTCTCAATCTCTGATTAACAAAAGTTTTTTTTTTTGTTGACCTAGGATGCCTATTTGGTTCATATTTTCTTTTCTTGGTAACTTAATGTCAGAATAAAGTGTTTTGATAAACATAATAGAAGTGTGTGCAATAGATAATTTAGATAGGAACGGGGAAAAAATTATTGATTTAAAAGTAAGAAGAATGCAACAGTTGAAGATACTTGTTGATGAAAATTCCTCTCAAGTTATGGGGCTTATTGTGGAAATTCCTCTTTATACAGCTATAGCCATGGTAAAAAGTCCATACTTGCTGTTCAAGGGATGGCTAAGGCTTACACATGATCTAATTAGCCGAGAAGGGCCATTTCTGGAAACAGCTTGTATACCAATTACTGGTTTGACAATACTTATGTGGCCAATTATTGTTATTGGAAGCATTATAATGGCTATTTTATCAAGCTTTTTCATAGGATTATATGGCTCAGTGATAGTATATCAGGTTTGCTTGAATCCAAATATAGTCCTTATTCTTGTTAAAGTTACTGCTTTGAAATGCAATGTACCATTAAACCGTCATATATGTAGGAACGTTCATTTTGAAGAGGTCTTGCTTATGTGATTGCAAAGGTTGCTGAATTTGATGAGTACACGAATGATTGCTTGTATATTCGTCCGGGGTCTATCCTCCCAAAATAATCATTCCATCAATTATTGCTTCTTTTCATTATTAGAAATGTATATATATATATATATATAGTCTGTGAAACCAATGCTGGTATAGATATTCTTCTGTATTCTAAAATTTTAACAGTTGCAGTCCCCTTGCTCACAGCCAGGCCCGATATCGAAAGAAGATCTCTCTTTCATCAGACCCTTTGGCTGGAGGAAATCACTCTGTTGATAAGTGCGATTTTAGTTGCTAGTTGGTAATGGCGAGGATGAGGATTGTGATGTATATATTAGATTTTGAAAAATTGATTTGGACTATTACTAGTTTGTAATATTTCGTATGATGTTAACATTGTCATGTACATATTTGATGTGTAATGATAGTTGCAATAATATTATTGTGTTTTGATCATATTTTATTTTATTAAGTTTAAGTATTAAAATTGTTTGGGTATGAAAATTTTAAACATAAAATTTTGTGAAAAAAGATATTTTTAATTTTGAGACCGAACGAATTATTAATTAAAATTTTTTTATTTCATAATTTTTAATATATTTTATTAATTTTGAGATTAAAAATATTTTAAATTAATTTTTAAAAATTAATAATAATTTTTTTAATTTGGGACGGAGGGAATATATAATTTTATTTAATAAAAATAAATAAATTAAACAAAAATTTAAATTTTAATCATTTAATTGAAAAAATAGAGACTTCAATTATCAAAATGGAAAAATATTAAAAGATCAGGTTATATTTAGGCCTAATTTTTTCCTGCATCTCGATTCTTGGACATACAGGAATATTCAGCTGAGTTGTTAAGAGCGCTTAGCTGCGTAACACGTCAGTCCCCCAATTACACACTTTCCCGCCACAACTCTTCGATCCATAAATAACAGACTAAACAGAGCTCTTCACACATTTTCAAACAGAGCTCTTCACACATTTTCAACACTAAAGATTTAGAGAGAGAGGGAGAGAAGAGAAGTTCAGAGAGAGAAAAAGAGTAGAGAGATTAGGAGGGAAAAGGAAGTGAAGAGGTTCGGTGTTCGTTCGTATCCGGTCAAGGTTCATTCCATTATTTTCCATTCTTCGAACTTTTGCTTATGATATCTCTGTTTCTTTGAATTATTGCATATGCAAAAAGCCCTAACGTTTTCATATATGATGAACGCCTATGTAATTTTTCATTGTTTCCGATCGAATTAGTTACTTTTGGAAGTTAGAAGTGAGCATAATATCTCACGTACTCTTCTTCTATTTTCTGATTTTATTTTCTTCCTCCTTGGATTTTGAATATCTGTGATATATAACAGATTTTTCAGATATTAGAATGAGGTTTTTTGTAATTTCGTCTATAAACATTTATCTTCATCTAATTCAAACTGTATTTTGAATTAATTTTGGTTTCTACTCGTACATTTGAATCTTAAGAAAATTTACTTTATATATGATTATTATTTATTGTGATCTTTTTATGCTGCCATATTACAGTCTGTTTGGACCATCACGTCTGTGCTTGAGGAGGAGAGGAAGTGGAGAGGAGTTTTGTGGCTGTTTGGTGAGTCGTCTTCAAATGATAATTTTTATTTTTTATGTGTTTTTTTTTTGTCTCCTCTATCTACTCATCAACACCTTTCATCACTGGACACTCCACATCGGTATATGCTAAATATATAAGAGATCTAGTTTTTCTTATTTCTTTTCTCTCTCTCTCTCTCTCTCTCTATATTTACTGTAGTTGAATACTAATATATGCACACTTTATATGTGATCTGGCTTGCAAATGTAGTAACATAGGAAAACGTTTAAATCTCCGATGAAATCGTAAAATAATTATTAATCTAGAGTGCATGTATTATCGACTTATTTGTGACTTTCATATTATATATATATTTTTTGAAGAATTTAGAAATAATGTGATACAAACGAAAGTAAAAGAGGGTCTGAGATTCATTACCATCACAATATCGGTCAGAAGTATTTTATTTTTTGATTTGAACACACATGTTATGGTATATTATTAATAGCTACTCTGTTGTTAATTTCGCCTTTGGTTCTCTAATCTAAATAAGAATCTAATGTTTAATTTATCAGTTAATTTTTTTTGTTGCGATTGTATTTTGGATATTAGAAATCTATCCGTTTAAAAGTATACCTGATTTGAATTGTAGGGAGGGGCAAATTATTCATGTAGGAGTGCTTGGCTGACGTACCTGTTTGGTGAAAAGTTTCTGAAATTTTAGAACAAACTTATATTACATAAAAAATGTATTATGAAATGGTGGCTGACCTCTATATGTCTTTTTATTTACTGTTTTTTTTGAGTGCTTGATTTTCTTGTAAAACGGGAAGGGGCGTTCATTTTTATTTCTTTTATTTTACATATATTTTTTAGGGGATGTATATATAACTTCACTCATTTAATTAATAATACTATTACATGAATTTTCTCAAAAGTTATCAATTATGAAGTATTTGAAATCATTAATTATAATACTCTCATTATACATTTATATGATTACATTACTTTTTTTTAACAATTATTAAGTTAAAGCTTAACGCTTAATTCTCAATGAGAAAATTATGTGTTTAACATTGTCCTTAGGCGATGCAAAAGATTTTGGATACATGGCCAGTCTCTGCGCGAAATATGCACTCTTCCTTTTAATCCTGAGATATGGTTGTAGTGACAGAAACATTTTTTTTTTGCTAAATGACAGAAACAATTTCGCGCCTCTATTTCACTCTTGAATTATTATATATATCTCATGCATGAACTGTTGATCTCATTTCTGACAATCGCCTAAACTGAGAACATTTGTACTTTTCCTGGATTTCAGAAAGTATAATAAGTATTTTTTTTGGCAAATGATGAATGCAGTGGTATGATTGGCACCATCCCTCCATTTTACAGCACCTCTGAGATAGTTGTTCTGCACTTGCCTGCCACAAACGAAAAAGAGTCTTTTCCTTCTCCTTCTAAGATTGTTTTAGCCGTTAGCGCCAGATCACTGCTGTCTTGTCTCTTCGTTGGGGTGTCTAGCTAGGGTTAGATGACTTAAGCGAGTCTGCAGTGATAATGACGTCATAATCTTTTCTAAGCTAGATTGCCTCCCAATTGCTTTTCTTCCTATCTTCGAGTTTAGGAGTATATTATGCAATTCCTTGTGCTGGTCGTGTTTTCATTCTATAAAATTCGCAAGTTTTATCTTTAAAATCACTGCTTTGCCTAGAAAATTGTTGAGGTTTTATTATAATTTAAATTGCTCGTCTCGGTGTTTCTACTGTAATTAAAATTATGATTCTCAGACATATGGAACTGGACATTTGGAAGTGTCATCTGTGGTCTTAATTTGTCTTCTATACTAAACTTTGTTCACTTGGAATGTACCAATCTAAACCTTTTCATTCTGCAGGTTGCATTGATTGTTGCTAATCGACTAAGAGGTAAAGTCATATATATTCTTGCTGTTTTTACTGCTTTTTGAGTGCATGATTTTCTTGTAAAAGGGGAATGGGCGTTCATTTTTATTCTTTTATTTTACATATATTTTTTAGGGGATATATATATATAATACTCATTAATTATGAAGTATTTGAAATCATTAATTATACTACTCTCATTATACGTTTATATGATTACATTACTTTTTTTTTTAAAATTATTATTTTAAGGTGTAACATAAAATATAGATAACTCTACACACATTATAACCAAATAATACAATTATCTACGTCATTAAAAATTGTGGCATAACATTGAAATCCGTATCATATCTCACTTTTTAATGGTATATATAGATATAATATTTGGTATACTATTTAATTATAGTGTATTTATACTTATCCATAAAATACATCTTACATAATACGATTTTACGTATTTTCACGTTTGTGAGTATGTGAGCTTGGGGACATGCTCTTCTATTCCAATCTCATGGCCTAATTTCTGTGAAATATGTTGGTGTCGGGCACTTCATCTCAGAAAACATACATATGCTTCTTATTGTTATTAAAAAATTAAATTAAGCCTGTTATTATTGGTATGGCCATATTACTCATTTAATTAATTATTTTCTCAAAAGTCATCTATTATGAAGTTTTTGAAATCATTAATTATAAAACTCTCATTATAGGTTTATATGATTACATTACTTTTTTAACAATTATTATTTTAAGGTGTAACATAAAATAGTGTTAACAATTTTTTTTTTTTTTTTTCTTTTCAGAATGACGGTTGAAAACAACTATAATTATAAAGGCCGGCAATTTTTGAAACTGAAATTTTCTTCAAATGATGAATTGGAGAACTATAAAATTTTTTTTATCAGACCACGCTGCCCAATTCCTAGGGGAATCTCTTTCCACAGGTCGGGGTCGGATGATGGTAGTGATATCTCAGATCTACCATGTGCTTTGTTGGAGCCGAATTGGGATCATTTTCATAACTGGATAAAAACGTTAGATCGGCTTTCTTTTTGGACCCTAAACACTCAACAAACTACCCAAAACACTCAACAAACCACCGGATATCTGGGTCAATTTTCCATGCCGAATTACTTGAGCACTAAAGTTCGTGCAGTTTTGGGAGACATAATAAACGGTCTCATAAAGTCCCATGATGTGGGATTTTACAGCGGGCTCCTTACGCCATCAAACATTGAGAATGGGGCTACAGGAATTTTTGTGTCAAGTAACGGCACTGAAGCTATTATAGTTTGTTACAACAGGATCACGGAAAAATTACCTGCTTGGGGAGCTTCCACTAGCACCTCCACTGGCCCTTTATTAGATCCTAGAGATGAATTTTCTAGGAGAGAGCAAGATTTAATGGGGTTTAAAAGTCTAGTCGATTACTTAGTGCAGAAATTCAAGGATGCCACTATTCAGATTCCAGCAGAAATTGTTATGTTTGACGAATTGTATACTTATCTTCCACGTTTCAAAAGCTTGTCTGAGATTCAGAGGTTCCAAATTTATGTTAAGCATGCACCTCTTTTTTGGGGGAAATCACAACTTACCAACTTTTGCAATCTTATGTACACAGTACATAACAAGAGCTTCAATAAAGCTATTGATTATAAGAGAATCACTGGTTGGCAAAATGTGATAAAGATGAGAGGACAGGGGGATGGTCTCTACAACGTATATAATTACAACAACAATAGTGCAGCATATTTTAGAGTTGATTCGATAATGTTGTTTATTAGAAATGCTATGGTGCATTTATGCCCCCGAAATAATAATCTCGTAAGTTTGTTTGTATACATTATTATTTCATATTTTGTGTTAATTTATTTTTTTTATAATTAAATTGCAACGTTTTTGCTTATAGAACTACGCATATAGCTACAAAGAAGCCATACAAATCATATACGAGCAATATCCACATTGGCTTCCAATATTATATACATCTCTCGTCGGGGCTCTCGGGGTTGGTGGTGTATGTTCGCAGAAAAAGCCATATTGTACTTTTCATCAATTATTCGTGGAAGAGTTTATCGATACATAGTTGCAGGTACTTAATTGATCGGACAAAATGTGTAATTTTAAAATTTTAAAAAGTTTAGTTAATTAATTGTATATTTTTATTTTAAAGTTAGGTAGTGTAATGTTGAACAACTATATTGGGATAATATGGTAATTGCATTACTTTCCTAAAAGGTGATTCAAGTGCTGATGCATTTTTATTGGTGTTGATTGATAATTGTAGGAGCAAAGGAGTGGACGGTGCTGGTCCAATAGAGAAGCAGATGGATATCCTCGCCAAGAATGCTCAATCATAAGAAAATATTTTTGAACTGCTTGAATGCCCTCTTGAACAATGATGTTTGGGGAGACTTAAAATAGTTACCTATATGTACTTTTGTATCAGTTTTTCAATTGTGGTCTATCTACTTCAATTGCCAAGATGTGATTGTATAGGGTGCTTATATGCGAAATTGATATAAAGATAAAAATTTAATGCCACATTCAAGCTTCAATGTCTTTAATGCTGAATATTATGTAAGAAAGTTACGTGATGGAAAGTGTTTTTCAGCGTGGTTGTATTGATCAATATATTTCAGCTTCTTTTAAGTTCTAATTTAGTTTCTAATCACATTGCAAACCAAATACAAGATGTATGAAAGCAAGTGAGTTCGTAGTTTCATTATATTGTACTATAACAATAAATAATAAAAAAAGCTACTAGGTTATCAAAATAAATATACATTTAATAATATTTTTATAATTATTTTAATAACACTTAGGTTAAGTTTGTTTGCAAAAAATATACTTAGAATTTGACTATTTATTTTAATTTAACATTACTTTACACTATTTTATCTTTTGACGATGGACTATTAATCCCTTAGTATTGGACTATTAGACTGATAAAGTTATTTAATATCTTAAAATAAGAAGGACTATTAATCTCAAATTCATTATAAAATTATAAAGTTATCATAAATAGCTTTAAGAATGATAAAAAATAATTTATAAGACTATTTAAAATATTATTAATCTCTCATCGTATAATAAAATAATTCAAAATAATATTAAATTAATATATTTTTTATAAATAAATATAACCTTAATATTTTAAACAATACATAGTATTCTGGTATCAATATTTTTCTTCAAACAATACACCAAAAAAATCAAATAACATTTAAAAGGTCACTCATTGCATCAATTATGATTTAATGGCAGTATAACGGTAATGATCAATCTACTTCAGGCGAAAAGTAATGATGCAACCATTAAGAGGGTTCTTAAATATCGCCAAGGTAGGTCCGAGGGAGTTTTCAGGAATTAATTACACTACTACTTGGGTTGTCGGGTCATAATGGCCGGGATTTTTTATTAGGGACAATTACATTTATTAATATATTTTTAGAAAATATTATAACAAAAGTGTATACATAAAATATTTTTAAAATTAGTGTATCTTTAATATTTAATTTACAAAATTAGTGCATTCTTATCACTTTAATTTAGTTGTGTGATTTTAAAATTTAAATCTCTAAAGAAGAAATCACACTTAGGTTCCAGCAAATCAGTACTGATTAACTTTTGGTGAAAAATTGAGGGCCAAATACATTCTTCAAGTTGAGAGGAAGAGGCGATACAGAGATGTAGATTATATGTGTATGTATATATGAGTGGTGAGGAAGAAGATGGTGGTGGAGGCGGAAGAAGGTGATGGTGGTTGCGGCGGAGGAAGAAGATGGTGGTGGTTGTGGCGGAGGAAGATGGTCTTGGTTGTGACGGAGGAAGAAGATGGTGGTTGAGGAGAGAAGAAGATGGTGGTGGGTGTGGCGGAGTAAGAAGATGGTAGTGGTTGTGGCGGAGGAAGAAAAAACTGCAGTTTTTTCATCTCCACACCTGCAGTTTCGTCATACTACAGTTGGTAACCAAACCTTCATAGCAAGGTAACCAAATCTTCATATCAAGGTAACCAAAACTTTCATACCAATGTAACCAAACCTTCATACCAAGATAACTAATCCATCTCCACACCTGCATTTTTTTCATAGTACAGATTCATAAAGCCATACTTTTCGAGGGGAGAGAAGTGAGGATGAGGAAGAAGATGGTAGTGGAGGCGGAAGAAGATGGTGGTGGTTGTGGCGGAAGAAGAAAAAATTACAGTTTTTTTACTTCCACACCTGCAGTTTTGTCATAATACAGTTGGTAACCAAACCTTCATATCAAGGTAACCAAATCTTCATACCAAGGTAACCAGACCTTCATACCAAGGTAACCAAAACCTTCATACCAATGTAACCAAACCTTTATACCAAGGTAACTAATCCACTTCCACACATGTAATTTTTGAATGTGATGCAGTTGGTTGCAACCGGTCTAATTCAAGCGCCTAGGCGCTTGGGCACGACCAGACTTGAAGGTAACCAAACACGTATATGAAGGTAACCAAACACGTATATGAAGGTAACCAATTTATGACTGTGTAGTAACTACGAGTCAGTAATCAAATCCTTCGAGCTTCTCGTTAATGGTGGTTTTGAAAGAGAGGGACCAACCAGACGTGCGCCCTCTATCAAGGATTCATGTTGAAGATGCACATATATATGTCTAGATGGAAGGAAAAGGTGGAGGCGAAAGAGAGAGGAGAGAGAAAAGGAGAAGGTGGAGGCAGAGGAGAGAGGAGAAAAGAGAAGGTGGAGGCGAATGAGAGATGAGAGAGAAAATGAGGTGGAGGCGGAGGAGAAGGTAGAAGATAAAGATGACATGATTTTTATGTTGTACTCTTTTTGTAATTACTTTGTGAATGCATTAATCTTGTAATTAATTTATAAATATTGTATATTACTGTAAAGAGCCCTTTTTATTAAGTTGTTTATTTTTTACTAATTTTAATTAAGATTGTTATTTTTGTATTCGGTTAATGTTTGTGGCCTTCTAGCAAACAATCACTGTGCAAAGCACGGTTTATATGAAATTATGAATCAATAAAAAAAAGTAGTCATAATTTTTTTCTATTTAAGTTAGATTTCTTTTCTTTTCTTTTTCCTCTGAACTGTTTAATAATTAGAAGTCTCTTATGTATATCATGTTAATTAATTAGCATTTCCTACTTCGAATTAAATTCTAACTACTTTAAGAAGCAAAAAAAACCCTCTTTTTTTGTTGTTGTTGCTGTATTAGACTAAAATATATACTCACACAGGCACTCACCTTATTATCAAGATTTGATCTCCTAATCTCATGAATATTATGGATTAGAAAAAAAAAATCCTAATTATTATGCATATGTTAATTATTAGATCTTATTATTATTATTATTATTATTATTATTATTATTATTATTGTTAAACGTTTTATTTTTAATAAAACTATGAACCAAGGATACTGTTGAGAAAATTCTCCGAAAATAGTTTTAAAAATTTAATAAAACAGGATTATTTTTATAATTTTATACAAAAGAACAATTATATATATACCATATATTTATAGTATGAATTGTTACTTAGTGCTTAGTTAGATTAATACGTTTGAATCTTCGAGTATTCTCAAGATCTTCCTTCTTATGACCTTATGCTAAATCTTGAGTGTGGTCTCCAAAGCATCATTCTGAATAAATACTTTTTCTTAGGAGAAGAGAGAGTATATGCTATTTGGTCTTTCCTCTGATTTGGAATAATAATCTTTTTTACGTATTTAATTAATGATATATTTATATCCTTATTGATCATTATCTGTCTCATGAAACTGATTCATATTAGGCTAGTATGAGAATCCTAATGGATTCCTATTCTAACTCCAATACTTATTTCATATATTATTATCTAATAATAATATACTAAATAAATATTAAGTACAATTAATTTTACTAAATAATTATAATTGCACCTCAGTCCAGGAATTAAATTAAATAAACCAGTCACTAATAAACTGTAAATATTTTCTCTATAGATGTACATAAATATTTCAAAATTAAATATAATCTCAATATATTTAAACTAATTTCATAAGTCCATAATTTATCTTCATTTGATCATAAATTGATTTAACAATTAAATCAATCATTTTAATAATAAACATTAAAAGACTTGGCCAAGATTCTATGATCAATAATAAATTATATTATGAAAAATCTTATAGATGTTTTGACAATAATAATGTTCCTAGTATTAATTAAATATATTAATTACCATTCCGAGGTATTAACTAATACAATATAATTTCACTTGTTGAAATATTAAATTAATATATATAACAATATTAAGTCCATTATTATTTCAAAATTAAGAAACATTCACAAATTAGTATTTATGTGAAAATATTTTATAAATAAAATATTATCACATAATCCGTTTAATGCACACCGTTAATGCACTAGTACTTTAATTAGAATTTCAACTTCCATGGTCAAGATAAATCATCTCTATTAAAGCAATATAACATGCATGATAATATCTCAAAATTATTATAGATTATAAACTATTATATCTTTATATATATATTACGTACGATTTATATCTTTTGTGTATAATACTTATTTATACACATAAATCATAATATATATAAATTTGGAAATTTATATAAATAAAATAAATGATCATTTAATGAATGACGAATGATGTACTTTTATTAATAAATAAATGTCCAACATAAATAATTATTAAATAAATAAATAAATAAGATTTTATAAAAAAAATCCAACAATGATGGAGAAAAGTTAATAGCTTATTCTTGTTTAAGTAAGAATTTCATTTTTATTTAAATTTTAAATCAAAGATAAGAAGGGTGAATAAAAGTGAGTTTTTAATTTTATATAATCTATATCTATATACATATATAATAAGGCAAAACTTATTTTTTTAGTCTTCATTTTTAGTATAGGCCTAGAATTTAACTACTATAAAAACACTTCTTATAATCTCTCTAATTTTATTTTATTTATTTTAAATAAGTTTAAAATTTTACTACAATTAAATCATTTTTTTTTAATGTGCAAAGATAGAAGGATAAAAGATTGGAGACAAAAACGGAGGAAAAGTACATAGTCAATCGTACATAGTCATAAACATAAGGACAATAGACATAGTAGACATAAATTATCCATAAAGACAATGAATTCAGTTTAGTATTTAGAATTAGACATAATAGTACATTTAAATTGTTAAATTTTAAGTCATTTATACCATCTTCACTAGAAAGATAACTTTTTCTGAAATAATTTTTTATTTTGGTCAAGCAATACAAATTATAATTGATATATTTAACAAATAATATCATATAAAAAATAAATAAGAAAAATAATAAACTAAAAGTAACTAAAGTCTCATTAATTCCTAACACTCAATTGTGATTCAACAACAATTATAATTGATATATGTATTCTTTTTTTGAGCCAACTTTGTAGTTATTTTAATATCAACAATAAATTAATTTTTAAAATTCGAAAAAATATCATATATAGAATGACTAAGAAATTTAAAATCATTATATTTAAAAATAAATTAAATATTTTATTTAAAAACATAATCGTGCTTCGCAGGGGTACTTAGCTAGTTATATTAATATTGGCTCAGATTGTTAAAGTTTAGATAGTGTGTCAAGTTATTTTTTAAAGCCCTACTTTTTGAATAGTACATTATTATTTCATAATTAAGTACATTATTTATTATTATAATATTAAATAACTAATTAAATATTATTAAGAGAAAAAAAATAAACTCACAAACAAAAGTACATCATTCATAATTATAATATCAAATAACTAATCAAGCCTCACTAAAAGAAAGAAGAAACAAACTCGCAAACAAGTTTCATATAAAACAAGAAACACACTTTTCATAAAAGAAAAAATAAATTTATCTAAATAAAAATTAAACATGAGATATAAAAGTCATAACATCTCAATTTTAAAATCTCATCGGCGTTTGTTGAGCTAGTTCGTGTTAAGGTTGTTTTTCATCTTGTTTTAGAGTATTTTTCCTAAGCATAGACATCAAGCTTTAAACGTTATCAGTGTAGTGCAAGTTTACCAATGCTGTCTAATCTACGAATGACATGTGTGTAAATTATTTTAATTAATTATTATATTGTTAAGCTCAATAGTTTTATATTGTAGTTAATTCAATTAGAATTTTGAAAAGATAGCTATTAAAATATTAGTTTTATTAGAATAATTAATTAAATTGTATAGTATGAGATTTTTTCAGTCAATTATTTATATAAACAATTGAATGTAGTGTAAATTTACTCAACTTTAAGAAGATAGTTACTATATTATTTAAAAAACTAAAATAAGTCATGGCGTTCTATATTAGGGTTTTATTGTAATAATTAGTTATAAAAATAAAATAAAAAATTGCTTGGAATATTAAGTTGAATTTGAGAGCTTTTTCACGCTATTTTGTTTTTTAATTATAAATCTCGAATAAGTATAAACACACAATAACTAAACACTACATCTATCTATAATATTAAAAAAGGGACATGATATTGAAATTCGTATCATACTCTATTTTTTAATAGTGTAAATAGATATAGTGTTTGACTGTTGTGTGTGTAGACTTGTTCTTAATTAAATCTCTTCTCTCTTTAACTAAGAATTTTAGCCTTCGTTGTTTTTTATCTAGAGCCTCCTAGAGGTGAGCAAGGAACCAAATTACTTTCGAAACCGCACAAATCGCATTACATAAAATTGCACCGACGGTTTCGACGTATGTGACGGTTTTATGTGAGTTAAAAAACCACAAATGCGATTTGATTTTGATTTCTGGGCAAAACCGTATACAATAAACTGTAATGCACTGTCAAAATGGAGCATATCAAGAAATATTATTATAATGTATAAATATTTGGAATCATCATAAATTGTAATTATCTCTATTTAAAATTTTCATATGTAAGGAGATAATATCATTCATATTTTCAGGTTCTATTTTGCTTTTGTTTAGACCAAATATTATAAGTAAAGTTATGTGTGATTGTGTGTTATCAAAGTGATATTTAATATTGTTTTATGCTAAATTGTTAACTTGAATTGCATATAATTTAATTATTTAAATTGATTTTGGAATCGAAACCGTATCAAATAAAACTGCACCACATGGTTCAAAATCACACCGCGCTAATCACAGACGGTTTCATTTGCTGTTTTGAATTTGTCAAACCACATCTAAGCAGTTTTATGTGTAATTTGAGTTTCAAAATACACTAAAACACACCATGCTCACTCCTAGAGTCTTCTAAATCTCTTTTCTTTTCTTTTCTTTATTGCTTATGAATAACTTATTCTCTCATCTTGTGGGCTTTGTTTTTTCTTTTTTGGATGTTTTATTTTTTCTTGGGTTAATTAATTTATTTTTCGTTGCGGGAGAATTTTATTCTCATCTCTTGTGAGATCTTGCATTCTTTGTTTTGGTGATTATTTTTTTCGTTCAATTTTTTTTTTCAGTGCACAGATTTGGATGGACAACAATAGATCTTTTTAGATTTAAGTAAGGTTATCACAATGGCTTATTATTTCATTAAATCTATATCTTCTATTAGTATTTGTGAAATATGACTATATTTTAATAATATATATAATGTTCACAAGTTGTTACTACGATTGACGCTCTTTTTAATTATTTGATATTTGTTTAAAAGAATTATTACCATTTCAATTCTTTTGTATTGTAATATTTTCTTATTTTGTAATAGATTACAGTTTTAATATAATTTAGTTATTTGAACTCTTTGATCCAAAAATAATAATAAAAAGCCGTAAGAACTTAACTTAAATATGACACTAATTTAGTAAAATCCATTGTTATTACTCAACTAAATTAGGAACTAATATCAGTACAATTAAATCACATGATCCCATAGGATTTCAAATTTTAATAAAATTTACTTAGAACACTAATTTAGTAAAAAAAATAAAATTAACAGTTAATATTGATGCGTCAAATCACATGATATGTAAATATCAAGTTCTAATGAATTTAAATCGCATAATATGTTTAAAAAAAGGGAAGAGCATAACCAAATATTTTGAATTACATAATTGATGCAAAACTGTGAATCATGTGCTGGCTGTTTTTACTAATAAAATGAAACTACTGCAGTCTACAAAAAAAAAAGTATATAATGAACTCTCCACAAAAATCACACTATAAAATAAGAAATTTTTTTGTTTTCATATTTCTAAGATTAAACAAAAGGATTCAGAGTTTAAAATGAAATTACCTACCATTGAACTTATCATGTCAAACGCTTTGAAAAATAAATAAATAAATAAATAAATAAATAAATAATAATAATAATAATAATAATAATAATAATAATAATAATAATAATAATAATAATAATAATAATAATAATAAAATCATGTTGAATGAATCCCGAAACATAATATTTTTTTTTGGGTACTTCAAAATTATTGTTATCACAATGTATTACAATTACAAGAAAGTAGTAGTATAAAACTCAAGACATTTGTTATGCAAAGACATGATGATATCAACTCTGTGATTTCCGGTGGTTGCTAGCTCCTTAAAGGGAAGGGATTAGCGACTGACTCAAAATTATGTAAAGAGGAGAGGGGGCAGATGACTAGTTATTAGGGTTGTTTCCCCCTCAATTATTAACGATATGAATATTTTTGAGATAATTAACCACTCTTTAAATATCAGACTAGGACGTTAATTGAAATTTTCAAAAGTCTAACTAGAAAGCAAAGAATTTTAAGTATGCTCATTTCATGATTAAACTCTGGTATAAAATTTGTCCCTAAATACATGTATCCTATAACCATAATCGATATGTTTGACTTCGTCTACGTACTAACTTATGAAGTATCTAATACGTTTAAAGATAAAAATTTATTTGATAATTTTATTTATTTTAAAAAAGTTTATTCAGATGAAATTTATCTAATTTTTTCTTTTGGCAAAAGCAAAATTAAAATTATATATATATATATATATATATATATATATATATATATATATATATATATATATATATAACTGAAAACACCACAATCCAAAAAGATATGGAGAGTAGATCAATTACAATGAACTCCAACTGTGAATTCCACATCATATCATTGTAAATCTAAAACAAGGAAAAGACCTGAAAACTTAAAGAAACATTAAGGGTTCAATGTTGTGGTGTTGTGTTCTTTGCTATGTTGCAGTTGCATAAAATAAAATATAACCTTTTCAATTTGTCCTCTATTCGCAATATCCAATCATGCATATTGTAAACTAATGACCAAATTATCTTCTTTAACTGACCACCATAACACCATTTGATTTTTTTTGTAAGAATGCCCTCCTAACTGCTTGTAAAAACATCAAAAAATTTCAAATAACTCCCTTATTATACCTGCTTAAACATCACAGGATTCAAACAACTCTTCTCCACCCAAATACGGGTTCAGATCACCTGTTACCAAATTTCTTAATTTCTCTGTATTGAAACCCTATAACGACAATTTTTAAGGTCTATGACGATAGTATGTCCCGTCGCCATAGATTTAAAAAAAATAAAACTATGACGACGAGACATACTATCGCCATAAACTCTAAAATCGTCGCTATATGTCTCGATATAGAGAAATAGAGGTCCCCCAAATACGCAACTGAAGAATTACCATATAAAGATATAATTCTCAGAGATTCAGGACACACAACTATCCTCCTTCTTTCTATAAAAGCAAATTATCCTGCTTCATTAATCACCAAGCAAAATATTCACTGAAAAAATCCACCATGCAACAAAAAACTCCTACAATAAGCCCATAATATGGATCATATTTATGAAGATGCACGTACTTAATTACCAACCATCCCAAAAGAACAAACAACACGCGCGACCATCCTAATAAAAAAATAATAGCTTCAAAAAAAAAATCTCTTATGAGCTTTTTTTACAACAAATTTTATAAAAATAAAAAATAAAAAGTAAAAAGCCATTTTGTTTTATTTTTTGAAATTTTGAATGCCATAAACGTAGTGGGCAATAGATAAAATATGGTTCGTAGCTCCAAGCAACGGCCAGATCGCGACCGTCACTATATTATCTATTTTTAGACCTCTATAGCAACAATCATGTAGTGACCGTCGGTATAGACTATTTCCAGATTTTTATAGTGACGGTCATGTAACCGTCGCTATAAACTATTTTTATAGCTATATAGCGACTGTCAGACCACGACCATTGCTATATTAATCTATAGCGACGGTTCTGTGTTGACCATCGCTATAGCTCGTCACCTTATCATGATTTTCTAGTAGTGAACAGAATTAACAAGGAACACCTTAATTAATTAAATCACTATATTCCTATGTGAAATATGTTAATTAGGATTTTAAGTTCAGATTCTCGTTAAAGGTTGCAAAATATATATACGTATATTTTTATCCTATATACTAATCACATAAGCCCTTTATAGATTTTATGAACAAATCCTATCATACTCAGATCTAAACCTATACTCCATCTCCCAATTTTATATAGATTATCATGATAATTATTGATCAGACAATTAATTATTAATGCTCAAGATATGATAAACAATTCATAAACAATTAATAATAAATAAATAAAAAGCAAATTAATATAAACTACACATTGGGTTCCATTGCAATCTTAATAAAAAAAAAATCAACCCATAACTGAAAAAGAAATCATCATCAATAAATAATCGATCATGTTTAGAATATAAGAATAAAAGAAAAAGTTAGAGAAAACAAATCTATAATTGACGCGTTTGATCTTCACTTTAGCTTTGAATCCTTGCAATCCTTCACTTGATTCCTTTTTCAGATCTTCAATTAATCATTCTTCTACTTTATTATACTCCTATCTATGTTATATTTATGTTAATCTATGCTAATTTCCCCTAAATATGAGTTTTGATGGATATTTATACGTTACATATCAAATCCATAGCATATATGGACAACACAATCCAATTCGGAGTTAAAAACATCAAAATACGCGTCAAAAATAAAGTTTGGCTAACATTAGGCATTTAAATGTCATCCCCTCTGTAATTCTGGGCGTTTAAACACCTGTTCATTCTTAACATTCTGCATTATGGCGTTTAAACGACGGTTTCCTTCACTATTTAGGCATCTAAATGCCAATTCATTTTCTAGTCCGACCTCTGTTGAAAAAAATGGCCATAACTTCCTTGTTTGAACTCCGATTGAGATGGTTTAAGATGTTTCGGAAAATCGAGAAGTAGATCTACAACTTTAATGTTTTAAGATTTGAAGAATTTTGATCATATCAAGGTAGAAATTAGGCCTGAAGTGATTATTATGTAAATCACAAGCTGAAAAATTAAACATTACAACTCTAAACTTTGATCCAACTATCCCTTATTTCAATTCCTACAAAACAATATCAAAACACATTAAATTAACAAAAAAACACTTCAAACTAATGTAAAATAATTAGGAACTCACAAAATATTAAGTTAAAAGATAGTCAATATATAGGTATAAAATCCATTTATCAAGCCCTTCACAGAAACTGGCCACAAGCTGGCTGTGACTCTCGCAGAGGAAATGGAGGAGATAGAGATATTTCCCAGGAATAAAGAGAATGTGGTTCAGATAGTGACCGGGCCACAAGTAGACTTCAAAGGTCGCCTGATCGAGTTATTGAGAGAATATTCTTACATTTTTACGTGGACTCGAGCAGACATGCCGAGAATTGACGAGTCAGTGACTATCCATAAATTGAGTATAGATCCACATGTCAAATCGGTCAAGAAAAAACGTTGAAACATCGCTTCCAAAAGATAAAAAGTAATTGATAATGAGGTAGTGAAACTGATGAGGGCATGATTTATCTTCAAGATAGACTATCCCAAATGGTTGGCCAACGTTGTTTTAGTAAAGAAGCACAATGAAAAATGGAGGATGTGTGTCGATTATACGGATCTGAACAAAGCTTGTCCGAAGGATTGTTATCCCTTCCTAGCATCGATCAATTGATTAACTCAACCTCTGGCCATGCGATGTTGAGCTTTCTCGACGCATTCTTAAGGTACAACCAAATCCAAATGTGGCCAGCTGATATCCTAAAGGTAACCTCATTACTCACAGAGCCATATATGCATATAAGGTGATGTCTTTCAGATTAATCAATGTAAAGGCCACCTACTAGCGGATGATGAACAAAGTCTTTGGGAATCAGATAGGCTAGAACATGGAAGTCTATGTCGACGACATTATAGTCTGAAGCTTGGAAGTGGTGGATCATTTGGGCGACCTTAGGGAATGCTTTCAGAACATCCGAAAGTACAACATTAGGCTGAACCTAACCAAGTGTACCTTCAGACTCGTGTCGGGAAAGTTCTTAGGATACATAGTGAGCCGAAGAGGGAATGTAGCTAATCTCGAAAAAATATCAGCGATAATCAATATGCAGTCCCATAAGAATTTTAAGGAAGTTCAAAAACTGACTGGAAGGTTGGCTGCACTCTAGCGATTCATGTCCCAATCTGTAGAGAAGTGTTTGCCTTTTTTCAACACTTTGAAAGGAGTGCAAAATTAATAAATATTTCAGTGGACTGAAGAATGCCAAGCCTCTTTTGAGCAAATCAAAAGGGAAGATGCTGACGGGCAAAAACTAGAATATTATGTTAGTAATGTGCTTCAGGACTTCAAAAACCGGTATCCAAACTTGGAAAAATTGGCATATGCCCTAGTGATGTCAAGTAGAAAGCTCAGACAGTATTTTTAAGGGAGGACAATAATTATCCTGGTCGATCAACCCTTAAGGAGGGTCTTCTACCGGGCCCAATCTATTTGGGAGGCTGACAGCGTGGGTAGTGGAATTAAGTCAATTTTACTTAGAATTTCGCCTATGCATTGTAATAAAAGCTCAAGCTCTGGTGGATTTCGCCACAAAATGTTCTTTTCTCGAAGAGCCGGAAGCTGAGACAAACGTAGCTTTAAGCGAAGAAGACTCTTCGTCCAAAGCCTAGCCTTGGACCTTATTTATCGATGGTTCTTCAACGAGTCAGAGAAGTGGGGATGGAGTAATCCTTACATCTCCTGAAGGATTCAAGATCTAACAATCCATTCGATTCAACTTCCTGGCCACAAATAACATTTATGAATATGAAGCTTTATTGGCTGAGCGGAGATTGGCGAAGAGCCTATAAGCACAAAACTTGGTTATCTATAGTGACTCTCAACTGGTAATGAAACAGGTTCTTAGAGAGTATAAAGCTCAAGAACCACATTTGCAATCCTACTAACACTTGTCCGAAGCATACTTGCGAGCTTCCATAAATATCAGGTGATCGGGGTGGTACAGGCTGAGAATGCTATGACTGATGCTCTATCCAAAATTGTCACCACTGATCAAGAGTCATTAAATGGGTCGGTGTATCTCGATGAGTTGGAGCAATAAAGCACTTTCACCCAGGAGGTTCTAGACATTGATCGGGAGGTTTGCTAGATGACCCTAATAATAGATTTCCTAAAAATGATGTCTTACTAGAGGATAAAGTTCAAGCTCTAAAAGTCAGATATAATTCCACGAAATACTGTATTAACAACAATCAACTTTACAAAAGGTTTTACTTATCACCACTACTTCTCTGCGTAGGCCCTAGAAGAGCTGATTATATACTTCGGGAAGTACATGATGAAATTTGTAGAGATCACATGAGAGCCAACTCACTCTTATATAGGATCCTTCGGCAAGGCTACTATTGGCTAATAATGTTTCAAAATGCCAAAGACAATGTAAAAAAGTGCCCCAAATGCCAAATGTTTGCTTCAGTACTTCGACAACCCCCCAAAAAGTTGATACCAATTCTCTCTCCAATTCCTTTTGTTGTATGGGGAATCGACCTCTTGGCCCCCCTTCCCCAAGGAAAATGACAGGTGAAGTTCATAGTAGTGTCAATAGATTACTTCACAAAATGGGTGAAGGCTAAGCCTTTAACTTGGATAATTGAAGAGGCTTGCCTTTAATTCTTCAGAGAATAAGTTATCTATCGCTTTGGCATCCCGATGATCCACGTATCTGATAACGGGACACAATTCGTGAGAAAAAAGTTTAAAGGTTACCTCCAACAACTAAACATATAACATCGTCGAACTTCAGTGGCTAATCCTCAGGGCTAGCGGCCAGGTTGAAGTCACAAACCGAACCCTTCTGAATGGAATTAAGAGAAAAGTAGAGAAAGTGATAAGTGAGTTTTATACCTATATATTGATTATCTTTTACCTTTATAATTTATGAATTCTTAAGTATTTTATATTAGTTTTAAATGTTTTACGTTGCTTTTATGTGTTTTGATGTTATTTGGTAGGAATTGAAGTAAAGGCCTACTCGATCAAAGTTTGGAGTTGCTAAACTTATATTTTCAGCTTGTTAATTACGTAATAGTCACTTTAGGCCTGATTTCGACCTTTATTCGAGTAGAATTTGTCAAATCCTAAAACTTAAAAGTTGTAGATTTACTTCCTAGGTTTTTATATCATTTTGAACCATCTCAATCGGAGTTTTTATGAAGAAGTTATGGCTATTGTACCGAAAGATGTTAGAGTAAAACAAGGGCAAGTGCTAGTGCGTAGTTTTCTAGGCTATTTTAAGCGTCGGGGCACTGTTTGGCTGAGGCCAGAGCGTTGTTAGTGCTGTTAGAGAGCGCTGAGGTGCTTGGGTTAGGCCAAACTTGGATTTTTGACGCGTTTTTGATATTTTTAACTCCGAATTGGATTAGATTATCATATATGTTGTTCTCCGGCTACCCTGGCTACCTCAAAAACTTTTTCCATCTCATTAACCCATGTTTGAGCTTCAATCGGGTTAGTCGTCCCTCAAAACCCGTGCGGTCCTACCATCTTAAAATCTTTGAAGTTGGCTAGATGATTCGTTAGGGGTTGTGCCACTACAGGGTTTGGGGTTCTATTTTGTAAGGCATCGATTAGTAGATCACTGCATAGGGTTCACTGGACCTGATACAGTGTTAACTGACTCCTCTTGAACTAGTGGTGGTTGCGCTCTCCTTCTTGGCGGCATTTTCTGTTTAATAAAATTTATTTGGTTATTATTTTATCATTTACGTAGTACATCTTAATTCAACTTTCAACATGTAGTCATTTCAACATATAGTCATTTCAACACATATATCATAAAGATGCTTGTTTTCATAAGATTTTCGAATAGTGCCTAGCACTTACATCTTTTAAATTGCAAAACATAATATCCGTTCGACCACATATAATCCGAATTTACAAAACATTGCCTTGAACACAAAAGTTGGGTTTTAACATAATAACCCCTAGTAATACAAAACACGGGGTATACCACCAACTATCCCACTTGATGTTTAAAAGTCTTGGGATTCACAAAATTACATAGCATAAACATAATATAAAAACTAAGGATAAAGCATGTCGCACTTTTTGGCGCTCTCGTATTCTTCATCTCCCATCTCTATCATGATTGCAGGCATTAAACCTTTGAAGGATACCACAAATTATATCTTTAAGAATTTACAACATTTGTAATCTTTATAGCTCATTAAATTTGTTTAATTAAAATCCTTATAACCTTCTTTTGTTCCAGAATTGCAATTTTTACAATTCATTATTGGTTTGCAAAAATATGGCATATATACAACCAAAATGTACAAGCGCAACAGAAGCAATGATAAATCCTTCCACAAATCGCCTATAGTACCCTGCCAAACCCAAGAAACTCCTAACCTCCGTCACTGTAGTAGGTCTTGGCCATTTAGTGACAGCCTCAACCTTCACAGGATCCACCTTAATGCCTTCAGCAGACACAACGTGACCCAAGAATGCAACCTGCTCCAACCAAAACTCGCATTTGGAGAATTTAGCATATAACTTCTCTTTCTGCAAAATTCCCAAAACTGTGCGAAGATGCTCCTCATGCTCTTCCCTAGACTTGGAGTAAACCAAAATGTCATCAATAAAGACAATGACAAATTGGTCCAAGTACTCCCTGAACACCCGATTCATTAAATCCATAAACACCGCCGGAGCATTTGTCAACCCGAATGGCATTACTAGAAACTCGTAATGCCCATAGCGAGTGCGAAAAGCTGTCTTAGAAATATCTTTATCCCTCACCCTCAACTGATGATAACTCGACCTCAGGTCTATATTCGAAAAATACTTCGCCCCTTGAAGTTGGTCAAACAAGTCATCAATTCTCGGTAATGGATACCGATTCCTGATTGTAATCTTGTTCAACTCCCTATAATCTATGCATAACCTCATAGACCCATCTTTCTTCTTTACAAACAAAACTGGAGCACCCCAGGGCGAAACACTTGGCCGAATCACACCACGATCTAACAATTCTTGCAACTGCTCTTTTAACTCATGTAACTCCAACGGTGCCATTCTATACGGTGCCTTAGAGATAGGCTCCGCACCAGGAATACGCTCAATAGTGAACTCGACTTCCCTCTGCGGTGGCAACCCAGACAATCCCTTAGGAAACACATCGGGAAAATCACAAACAATTGGAACATCTTCAATACGAGACTCACCTATAGAGGTGTCCTTCACAAATGCCAAATACCCCTCACAACCCTTTGCCACCAACTTCCCACCTTTCAAAGCTGAAATCAAGTTCACCACCTTACTCGGTCGTGAACCCTGAAATACGAACTCTGGAGACTTCATATCTCTAAATATAACCTTCCTCGCCTGACAATCGATATTGGCCTGGTGCTTATTCAACCAGTCCATCCCAAGAATAATATCGAAATCATGCATACCCATCGGAAGAAGATTAGCCCTACGAATCTTATCTCCAAAACTAATTGGGCACTCTCGATACAAATCAGAAATGGCAACAGAAGTCCCCATCGGGGTAGCAATAGACATAACATAATCTAAGGACTGAGATGACACGCCAAGGTGCCGAACAAAAGATTGAGCAACAATAGAATGAGTAGAACCAGTATCAAATAAAACAGAAGCCTCGCGACTACCAACTAAAAGAGTGCCAGAAATAGTACATGGCGCACCTGCCGCCTGATTAAATGTCAATGCAAACACCCGACCACCCTGACGTTGACCTCCATTACCACCGCCTCCATCGTTACCACGTGGCCCAGTACAATCTCTAGCAATGTGACCCATCTGTCCACATAAGAAGCATGCACCAGTAACTCTATGACACTGCCTTCCCGGATGATTTGCCCCACAGATAGCGCAAGGAGCAATAGGAATAAGATTAGGGTTACCCCCACCAACTGGCCCTGGGTAACGACCTTGATTCTGCCCCTGCTGACGATTCTGCCACTGTTGGCGATTCTGACCTTGCTGAGGTAGCTGAAGTTGACGATTCTGGCCTTGTTGAAGCAGCGGTTGATAACCCCTATTTTGATTCTGGCCACGCCATTGCCCCTGCTGACCACCACGGTTCCTGTTCCACTGACCACCCTGATTCTTCCCCTGTTGACTCGAAACTTGACCCTGTTGGTCATCTCTGTCCCTCTTTCGACTCCCTTCCGCTTTAGAAGACCGAAAGTCTTGTCGCTCCATCTCAATATTCTTGGCTGCATTAGCCACTGCCGATACATCTTCAAACTTAGTGTTTATGAGATGTTGACGATACTTGTAATGAATTCTCCACTTAAATTTTTCTGCTTGTTCTGCTGCAGTCCTTGCTGAAGTTCCCGCAAATCCTGCCAACCTGGTGAACCTTGTCACGAAGTCTGTGATTGACTCGTCATCCTTTTGTTGAATAGACAGAAACTCTCTACCATATGCCTCTTTCTCAGCAGTTGAGAAATACTGCTGATAAAAGACATCACAAAATCCTGCCCATGTAAGTGTCTCGATGAATCTGTCACCCTTTGTTACTTTTATATCTTTCCACCATCTTTGCGCATCCCCATCTAATTTGTAAGCAGCCAATAACACTCTTTGGTTATCCAAACACCCCAACACATCAAAGATCTTCTCTAGATGGGCAATCCAATTCGCTGCTTCGATTGGAGTTGGAGCTGAACTGAATGAATGTGGTCTCTGCTTCTAAAACCTTTCTAACTATACATATGTTGGCACCACAAGCTGGTCAATACCATTTACATTTCCTTCCTCTTCATTTGTCTGTGGACCACCATTTCCCGGGTTTCCTTGATCGGGATTTTCCGGCGGTTGTTGTTGCATTTGTATCGCCTGAACGACTTGCGCCACTAACTGTGGTAAAGCCTGATTAACTGCCTGATTTACCAAGGGTGCCATATCCAAATTATTAGGTTGCACTTCAGGTTGCGCATTGGGTTGGGCCTCGCCTCTTCCTCTACCATTACCTCGCCTCGCAACACATCTAACGGATCTACGCGCCATCTAAGAACAACGAATGGAAGAAAATAGATTCGAGGCAAATTCGAATGCAAACTAATATTATAACTTAATAGAATATCAAACAGAATAAAACCTAACCCAGAAATCTACCCATAACTCACAGGTCGAACCTAAATAGGTTTTCTACAAGAAAGAACCTTAGCTTTGATACCAACTCTGTAACACCCCCTTCCCGGACTGGTAAGGGAGGTTACGCACAGAACACACCAGAACGAACAAACTGATATCCAAAGCTTTAATATGAAACCAAATAGTTTAAATAGATAGTTGCCAACTGACTAAAACACGGTCTGAGTATTACTACAATACTTAGAAACCAAAATATCAAATCCTACACAAAATATCTACACTATTTACATGAAGGAAGCTCTCTTCACACTTGCCCTTGCTCCCCCTGATTACCTGCCAGAAGAAAAACACAACATGAGCCAAATGCCCAGTACGGATATAGAGTGCACGAAAATAAGAACTAAAATGAATAACAAAACTAACTGAACTGAATTAATCTGAATAACATAATAGGCTGAATCAAATGGCTGGGGTTATTTCATACCGAGCTCAGAACAAAACACAAATATACCTTGTCACAAAGACAAGTCAAAATACTGCCACACAGGCAGGCACACATTGGACTGCGGATCCAAATGTATGCAAAATCGGAAGGTGTGTTCGACACAAACAACACCAAATCGCAGAACAGAACAGAAACTAGGGTCGACCCATACGCCTCCCACAACAAAACACCAAAGTTGGCCATCGCCCACCAAAACACAAAATGGAGACGCCGTGGACTGATCACACCGCCACGGAAGGTGTCATGCCTCGGTGTCAAGAGGACATGTCTGTGGTACCCCCACAGGTGGTTATAGCTCAGGTATACCCTAAGGTACTTTCTAACAAAAATATCATGTCACAACGAATGCGACACAATATCACAAAAGGGGTTCTAATACGCACATGCTAAACTGAAAAGAATCAACACAAAGTCCTCAAAATATATTAGCATGTACGTTGCTACAGAATCAGAATAAATACTAGACATGCTCTCTAAGTCCAAAGAGTACAAGTTATAAATTTTCAAATATCTAAAACCAAACAATTCTATCATAAACATTGGAATATGAATAATATATCGAAATAATATTTGAATTCTAATTGAGAGACAAAACGAATAAACTTAAAAGTAAAGAAATATCGCTGAAGGAGTACGGAATCCGTACCTGGATTAAGCAATGTAATATCCGAAATTATATTCCAAAACGACTCGTTAAATTTCCTCCGTCGGAACTAATTAAACAAAATAAAGGAATAAATAAATAGTTAATTAATTGATTAAGTTTTACACATTTTCTTTCTCTTAGGCGAATTTGAAATCCTTTCGTTCTTAACAAAATTCTACCTAAAGTTATACATATTTTAATCATATATAATATTTTAATAATTAACCACCTTCTTGTTCTAAAATAAATTTAAATATATTTACAAAAATATTCTTTCTATTTTTAATTATGTTACAAATAAATATTATTATTATTATTATTATTATTATTATTATATTATGTCAAAACTCTAAAGTTACAAAAATAATAATTTAATAGCCTAAAATGCTAATTACCAACAAAGATATATACCCAAAATATATACACTAACAAACTAAATAACATACAAAAATTAAAGCTACAAAATTAAAACTAATACAGAAAATTAAATAATTACATAAAGAAAGAAAAAGAGACATACCCGAATTTAAGGAGAGATTCACCGTCTCCAAAGAAAACCAAAAGAAATTTGGGCTTATATCAATACCCAAAATCCAAAGAAGGAAAATAAAATTTTTAACTAGGGAGGTTCTTACTTAAAAGCCCCTCACACAACAAGGTCCTTTCTCACAATGGGAGGTCCTTATTGTTTAGTGAACAAAACTAAAGGGGTAATCCCCTATTTAAAGGCTAAGGCAAGGAAGGACTTAACTTGAAGGAGCGATGTGGGACTTACCAAGAGGAAACAGTGACTGGTTATTACATTGAGGGCATACTACTTTCATTCATTTTAGCTTTCTGGTGTGCTGTCGCATGCACCCAAAAATAAAATTTTACTTTGAAAAAATATTTATGTAGTGGTGTAAGTAAGAGTTGATCCCACAGAGAATCATTAATTTAATTTTATGTTCTGTAAACCAGAATTGGGAGTTTTTAATTAAAGAAATAATTTAAATAACGTTAATTAAAATAAATAAATAAATATGCAAGTAATTTAATAAAATAAATCAGAAGAACAAGCTTTGGTTTAAGTTAACATCCACCATCAAGAATTTACACTGATCATTGATTCAAGTATAAATCAATTAATATTTTGAATATTCACCGTAGGAATAATTATTCGCAGATGGAATAATTTTTCTCATCTCTCCTTAATTTTAGTTAAGTAGATACACACGATCTAAATGACTCTTACCACTAAACAACATCTGGCACGTGCTAAAGATTTAATTTAATAGCAATTTTAAGAATTAGAAAGATCATTCAACTAAACAACACAAGTCACGCATTTGCATTTAATTTAGATGAACATTCTTTCTCAGATATAATAATATTTTGATCTGCAAAATAATTATTAATCTTAGTTGCTTCATAAATAGCAGTAAATTAATGCGAATAATAAACTAATAGGTCTCCTAGCAATTAAACGAATCAATCACAAAAATTAAACACAGAAGAATATTCAATACTCAAAATATAAATTGAACAATTAAAATAAATTAGATCTTATAATGTATTAATCTTGGTGGCTTCAGTCACTTAAACCAAGAAAAATAATTTAGCAATGCATAGTTATGAAAAACACCAAAGAATAATATAATTTTTTTTCTAACAAAATGTATTCTTAATTGTGTCTTAAGACCTCTATTTATAGGCTACATAATCCTCCTAACCCTAATAAAAATTATTTTTCAAACCCTAATAGAATTTAAAATACACATAAAATAAATATAAAATTTCCTATTTTAATTCCTATTTTAAATTACAATTGGAATTCTAATTTATTTATTGCTGAGTCAACCAGCCCAAGTCTGTTAACATAATTTGTTGGATTGTTGGAGAAAGGGAATGGAAATAAGTGGGGGCCCACATGAAACAAAACAATAAGATGCAATTTCAAAAGAAAATGAATGGAAATGAGTATTTGGTGGAGGGACCTACTACTAAAGCTGCCAGCTGACCACGCCTACTCGCTAAGTGCATTAAAATTTTTAAATAAGGTCGACCGCGCATTGCGCGGTCCCTTCTTTTCCTGTTACAACTGTAAAACGACGCCGCATTATTGATAGATTATGCCTAACTTGCATTGCGCGGACGACCACGCTTTCATCTACCGACTCCTTCTCCAAACGGCACCGTATGCTCTCCTTATTTCTAAAATGATACCGCGTCATGCGTGCTCATGCAAACCTGCTGTAATTATGCTTTTGCCATCAGATTTCAATTTTCTTACAAAATAAAATTAAAAATAATAAAAATGCATAAAATTAAATAAATTATCTAAAACACTAAAAATACTTAAAAACTCATAAATAATTAAGCCTAATATACCTAATAAATAGATATAAAAAATTAGTTATCAAATACTCTCACACTTAAATCTTTGTTTGCCCTCAAGCAAAATAAGAATAAAAACTATAAAAACAAAACTCTACTAAATAAACCAACTACCCCGAGCAACAAATCAATATGGATTTAACATTAGCCTCAAAGACTTTAAGAATAATAACCTATAGAAAATTTCAAAATCATGTAAAGATTAAAATTTTAACATATTTATAAATCTTACTTTACTCAAGACCCTTTGTGTGTGTGTGTGCGTATTTAAATGTATCAAACTAATCAAAACTCAGATAAGTTTCGGTCATTAATTATCTCATAAAAGATATATAACAAAACTTTATGTACTTATTTTTCACATTACTCTCTGCTAATACAGACTAATATAACGTAGAAGATCAAAAGGTTTTGAAACAATTAAGCACATTAGGATTATTAAAATCACATTTTCAAAAAAAAAATTCATTTTTTTCTTTTAAATGGGTGCATTTTATGCTCCATCTCACCAGTGAGCGCGTTTTACGCTCTTTTTCATCTTTCACGTGTTTATGAGTGAATGTGTTTTCTGCTCCATCCCAACCCACCACATAATTTTTCTTTTTAATTTAAAAATCCTAGAAAATTACCTAAATCATCTATCCTAAATTATATTTTGTCTTATATTTTACTTTAAGATACGATCAAATAAGTTACAGAGCTCAAAAATATCTTTCATAAGCATTTAACCATATAAATTTTCTCTTAATTATAGCTAGCTAAAACATATGAATATAAGTGCATGAAACTAAGGATCTCAAACAAAGTAATAATTAACAAATATTCAAAATTCAAACTAAGCAAAAAGTTTATTCATTTTTCAAAAGTTATTAAATAAAAATAAAAAAATTTATCATTGTTAAAAATTAAAATTCAATTAACTTATTGCTGAAGTGACTTATCCTAAAAATAAAATAAAAAGTATTCCATTTTCGTAGAAAACACGGTTACACTTAGCATGTGTAATAAGCCTTTAAACCCCAAGTAGGCGAGTTTTATCTTGTGAGTGTTTGTAGTGAATATACCCACAATATTTAAAATTTAAATTTTAAAAAAAAAAATCCCTAAAAATAACAAATATCCTAAATCTCTTCCCCCACACTTAAAATTTATATTGTCCCTAATGTAAAGCAAAAATACAAAGAAAAGGCACAAATAACTAAAATTAAAACGCAAAAATAAAAAGAAAGAAAATTATTCTCCCCTTGGGTTGCCTCCCAAACAACACATTTGTTTATCGTCATTGGCTTGACAACATGCTTCCCTTTTTAAGCAGTATAAATCGGATCCTCAAGGTTCAAATTAGTTGCATCTTCTTCTTGGAAATTCTCATGAAAATACTTGAGTCTATAACCATTCACCTCGAGTACTTTAGAAGTTTATAAACTTTGAATTTCACCTACACATGAGAAAAAACATTACTAACAACAAAAGGTCCAATTCAACAAGAATGTAGTTTACCTGGAAAAAATCGGAGTTAAATTGGTATAAAATGACTTTTTGACGAATTTTAAATTCTTTTCTAGAGATCATCTTATCTTGAAAAACCTTTGTCTTCTCCTTGTAAATCCTTGCACTCTCATAAACATCATTGCGAATTTCCTCTAACTCTTTTAATTGCAACTTCTTATGCTCTCCATTTCCACTTATCTTCATATTGAAACTCCTAATAGCCCAATAAGCCTAGTGTTCAGCTTAACAGGTAAGTGACACTGTTTTTCAAATACCAATCTGTAAGGTGACATACCAATAGACGTCCTATAAGCTGTCCTATATGCCCACAAAGCATCATCCAATCTCAAACTCCACTATTTTCTGCTTAGATCGATTGCCTTTTCAAGAATAGACTTGATTTCTCTGTTTAACGCTTCTGCTTGTCCACTAGTTTGCGGATGATATGCAGTTGACACTTTATGAGTTACATGGTATTTTTTCAACAAAGCTTCACAGTTCGATTTCAAAATTGACTGCCTTAATCACTTATTAGAGCTCTTGGAACTCTAAACCTGAAAAATATATTAGTTCAGAGAAAATTTGCAACCACTTTAGAATCGTCAGTCTTGGTGGCTTTAGCTTCCACCCATTTTGAAACATAATCGACAACAAGTAAAATATAAACATAACCAAAAGATAAAGGAAATGGTCCCATAAAATCAATGCCTCAAACGTAAAAAATTTCATAAAATAGTATGGGGGTTTGCAATATTTATTTTTGTTAGGATATATTACCTGTCTTTTGACAATTATAACATGACTTGCAAAACAAATACGAATCTTGGAATAGAGATGACCAATAAAAATTAAAATCAAGCATTTTTCTAGCTGTCTTCTTAGATCCAAAGTGACCTCCACAAGTATATGAATGACAAAAATTTAAAATAAAATCAATTTCATTTTCAGGAATGCACCTTTTAATTACTTGGTCTGCACAATGCTTCCATAAGTAGGGATCATCCCATACATAATACTTTGCATCACTTTTGATTTTATCTCTTTGAGCTTTAGACAAATTAGGAGGCAAAATGTTAATAACCAAATAATTGACAATATTAGCATACCAAGGTAATTTTTTATATATAGAGAACTGTTGTTCCTCAAGAAACGTCTTTTACTGATGAAGCTCATCCTTCACATTAACTAAATGACTTAAATGATCTGTAACATTATTTTTCGTTCCTTTTTTTTTTTTATCTTTGATCTCCTAATCGAATTCACTTAAGAGAAATATCTATCTTATCAACCTTGATTTTGCCTCCTTCTTTATCATTAAATAATGAAGAGCTGTATGATCAGAGTAAACAATAACTGTAGTACCAAGCAAATAAGATCAAAAATTTTTTAAAGCAAAAATAACAACTAAAAGTTCTCTTTCAGTGGTAGAATAATTTCTCTAGGCATCGTTCAAAGTTCTCGAAGCATAATAAATAGCATGAGATGCTCTTTTAACTCTTTGACCCAAAACAGCTCATACTGCATAATCATTTGCGTTGCACATAATCTCGGAAGGTATGTTCCAATCTGGAGGTTGAATAATTGGAATAGAAGTCAACAATCTCTTCAACTTTTTAAATGCTTTCTTACAGTCCTTGTCAAAATTAAAATCTGCATCCTTTTGTAGCAACTTGCATAAGGGTGATACTACCTTGGAAAAATCTTTCATGAACCTCCGATAAAAACATGCATGTCCAAGAAAAGAACAAATTTCCTATACACTAGTGGGATAAGGTAGAAATTGAATAACATCAATTTTTGCTTTATCTACTTCTATTCCCTTAGATGAAACAACATGACCCAAAACTATGCCTTGTTCAATCATATAATGATATTTTTCAGAATTTACACACAAGGTTATTTTTTAAGCATCTTCGAAGAATAAGTGTAAAGTTATGCAAACAATTATCAAAAGAATCTTCATGAATGGTAAAATCATCTATAAAGACTTCCATGATATGCTCAATATAATCTAAAAATGTACTAACCATACACCGTTGAAAAGTAGTTAGGGCGTTGCAAAGTCCAAAAGGCATGCGTCGATATGCAAAAGTTCAAAATGGGCATGTAAAAATTGTCTTTTTTTGATCCTCCGGAGCAATTGTAATTTGGAAATAACCTGAATAACCATAAATAAAATAATAATAGTAAGAATGACCAGCTAATCGTTAAAGTATTTGATCAATAAAAAGTAAAGAAAAGTGATCTTTACGGGTTACAATATTTAATTTTTTATAGTCTATATAAACCCGCCACCCATTTTGAACACGGGTGAGAATTAACTCATCATTCTGATTTTTCACCATAGTTATTCTTGTCTTTTTAGGAACCACTTGAACTGGGCTAACCCAACTACTATCCGAAATAGGATAAATCATGCCAACTTCAAGAAGCTTTTGAATTTCTTACTTCACAACATCCATCATGGGCGGATTTAGTCTTCTTTGCGGTTGACGGGTAGGTTTTGTTCATTATTGAAGTAATATATGATGCATGCATGTAGACTGGCTTATTCCTTTAATATCAACAATCATCCACCCAATGGCTTTTTAAGCTCCTTTAGACCTCGCACAAGTTGTTCTTTTTGTGATGTACTAAGTTTATTAGAGATGATCAATGGTAGTGTTTTTCCTTCTCCAAGGAACACATATTTGAGATGATCAAGAAGATGCTTCAATTCTGGAATGGGTGCCTACAAAATAAATTGTAAAGATTTCTCGTTAAAAATAGATAACTCAACATAATGATCATTACCTGCCTTCAGAGAATCATTTAATGTTGCAACAACATCCTTCAATTCAGTAGTTAAGGCTAAATCATTTTCCTCCTCAAGATTCTTACTGATTGTCGTTTCTAACTCATCCTTTCCATCAAGTTCAAAAACTTCCTGTGCTAATGAGTCAATCATATCAATAAAATAAATAGGGTTATCATCATTAGGATATTGCATGACATCATAAATATTAAACTTAACAATCTCACCATCAAATTCCATTGTAAGTGTACCACTATGAACATCTATCTTAGTCTTGGATGTCTTTAAGAAGGGTCTTCCTAACAAAATAGGAATATTTTTTATCACCATTCTTCATATAAAGCACAAAAAAATTAGTAGAAAAAATTAAATTATTTACTTGCACAAGAATATCCTCTACTACACCTTTAGGATAAACGTTAGATCGACCAGCTAACTGAATAACAGTACCAGTTTTATGCAAAGGTTCAAGTTTTAAAGAAGCATAAATAGAATATGGCATAACATTAATAGATGTTCCTAAGTCTAACATAGTCTTTTCAAATTTAGTGTCACCTATCTTGCAAGGGATAGTAAACATTCTTAGATCTTGACACTAGTAAGGAGTTTTTTTTAAATTACTGTAGACACATTCTTTCATACTTTTACCTTATCATATCTTTTACGTTCTTGTTTTCTATTGTGTGTACATAATTCTTTCAAAAAATTAGCAAAATAAAATACTTGTTTAATAGCTTCTAACAATAGAATATTTACCTCGTATTGATGAAAAGTTTCATATAAATTTGAAATTTTCTCTTATTTCCTTTTTTCTGCTAAAGCAAGAGGAAAAGGTGTTGGTTTGTAATATCTATGAACATGCAATCAAATTACATATTAGCAGCGGAAGCATAGTAAAATCAAATTTAAAATTTTATAAACCATAATTCAGGATCGACTTTTATGAACAACTATTAATTAATAAAGAAGAAATTAGAGAATTATACCTTTGTAGAACTCAAAACTTCAACGGGTACTAGTTCAACTCCAAGTTCTTCGCGTTCTCCTTGAATTTCACCAATTGAATTCCAATGATCAACGTTAGCCACTCAAGTGTTTGACATCTAGAGGTGATCCACCAAGGAATAACAATACTTCAAGAATTGGTGATGGCAAATCCTAGTTTTCTCTTTCTAGAGAATATGTGAGTACTCTCCTAAAACTTGTGGAAGTGTATGTAACCTTAATCCATAATAAGATTTCTCTTATTTATAAATTTAGTCAACCCTCTTAACACCTTTAGGAATAAGGATTTTAATTAAACTCTTAATCTAGTTAGGAACTTAATTATCAATTATGAGAGTACTCTTATTAATTAATTCTTAAACCATTTAGGAACTAAATAATAATGATAATAGTAATAATAATAATAATAAGACTCCTCTTATTAATTTATAATTATTATTTTCAAAATAATAAATAATAAATATTAAGATATTTATTTTATTCTATCCCCATAGTATAAATTAAATATACGTAATTTATTATTATAATTATGTCATTTACTTCTTAAATAATTAATTTTCTTTTGTGGTGTGACCCTTTAGGTTCTCCATATTAAACTGGTTCTAGAATAAATTAATTAGAACTATTTTAATCTTATTTATATAAATAAATTAAACTATTTAATTCATTTAAATAAATAGTATTTGTTCCATAACAAGGGTAAGCCCCCTTAGTGATCAACGACTTTTCAGATAATATAAATTTCAACATTTAATTACAAAAGAACCTATTCAGCGAATAATTACCGTACAATTCAATCTTTCTACCTCACAACATCCCAATCAAATATAAGACATAGTATAACTGTTAAGTCTTATTTTATTTGATTATATGTCTTTCAATCCTCAAATGAATAACTATAATTAATGTAAATTAGAAACTATTTTTTAATTTTCATTCTGCGTTGGCCAAGGACTACTGAGTTGTTATTTATCAAATCGCATATGACATTCCCTTCTTTAATTAGAAGTGGTAGATTCTTTGTTGATCATTCACTTATTTCCAAGTACAACTTATTATATCCAATCATACCCTTTGATACACCCTAAATGTTTTAAAGAATATGTTAAAATATAATGCATTATACATAAGATACTATGATGATCCCAAGTCCAAGGATCACTTGTATTGATATCACAAAATGAACTCCTATTGACAGGCAAGCAAGACTCCATTAGGTGTTCCTTGAGGGAGTCACGTTCAGTGAACTTATTCTTTAATAAGCACATACATACTTGCTTTAGTGTCTCTACACAAAGGATTATGAGATCAATCATCCTTTTCATAAGAGCAAGTATAGTATGTACTAATCTATCTAGATTCACTAATCCCCATTTTAGTAATCCCACAATTAGGAATAATTTTAGTTTTAAGTTATCTTGAATTTAGATCTCATTAGCATGATCATTATCATGATTCTAAAAGCATTGCTCAACAACTATGATTTTATCACAATTAATGTCATCTATTAAATATGGATAAAGAAAATACATTTATATAGATAAACTTTTATTAATAAATGAATAAGATTACAAAGTACAGGTTACGTCATGTCAAAAATGATTGATTTGTGTGCGTACTATTTTTAATCTTCTACTTGCACTAAAGCCAATCGCCATAGTATCTAATACTCATATTCTCTAAGTAACAATCAAACTGCTTTTGAATTAAAACTTTAGTAAATGGATTTTGTGACGACCCCGAATCCGGGTCCCTTGAACCTCGGATCCGGTTCAACACGAGTATAACATTTTCCTTATCAATTATAACTTATAACAATATTAAAATTGATATATAATCATTTATTTATAATTTTACATCATTTCTTTCTATTCCAGAATCACAATCTTTATAAATTTCTAGAATGTCTTAATATCATACATGATACGACATTCTATTACAATCACTTTGAGTATTTAACACTCATTTTACATACCAACAAATTCCTATTCTACACAAACATTTTACTTGTCCAATTTGGACTGATATCTACAATAGTCATTTAGACCTTCAATTAAAGTAATGTGCATTCCTGTTCCTTGATCTTTATCAAAAATTTCCACTAACTCCCACTTATTTGAAAGTGTTGATTTTATAGCAAGAGTGAACACGACGGCTCAGCAAGTTTAACAGCTACACATAACACATTGCATACTTCACATATTAAACATACTCTGCATTTTATATGTATATCATGACTTTCATTTTGTGAATGCTTCATACTTTTTATGCATCGCATATAATACACATATAGCATATATCAAGTCATGTTTCTTATTCTGTACATGCTTCGCATATAATCATACTTCATGCGTTTCACATAACACAAATATCATCAACATATTCTCATATCAATAATTTAATAACATATGATTACATAGAAATGCACATAGGAACAAGTTCTGAAAAACTTGTCTAATTTGCTTATAACATTTACGCTTATTTTGCGTCTTTCATTCAACCTACAATTTATATATGAAATTGACATTATCATTAGTTACAATGACTATTACTTAGTTTTTATAAAAAACTCTAACTTCAAATTATTAACTCTTAAGATGTTCGACAAATGAATCCTTAAGTTCCGGACAAAAATCCTAGTCCAAAATATAGTTATGACATATCGAGTACGCTTAACTAACTTATGCCTTCACTACACGTTCTTTGTACGACCCACTTTTAATAAGTTATCTAAATTACTCACAAATGGACTATTTACATTGATTTAATTTAATTAAAATTTCTTTTTTTACATAACTTAATGATTTGGAAATTTAATAATGTACCAAATATCTCAAAATATTATCTACCTTTGATAATATACAATTACATTCAAATATTATTAATCATTTAATAATATTTTAATCACTTATTAATATTATTAACTATTTAATAATATTTTAATCTCTTACTAATATTATTAATCATTTAATAATATTTTAATTCCTTATTAATATTATTGACTATTTAATAATATTTTAATTACTTATTAATATTATTAACCATTTAATAATATTTTAATCCCTTACTAATATTATTAACCATTTAATAATATTTTAATCCTTTATTAATATTATTAATCATTTAATAATATTTTAATCACTTATTAATATTATTAACTATTTAATAATATTTTAATCTCTTACTAATATTATTAACTATTTAATAATATTTTAATCACTTATTAATATTATTAATTATTTAATAATATTTTAATCTCTTACTAATGTTATTAATCATTTTAACAATCTTTTAATCACATACTAATATTATTCACCATTTAATAATATTTTAATATTCTTCAAACAATACCAATAGTTAACTTTTTAATTGTGTTAACTTTAGTCTTTATTTTAAATATTTAGCTACCATTTATTCATTAATAGACTCCATATATATTGGTTTAGTATTCAAATACATTTATTTAACACTTATTTAAACTTATTTTTTCACAAAAAACCCAACTCGGACCTATCCGACCCGACCTAGACTACCTAAAATCTGCTAGGCAGTGGACATAGGCGCAGCTGCGCCCACCACCAGCGCAAGTGCGCTCGGCCATTTTTCAAAAAATTAAATTTTTGGCTGCACGACCCTCAATCTCTCCGACAGTCATAACTTCTTCATTTTAAAATATTTTGGGGTTATTCTTTAGTCTATTTTTATCAGAATTTCCCCATCTACAACTTCTCTTTAGATCACAAATTCAAATTCCAAACGAAACTAGACTAAAAACTACTCACAAGGACATAGTAAAATTTAACTTCACAAATCCTTGGATTTATTGGTTCAAATTTGAACAAAATAATATCTACACACCTATATGACACCAACTCAGTGTTGTTATATTCCTAACTTCTTGTTTTATAACATTTCATGGTTCGATCACATTTTGAAAATATTTTGACAAGAAATTTAAGATCAAACCATTTAGGATTTTACCGGTAAATCACTATATGGATTTTTCTTCCCTTTATTTGCATAACACACATACCAATACATGATTTAAACATATCAAATCATGAATATACATATATAACATAGTTTAAGACTTCTAGACCATCAAAATAACTTTTGGTCGGTTAAAAATACTTTTTGACTATAGAAAACATATATAGATCATAAAAATGAAATAGGTGAAGGTTTAGAACACTTTTGTACCTTTTAAAATTGGATGTTCTTCTTCTTCTTGATATAACTTTGTTAAGGACTCCTCCTTAACTATTCTCTAGCACTTTTTCTTGAATCCTAATCTCACAAGAGTTTTCTCTTTTTTCTCTCTTAGGAGCTCTCTCTTTTCTTTCTTGTTACTCTAGCAAAATGACTAACAACCTAACTCATTGGTGATGCACTCTATTTATAGAATCACCTTAATCTCCATCAACTTCAACTAATCAATTAGCATTGGTCAATTAGTGGCTAATCTTGCTTACTATTGCTTTGAATGACCATTTGAGTGGCATTTTGAATGACCATATGAATGACTAGGGTTGGTGAGTTGTTAAGCAACTTTGCACTCAAAATTCACCAACAAGCAAGTTTCATATCCATGTGGGCCCCAAAATTCGGGATTGGTCTATAATTATACCAATTTGGCTGTATTTTTATGTCCTATATATTCATATATACATATTCACCAACATCTATATACACCTATCTCTCTCTCTCTCTCTCTCATTAAATATATTGGGCTCATTCATTTAATTTAACTAATCTTTGACTTCATTTGGGCTCCACTTTAGACTTAGAAATTAAATATATTGGGCTCATTCATTTAATTTGATTGGGCTCAATTTATTTATTACATTGGGCTAACATTAACTAACACATGCACATTTAATTAAATTAAGCATTTGTCTAATTTAATTATTACATGAATTAAGGTTTATTTAGTTACATGGACTACTAGGTTAATTTATTAGACCTAATTTACTACCTCATTTGGACTTATAATATAATCCAATTAGACTTGCTTTAAATTATTCTACCACATTGGGTTACTCAATTAACTCATCTATAGTTAATTCTCATCATCACATTCATTCACTTAATAATTAACCAATGTTTAGTTAATGTCTCCTTTTGTCTACCATTTAGGGTTATTCAATTAGCCTTACATTAGTTAATTCTCTACACTCAACAATACTTGTCAATATTATTTAATTGGACTTATACTAATTATCTCTTGGACTATTAATTAACATAATATTTGGGCTTATTATTTAATTACCCACCTTCATGCAAGTATTTCCATATTGGGCTAACACATATCATCCTTTTTGGGTTTGTCCACTAATAGTAATTAAATTACTTGAACTCTTCATGAAGCTACATCTTTAAATTTATTTGGACCTCTTTATAATTACCAACATGACTTAAAATAATTAACATATTGGCTTGCTTTAATCCATTATTGGACTCTATATAACAACTTAATAATTAAGTTAATTACTTAATTAATTAACTTTTTAATATTGTCATTCTAGGCAATATTCTAACTTCTCTATTTGCTAATCTTAGCTTTAATTCATGACTCATATAATTAACTTAGTTAATTATATTACATGACTTTCATTTTTACTCCATACTTAAACTAATTAATTTATTAATTTTATTGAGTATTAATTTACTCAACTTCTTATTTGGCTAAAAGCACACTTTAGGTATATATGTATCAATATAACAACATTCACTTCTTAATTGAATTTATTTTCTTAATAAATTCTCCACATGCATCCTTATAATATTCTCACATTTAATTCTAAAAAAATATTTACTCATTTTCTACACAACTCACTTCTCAAACTCTAGGTTTTAAACCATAACCTTTAATTAATCTAATCTATAAATCTTGTAAATATCTGGGATATTACATTCACCACTTCTTATAAGAATTTCGTCCCCGAAATTTCATCATACTTATTTCTACTAATTTTTCTTCTCTGAGGATATCTCTTTACTCATCAAGTTTTATGACCACCCTTTTTTTAGGAAGTTCATACTTCTAAACTTATAATTCCAAAACATTGAAATATCTTGCAGAAGAATAAATTGAAAATCAAAATATTTATTAAAACTTTCATACTATGCTGAGGGGTTATAAAGACCGTGAACATATATTTTGAGTATTTATAATACCCTATAGACATAATTTGCCATTTCGTTTTGAATATTAACAATCTTTTCAATTGTAATATCTGGAAATGGGTACTCTAGGTGATCAGCATATCGTACTCTTACGTTGTGCACAACGACTTTACTTAGGGTTGAACTCTCTGGATTTACCAACCCATACATTGCTTATATCAGCCTATCATCACTCTTGGGCATCCCCTCATGGGTTATTTATTCATGGCTCTGATATACCCCCCTTTTTAGGGTTGTTTACCTCAGACTTACTACAAAATTTCGCACCAGAATAATTTGGATTGAAAATAAAACTTGAACCATTTCCTACTAAAGGTGTCCAGTCAAAATAAATGACATAGACTCACATCATCAGACTGTTCGTATATTACAAACTAAAAATTATTTTAGATTACTTAAAATAACTTAAATTCATTTATAGGATTTCATGATACCGCATCGTCTTGACAAGTGTGATGAGGGGGAATTATACCTACGAATCGGGCACTTTTGGACTTGGTATGTTGTTATTTCTAAGTATTTTTAGTGCATTTTATCTTGTTTTTATGTTATTTTGTAGGAAAGTGCAAAGGAGGGACAAAATTGGAATTTCTGAAGAAGCAGTGGCATTTTGGTAAATAACTTGAAGTTAAGCGCCGGGGCTTTCATTTGAAAGCCGGGGCTTCCAAAGCAGTAGGTGCGTCGCGCATAGTTTTGCAGTTGGACGAATTTTGTTGGGTTTTAATAGGGTTTAGACGAAATTAAACCTAATTTTGGGGAGGGGATTATAAGTAGATGAAAGGAGGCTGTAGAGGAGATTATTCAACATAGAGAGAAGATCACAATTGGAGACTTGGAAGATCAAGAAGCCACTCACGGAGATCAAGACGGAGGATTGAAGAGACAAGAATTACTGTTTAGAGTGTTTCTTTCTCTTCCTTTTCTCAGTTTTGTAATCTAAGATGATGAGTTTGATATTCTTGGTTTTTGATTTCATTATGAACTAATTCATCCATTAAGGCTACAATTGAACCTTTTACTAGTATGAACTGAATATCTATTATGCTTCAATTATTGATTCATTCAGAGTTATCTATCATATTTTGTGTGTGATTGATAATTGTTTGGCCAACAATTAGTGGGATACCCTAGATGAATTCGGAAGATGAAAACTAGGGTTAGATTCTAATGTGATAGCCTGTATTCTTGGTTATTTGGGGAATTGAATAACTAGGGTTGTGTATGGAATATGAATATATCCATATGCTGCGTGTGACCTGTGGGGAATTGGATTTTAATGTGTTATTTCTCTTATTTTGCATAGGAATATAGCAAGATAATTGAGGTGAATATTCTTATGTGATCATTGGAAAAGATCTAATAATTATTCATGAATTCCTGGTCAATAACTTTAATGGATTTTATAATTGAAAATATAGAGGATAGGTTCATATGATGTAATTGGGGATATTGTAGTCTTAAGTTTTAAACATCTGATATTCAGTTTCGTGTTAAATTTTAATCTTAGTTTTAAGTTAATTTCTATTATAATCTTCATTGGTGATTGTTTAAATATAATCAAGTTGATATGAATTTCATTTTGAGTAATTACAAGGCATAGGTCTCTGTGGGTTCGACACTCAATTTACTTCTATATTACTTGTTGACCGTGTGCACTTGCGCGTTATTATCGTTATACAAAACGTCCAACAAGTTTTTGGCACCGTTGCCGGGGACTTGTGTTTAGTAATTATTTCAATAGTAGTTACAGTCAATTTGGTTTTAATTTAAACATTTTTAATTTACAGTTTTCTTTTGCTTTTGCAGGCTTCCATCCGTTCAATTCTGCAGTTGCAAATCATCGATCGTAGACTCAAAAGCGCACCAAGTGTTGGCTTGCCTATCTTGGTTACACAAATTACGTAGTCACCAAAGCCACAAATTCCGCTAACGTACTTAAAACTACGTTTTCCCGGAATTAAAGCTAGGTACTTCTAATTCGTGTATGCACACGAGATCTAAAGGTCAGGAACCAGTGCCATACGAGGACGAGATCGAAAGGAAGTTCCGCACCTTGAGATTACATTGTAAGGAAGTAGAAGTTCCGGAGAAGATGGCAGACGACGAACAAAAAGCGTTAAGGGATTATGCAATGCCTCTAGTGACCGAAATTCAGTCGAGTATTCGGAGGCCAGCCATACAAGCAACAACATTCGAGATCAAGCCGGGGACTTTACAAATGATACAAAACTCGATTCAATTTGGGGGTCTACCGAATGATGATCCAAGCGAGCACCTTGCTAGTTTTATGGAAATCTGCGACACATTCAAATACAATGGAGTCTCCGAGGATGCAATCAGACTTAGACTTTTCCCCTTCACACTCCGTGATAAGGCGAAAAGGTGGCTTCATTCTCTACCGCAAGGGTCAATTACCACGTGGGAGGATCTTGCACAGAAGTTTCTAGCTAAATTCTTTCCGCCAGCCAAAACATCGAAATTGAGAAATGACATTACGGCATTCTCTCAGTTTGATTCGGAAAGCCTATATGAAGCCTGGGAACGGTTCAAAGATTTGCTACGGAAGTGCCCGCACCATGGAATTCCATAATGGTTGCTAGTACAAACTTTTTATAACGGGTTAGCCAGTGCCACCGGAACAAGTATAGATGCCGCAGCAGGAGGTGCATTAATGGGAAAAAGTTATGATGAGGCATACAAGTTACTGGAAACGATGGCCGCCAACAACTATTAATGGCCATCAGCAAGAGCTACCCAACCTAGAGAAGCGGGAATTCATGAAGTGGATTCTATCACGGCCTTAGCGGCGCAAGTTGCTTCATTGTCAAAGAAAATAGACACAATGGCGGTGAAACCGGTTCAGAATGCACCTATGGTTTGTGAGTTGTGTGCAGGAGATCACGCGGCTGATGAGTGCGCTATCAATGCAGAGTCGGTACAGTTTGTTGGCAGTTATAATAGGCAACAGGGAAATAATTCAAATAATTATAATCCTGGGTGGAGGAATCACCCAAATTTTTCTTGGAGGGAAAATCAAGCGCAACATCAAGCTCCAAGGCAGACCTATCCACCAGGATTTCAACAACCTCAAACACAGCCGTCGGAAAAGAATTCTTATTTGGAGGATCTCTTGGGAAAATTCATGGCAGGTACAGATTCAAGAATGAAGGAAATGGACATGAATATGAAAAACCAAACAGTTGCTATTCGAAATCTAGAGAATCAAATGGGACAGATTGCCAATGCCTTGAACAACCGTCCTCATGGAGCATTACCAAGCGACACAGAGGTCAATCCTAAGCGGGAAGGAAAAGAGCATTGCAAAGCGGTTACATTACGGAGTGGAAAGGAATTACCTAATATAGTCGCGGATAAAAGTCCTACGGAACCAGCGGAGGAAGAGAACCAATGTGACAAGGCAGACGGTAAGGTGGGTGCAAGTGAAATGATAGAAGAAAGGAAGAAATCAGATACGCAGAGTGAAAGGGACATCCAAAGACCTAACATGCCTCCGGTTCCCTTCCCACAAAGATTTCAGAAAACAAGATTAGACAAGCAATTTACAAAATTTTTAGAAGTATTCAAGAAACTTCATATTAATATTCCGTTTGCCGAGGCCCTGGAGCAGATGCCGAGTTATGTTAAATTTATGAAAGAGATTCTGTCGAAGAAGAGAAAATTGGGGGATTATGAAACAGTTGCGTTGACAGAAGAGTGCAGTGCTATTTTGCAGAAAAAGTTACCTCCAAAGCTAAAGGACCCAGGTAGCTTTACGATACCATGCACGATAGGCAGTCAGTTCCATGGGAGAGCCCTTTGTGATTTAGGGGCTAGCGTCAACTTGATGCCACTTTCGGTCTACAAGCAATTGGGATTAAAAGAAGCTAAGCCAACAAATGTGACTTTGCAACTGGCAGACATGTCTTTGACATACCCGAAATGCATTGTGGAGGATATTTTAGTGAAGGTCGACAAATTAATTTTCCCAGCTGATTTCGTAGTACTGGATTTTGAAGAAGACAAGGAGATCCCGATCATACTTGGAAGACCATTCCTTGCCACGGGAAGAACATTAATTGATGTGCAGAAAGGTGAACTGACAATGAGGGTTCAAGATCAGGAAGTCACTTTTAATGTGTTCAAAGCCATGAAATTCCTGAAGGAAGCCGAGGATTGTTTTAGGGTGGATCTCATTGAAGAAGCAGTAGAGGAAGTATTCAATGGAAATTGCTTGACAGACCCACTTGAGGCAACTTTAGTCAGTTCTGAGGCTATGGAGGTGCCTAGTACGATGGAATTTGTGCAGCTGTTAAATACATCACCCTTATACCACAAGTTTAAAAAGCAATATGAGTCGTTGGATCAAGGAGAGACCACTAAGAAGTGCACGAAGACATCTTTGGAGGAGCCACCAGTTTTGGAACTTAAACCTCTTCCTAACCATTTGCGGTATACCTACTTAGGCGAATCAAACACATTACCTATCATCATATCGGCTTCACTTAATGGTGTGCAAGAGGATAAATTGTTGAGGGTACTGAAGGAATACAAATTGGCGATCGGGTGGACTATTGCAGATATTAAGGGGATAAGCCCGTCTTTTTGCATGCATAAAATACTATTGGAGGAGGAGGCTAGACCAATAATTGAACAACAAAGAAGATTGAATCCCATTATGAAGGAGGTCGTAAAGAAGGAGATCATCAAATGGTTGGACGCAGGCATAATATATCCTATATCAGACAGTTCATGGGTGAGTCCGGTGCAGTGTGTGCCGAAAAAAGGAGGAATGATTGTTGTGAAAAACGAAAATAATGAACTCATTCCAACAAGGACAGTAACTGGGTGGCGAGTATGTATGGACTACTGCAAGCTGAATAAAGCAACTCACAAGGACCACTTCCCATTGCCATTCATTGATCAGATGTTGGACAGGTTGACAGGTCATCAGTTTTATTGCCTTCTAGATGGGTATTCGGGATACAACCAGATTGTTATAGCACCAGAAGATCAGGAAAAGACTACGTTTACGTGCCCCTACGGCACCTTTGCATTCCATCAGATGTCTTTTGGTTTATGCAATGCTCCGGCCACATTTCAGAGGTGTATGATGACGATCTTCTCAGACATGGTTGAGCATAATCCGGAAGTGTTCATGGACGACTTCTCTGTGTTTGGGGATAGCTTTGATCATTGCCTCGAAAATCTGACGCTAGTATTGAAAAGATGTGTGGAAACCAACTTAGTGTTAAACTGGGAAAAATGCCACTTCATGGTGCGTGAAGGAATTATTCTAGGTCACAAGGTCTCTGAAACAGGAATAGAAGTGGACAAAGCAAAAATTTCAACAATTGAGAAGTTACCCCCACCCACCTCTGTGAAAGGAATTAGGAGTTTTCTCGGACATGCGGGGTTTTATCGGCGTTTCATTAAAGATTTCTCTAAAATCTCAAAACCCCTGTGCAACCTCCTTGAGAAAGATGTCCCATTCAAATTTGATCAAGCATGTTTAGATGCCTTTAAGGTGCTTAAGCAAAAATTGGTATCAGCTCCGGTGATTACTGCTCCAGATTGGACTAGACCATTTGAGTTAATGTGTGATGCAAGTGACTATGCGGTTGGTGCAGTTCTAGGACAACGCAAGGATAAGGTATTCCACGCCATTTATTACTCCAGTAAGACACTTTCGGATGCCCAGCTTAATTACACCACCACAAAAAAAGAGTTATTAGCAGTGGTGTTTGCGTTCGACAAATTTCGTGCATACCTGATTGGGACAAAGGTCATAGTGTTCACTGATCACTCAGCTATCAAATACCTAATTTCAAAGAAAGATGCAAAGCCACGACTGATTCGTTGGGTCCTTCTTTTACAAGAATTTGATTTGGAAATCCGAGATAAGAAGGGTACAGAAAATCAGGTAGCTGACCACCTGTCACGACTTGAGAATTCAAATCATCAAAAAGGAGAGAAGTTAGTAATCAATGAATCATTCCCGGATGAGCAGCTGTTCCTAATCACCAATGAAGTACCTTGGTATGCTGATTATGTCAACTACATTGTAAGTAATGTACTCCCTCCGGATTTGAATCTGCAACAAAGGAAGAAATTCATTCATGATGTGAAGCAGTACTTATGGGATGAGCCATTTTTGTTTAAAAGCTGTGCAGATCAAATATTGAGGCGATGTGTTCCAAAGGGTGAAGTAGAAAGAATTCTGCATCACTGTCATTCATCTGACTATGGAGGCCATTATGGGGGGGATAGAACAGCAGCGAAAGTTTTACAATCGGGTTTTTTTTGGCCAACGTTGTTTAAAGATGCCCATATGTTTGTAGCACGGTGTGATAGATGTCAGAGAGTCGGAAACATTTCCAAACGACATGAGATGCCTCTCAATAGTATCCTCGAAGTGGAGATTTTCGACGTGTGGGGAATTGATTTCATGGGCCCATTCCCCTCGTCTTTTAACAATCAGTACATTTTGGTGGCGGTGGATTACGTGTCGAAATGGGTCGAGGCAGCTGCACTGCCAACAAATGATGTTAGGGTAGTGTTAAACTTTCTGCGGAAAAACATATTCACCCGGTTTGGTACACCAAGAGCAATAATTAGCGACAGAGGAACACATTTCTGCAATAAGTACTTTACTGCCCTCCTTGCTAAGTATGGGGTCACACACAAAATTGCCACGGCCTATCATCCTCAAACAAGTGGCCAAGTCGAGGTATCTAACCGAGAGGTAAAACGGATATTGGAGAAAGTAGTTAATCCGTCACGGAAATACTGGGCAAGGAAGTTAGATGATGCTTTATGGGCATACCGGACAGCCTACAAAAACCCGATAGGGATGTCCCCGTACAAAATGGTCTATGGTAAGGCATGTCATCTACCGGTTGAGTTAGAGCATAGCGCCTATTGGGTTGTCCGTAAGTTGAACTTCGATATGCAAGCATCAGGAGAAAAGAGATTGCTGCAGGTGAATGAGATGGACGAATTCCGACATCAAGCATACGAGAATGCCAAGCTCTATAAGGAAAAAGTTAAAAGGTGGCATGACAAACGTATACTTGAACGGAATTTCGAACCAGGTCAGGCGGTGTTGTTGTTTAATTCTAGACTGAAACTCTTCCCGGGGAAGCTAAAGTCAAGGTGGTCGGGTCCATTTGTTGTTACCTCAGTATTTCCGCATGGAGCAATCGAGGTCGAGGAACCTAATTCAAAGCGTACTTTCAAGGTCAACGGCCAACGCCTGAAGGACTATTGGGGTGGCCATGTTGATCGGAATCGGACCTCGATAAACCTTGCCGATGCATGAGCCTAGCAGAAGAACATAGTCAGGCTGACGACTATAAACCAAGCGCTACTGGGAGGCAACCCAAAATTTTTGTTTTCCGTTATTCTATATTCATTTTTGATTTAATTTAATTAATAAAATCTCTGAGTTGTTAGTTATTAATCATTCTTCATGGGAGATTAATGCATTATTTCGTTTGTGATTTCAAGGTTCAATAAGGTGCTTAAGATGAGGCTAGCATGCAAGTTGGAAGAGGAGAAGAGAAAGAAATGCACTTTGCATAATCTGGATCGAAAGCCCCGGCGCTCAGATAAGCCTGAGCTGAACGCCCTGGCTTCCAAAACAGTATGCAACAGCAGGCCCGAACGCCCCGGCGCTCAAACAAGCCTGGGATGAACGCCCCGGCGTCCACCACCAGCCCCAGATTCTGCTTTCAACGCCCCGGCGTTCATTCTCAGTATAAGATGAAAGCCCCGGCTCTCACGGTCTGATTTCCTTTTCTTCCTTTAAAATCGCGTCCAAGGTAAGTTTCCTTCCTCATTTTTTTTCAGCCTCACGCAATTGCGCTCTCACAATACCCAAACCCTAATCCCTATTTCCATCTCCTAATCTCTACAAATCAAAGACCTTCAACATTTTTAAGCATCACCGATTGCAAGTATATCACACCTTCACGAATTTTCTCACTATCTCTCTCCGACACGGTAAGAACTTCTCTTGATTTGGCATACAATATAGATTAAGGATAAAATTTTTGATATACATTATGTTGTTGCTATCTTCAATCTGTTTGGAATGTGATGTGCTCATTATTGAGGTCAATTTATTGAAGGCTAACCATATCACAATTGAGGTTTTTAATGTTGCCCACCATGTGTTTGATAAAATGTCTGTTAGACATAATTTAGGCGATTTGCTCAAATTGTGCATTAATGTTGCATTAGGGCATATCACATATGTTTGCTAGATATAATTTGATTCCGATATGGTTTAATTAGTGTCGTAAGGGGTGTAGAATCAAGTTTGGGGGAGTTAGGCATTGACTTGAAATTGTGAATCATCTTTTAAGTTTAAGTTGATTGCGAGTGGTATGTATTGACTATATGCTTGTTACAGGAAATAGAGATGTCGTCTAAGCGTCAACGCGGGGAAGGGTCATCATCCACACACTCCAAGCGATATGACAAGAAGAAATTTGTAAGTGACGAAGCTCATGATCGTTTCCTCACATTAGCCAACAAAACGATCATTCCAGAACGTGGATTACGACCGGATGAAACCCAGGATGGTGATGTTGCTGTGATGATTGCCGAGAGGGATTGGTTTACGTTGATAGAACAACCGGATCCGGCTGTGATCCCACTCGTTAAGGAGTTTTATGCTAATGCAAAGGAGCATATCCATTGCAATGTGCATGTACGAGGCAAGACAATATCCTTCACCAACGACGCTATCAATCAATATTACCATCTACCGGCTTTAGAAACAGACGAGTATGCTGAATATGTAGAGCATGACCCTGATTATGACCGAATCATTCAAGAGCTGTGCTAACCGGGCACCCGATGGAAGAGGAAGGAGAAGGCCGCCATGCAATTCCCGCTGTCGACCTTGAGTCGTTATGGCAAAGCATGGTATGCCTTTATCTTTGCTAAATTAATGTCGTCCACACATGTCAGCGACGTCATTAAAGAAAGGGCGGTTCTACTTTATTGTATTGTGCAAGGTAAGGATATTGATGTCGGCGGGGTGATCAAGCAGTCGATCCTCCGCGCTATTGAGAAAGGAACCCGAGGAGGATTACCCCACCCATCCTTAATCTGTGGGTTATGTCAGCAGGCAGGTGTCAAGTGTGATCGGGATGAACCAATATTACATCCGATGCCGCCGCTAGACCATTCATTGATTGTCCGCTATAAGGTGTGGGAAGGTGGCGAGTCCGATCCACGAGAGCTCGGATTTATTATGCATCCAACCGAACCACGAGCTGAGGAAGAGCCCATGCTTGACCCTCCTGCAGCAGAGGCTTCTGAGGGTTCATTATTGCATTGCGTGAACAAACGAGTTATGAAGTTGCAGAGACAGATCAATCGCCAAAACAACCGTCTTGCTCAACGTCAATCCGAGATGCACACATACAACACTAGTTTTAACATGGCCATGGTAGAAATGTTCGCTAAGATGCACCCCTCTGCAGCTCCATTTGATATCCCTCCGCCGAAAAGTTTGTCACTATACCCGCCTTCCAACTCCGACACTGACGAGGAAGGCACTGAAGATGCAGTCGCCAGTGATGAAGAGGTCGATCATGACGATTGTCCTAGTTAGGGAAGTCCTCAGTTTTAATTTTTAATCTTTTACTCCATGAGGACATTGTCGTGGTTAAGTTTGGGGGTATATAGTCTAGGAATTTCATATATTGCATATAGTTTTGCATATAGTTCGTATATATTGCATATTAGTTATAGTAAAAAAAAATAAAAAAAATCATTGCATTTAGGAACACTTGAGCAACACATTGATGTGTAAAACTTGATGGTTGGCCAATGATAGAAATTTGAATTATAATTAGTAACTTAGATAAACTGGAAAATACTTGCTGAATTTGACTCTTGACCGTTTGTCAGTTTCATTTTATTGGAAACCCTTGGTTCTAGAATAAACTTATTTCGTATGTTGATTTGATTGAGAATTAGGTTAAGTTTAATGAATGTGATGCTTTTGAAAGATATTACAAACCTCTAGGGCATAATTGAGCATGTTTCAAAATTATAATTTCTTTAATGTCCATCATGAAAAGAAAAAGAAAAAAAGTATATAATGCCGAGATGGATATAAGCAAAAGTTTGGCTAGTTTATTTTTGTGGCCTTAGTTACTCGAACAAGTAAGCCCGTAGGAGTGTCTTTACATTTAATGCCCTAAAACCAACTGGTTTGGGAGTCGTTGGTGGAAAGTTCGCTACATGGGTGACTTTGAATAGCCTAATAAAAATGAACATTGTACATGCCAAGAAAAGAAAATAAATGCGAGATGGAGCGTAAAACGCACTCGCAAATAAAGTAAATCGGGTGAAAACTACATTATAGAGGAGCATTGTAATATCTGGGTAATATCTTTCATTGAGCATTGAGATTCATGAATTTGGCTGAGATTTGGTTGAGTCAATGTATTGAGTTCACACATACACAATAAAGGGTTGAAAATTAAATGAGATTGGTGATATGTTAAGTTTTAAAGGATGCATGAATTTGAAGTTTGTTTGGAGTTATTGTTATGAATCTTTGAGGCTAATGTTTGGTTGATTACGTTGATTCGGGCTCAAGTTGTGTAGGTTAACATGTGTCTAGTTTGCATGCATTTTTCGGTTATTTCTGTTGTTTTGCTTGGGACAAGCAAATGCTTAAGTTTGGGGGTATTTGATGAGGGGGAATTATACCTACGAGTCGGGCACTTTTGGACTTGGTATGTTGTTATTTCTAAGTATTTTTAGTGCATTTTATCTTGTTTTTATGTTATTTTGTAGGAAAGTGCAAAGGAGGGACAAAATTGGAATTTCTAAAGAAGCAGTGGCATTTTGGTAAATAACTTGAAGTTGAGCGCCGGGGCTTTCATTTGAAAGCCGGGGCTTCCAAAGCAGTAGGTGCGTCGCGCACAGTTTTGCAGCTGAACGAATTTTGTTGGGTTTTAATAGGGTTTAGACGAAATTAAACCTAATTTTGGGGAGGGGATTATAAGTAGATGAAAGGAGGCTGTAGAGGAGATTATTCAACATAGAGAGAAGATCACAATTGGAGACTTGGAAGATCAAGAAGCCACTCACGGAGATCAAGACGGAGGATTGAAGAGACAAGAATTCCTGTTTAGAGTGTTTCTTTCTCTTCCTTTTCTCAGTTTTGTAATCTAAGATGATGAGTTTGATATTCTTGGTTTTTGATTTCATTATGAACTAATTCATCCATTAAGGCTACAATTGAACCTTTTACTAGTATGAATTGAATATCTATTATGCTTCAATTATTGATTCATTCAGAGTTATCTATCATGTTTTGTGTGTGATTGATAATTGTTTGGCCAACAATTAGTGGGATACCCTAGATGAATTCGGAAGATGAAAACTAGGGTTAGATTCTAATGTGATAGCCTGTATTCTTGGTTATTTGGGGAATTGAATAACTAGGGTTGTGTATGGAATAGGAATATATCTATATGCTGCGTGTGACCTGTGGGGAATTGGATTTTAATGTGTTATTTCTCTTATTTTGCATAGGAATATAGCAAGATAATTGAGGTGAATATTCTTATGTGATCATTGGAAAAGATCTAATAATTATTCATGAATTCCTGGTCAATAACTTTAATGGATTTTATAATTGAAAATATAGAGGATAGGTTCATATGATGTAATTGGGGATATTGTAGTCTTAAGTTTTAAACATCTGATATTCAGTTTCGTGTTAAATTTTAATCTTAGTTTTAAGTTAATTTCTATTATAATCTTCATTGGTGATTGTTTAAATATAATCAAGTTGATATGAATTTCATTTTGAGTAATTACAAGGCATAGGTCTCTGTGGGTTCGACACTCAATTTACTTCTATATTACTTGTTGACCGTGTGCACTTGCGCGTTATTATCGTTATACAAAACGTCCAACACAGTGCGTTTAGGATTCCGTCATTACTTCATGACTTCATGATACCGCACAGTCCTGACTGTATGTTGAATATTCTGTCATTTTCATCTCCACACCATGGCTGTAATGGCGTGCGATGATTTTATAAATATATTTTGATATTTTAAAATCAATTTGTCTAGCCAAAACAATTAGCATAGACTCTTCTTTAAACGTTTCAAAATACTGAAAATCATTCTAGGTTTTATAATGGCATTGTAGGTAACGATGGACTTTTCCACCTCTCCTATTACTGCGACTTAATAATAAAACAAGAAAATTCATTTGTCTTTTCAAAAGCACAACAGTGCGAATTTGACACGATTTAAAGAATTTCAAAGTCTAGCATAGCTAGAAGATTTGAAATATCCTAATACCTCAAATTTTTCCTTCGCATTCTTTTTCAACTTAATAATTACATCTAGTATAACTTTAACCTTGTTACTTAACTCTACTCATACTCACTGTTCATCAAACCTACCACACTTTAGGAGTTCACTGCATCGCCGTTTATGGTAAACACATAACCCGAAATAGATTTACTGTCATCTCGGTCAGTTTGAAAACTTGAGTCTGTATAGCTCTCTAGTTTCAAATCAAACCCATCGTAGATAAGAAATATATCCTTAATTCTTTTGAAGTACTTTAGGATATTTTTCACTACCTTCTAGTGTTCTTTTCCAGGATTAAACTGATATCTGCTTGTTACACTAAGTGCATGAGCAACATCAGGTCTTGTACATATCATCCCGTACATGATAGATTTTATTGTTGAGGCATAAGGAATCTTACTCATACGGTCTATTTCTTCAGGTGTCTTTGGGGCCTGCTTCTTCGAGAGATGTATTCCAAGACCCATCAGCATGAGCCATTTCTTGGAATCTTCCACGCTAAACTTCTTTAGCATTGAATTAATGTACGTTCTTTGGGACAAACCACTCATCCTTTTAGATCTATCTTTATAGATCTTTATTCCCAAAATATAGGATGTTTCTCCTAAGTCCTTCATGGAGAAGTGTTTAGATAACCAAATCTTGATCGATTATAGTATTAAAACATCATTTCCTATCAGTAATATATCATTAGCATATAATAGTAGGGATGTCACAGCACTCCCACTTACCTTCTTGTACACACATGGTTCATCCTCGTTTTTGAAAAAATCAAACTCTTTGATTGTCTCATCAAAATGGATGTTTCATCTTCGAAAAGCTTGCTTTAATTCATAAAATGGATCGTTGTAACTTACAGACTTGATTTGTTCCAACCTTTGAAACAAATCCCTCTGGCTGTATCATATATATAACATCTTATAATTTTCCATTGAGGAATGTCATTTTCACGTCCATTTGCCATATCTCATAGTCATGAAAAGCTGCAATTGCATGCAAAATCCGAATGGACTTGAGCATTGCTACTGGTGAGAATGTTTTATCATAGTCAACACGTTGTCTTTGTCTGAAACCTTTTGCAACCAGTCGGGCCTTATAGGTCTCTATCTTGCCATCTGTTCCAGTGTTTCTCTTAAAAACTCACTTACACCCAATAGGCTTAATGCCCTCAGGTGGAGTAATCAAAGTCTATACTTGGTTCTCATACATGGAGTCCATCTAGGATTTCATGACTGTTAGTCATTTCTCTGAGTCTTTATTACTCATAGCCTCTTTGTAAGTCAATGGATCATCATCATCTATAATGCGTACCTCATTATCTATGATGAACCTCATTATCTATGATGCGTACCTCATCATCATCTTTTATGATAAATCCATACCTTTCAGGTATCTTCGGTACTCTTCCAGACTTTCGAATATGTTGTGGTACATTAGGTTGTGTTACTTGACCAGGTACTTCAATTTGATCCATAGTGTTTTATGGTTCTTGAACTTTTTCAATATTTATCTTACTAATACTGACCCCTTCAAGGATAAACTCATTTTCCAAGAAGGTAGCATGTTTTCCAACAAACACCTTTTGATCAGTAAGATGATAGAAATAATATCCTGCAGATTCTTTAGGATATCCCATAAATTTACACGTATCAGATCTTGTCTCTAGCACATCATTCTCAAACCTTTTGACATAAGCTGGACAACCCTAAATTCTAAAATATTTAAGATTTGGTTTGCTCTAAAACAGCCCCGAAATTCAATAAACCTTATTACCTTAAATTTCATATTTATTATACATTATTTTCCTAACGCCCAAATTTTGGTTCGTTAATAAACATTTAATTACCTTATTTAATCTGTTAATTGACTTTACATAATTAATTATCAAAAAAAAATTGATATAAATTTTTTTAATTTTTTTTTATCATTCTATTAAAATATTTTGATATTTAAAACTTTACTTCTTGATCCTAGTTCCTGGATCACAACATTTACTTTTTCTTTTCTTTCATGATAAGTATTCTTGAATAATCAAAATACATGACTAAACCTTATTCATCTGATCAAAATTCGTCATATATATAACTCATGAATTATAACTACTCACCCTACTAAGTTAATCGTATTCAGTTTCTATAAAAAAAATATAGCAATTACATTTGCAACTTTCATTGATGTCGCACGTAGTCTCTAGTCATGATTTAATACTCCAGAAGTTTCATTTTTACCTGCAAAATTTATATTATGCAAGAATGAACACAACAGTTCAGCAAGTTCAACAGTGTGCACATAACACGCTTCACGTAGCACATAACATAATATGCTCTGTGTATGTCATACATCATGTGTTGTGCTTTTACTAAAGTAATATATTTCACGTGTAACGACCCCAAATCCGGGTTCCTTAAACCCTAGACTTGGTACGTCACGATACATCATCTTCATACATGTTCTATAACTAATGCGGAATATATAAACATAAATTGTTTATTCTACAACATTTTCCAAGGTTTCTAACCTTAACTTACTTATATACCTTTAGATTCATAAAAAGGTTTACAAAATTACTTACATCATATAACAATTTAGTTATCATGCATAACACTATAATCTTGTCTCTTGCTTCTGTCACCGTCTCTCCTCGGACATTCGTATTATTCTGAAATTTGTTATCATGATATAGCAAGAGTGAGCAACGACTTTGCTCAGCAAGTTTAAATACAATAACGATATATCATGATTGAAAGAAAGAATAAGCTTTTAGATTTTCAACAATATAATAATTGTGAATGAGTACGAATCATAATTTCAATAATTGAATGACTGAATCAATTTGAGTGTCAATAATGACCATGAACAAATTTAACTGAACCTTATGGTAATGAAGGTGATCAGCCTTTCATACCTAATGAACACATGCAACAAGCACTATGTGCGAATCAACAATTTAAAGAGGTGGAATAATTATACAGAATTAAACCATAGCATGCTTAAAACATAATAACTTGAGTTTGAGTTAGGAACTTGAACAATAAAATAATATATCCTGCTCGAATATAAATTGAGTAGGGTTTAGGAAACTTGCTTGTTTGCTCAGCTACAATTAATGTCTAGCTTTAACTAACTGGCTTTGAAAGACCTAACATTAGTAAAGTTGGTCTAATAATTAGTACAACGTATTTGTACAACTATACGCTCATTAAGAAACTTATCTACCACACATAAGTACTAACACATAATTTACATCAGTCAAAACAATATTATTAACCTTATAGACCCTCAATCAAATTAGGTTAATAATTTAATAAATTAGAAAATATTTTTCTTAAGTGTTGGACACTTATTAAACTATTAAACAATTTCTTATAATTGTTTAAACAAAAGAGTTAAAAGACATTTTCTTTATTTCATTTAATTACTATTTAATATTAATTAAATAGTAAGTAATTAACTACTTTTAGTTATTATTTAATAGTAAATAATAACTTACTAGATTTATTTATTATTTAAAGTTAATCAAATAATAAATAATTATATCATATTAAAAATAATCGAATATCTTTAATTATTATTTAATAATAAATAATAACTAACTACCTAAATTCATTTATTATTTAAAGTAAATTAAATAATAAATAATACAATTATATAGTAAATACTCAAATATCATTAGTTATTATTAAATAACAACTAACTGAATTTATTTATTATTTAAAGTTAATCAAATAATAAATAATTAAATAATCAATCTTAGTTGTCTTTAATTATTATTTAATAGTAATTAAATAATAATTAATTAATTTATCATCCTTGTTTATTATTTAATATTAATTAAATAATAATTAATTTAATCATAAATTCAGAAGATATAATATTAAACTAACTAGATTAATATTTACAACATTTAAATATTAATCCTAAATACTTATTATATTTAAAAAAAATATAATATTAAACTAACTAGATTAATATTTACAACATTTAAATATTAATCCTAAATACTTATTATATTTAAAAAAATATAATATTAAACTAACTAGATTAATATTTACAACATTTAAATATTAATCCTAAATACTTATTATATTTGAAAAATATAATATTAAACTAACTAGATTAATATTTACAACATTTAAATATTAATCCTAAATATTTATTATATTTGAAAAATATAATATTAAACTAACTAGATTAATATTTAAAACATTTAAATATTAATCCTAAATACTTATTATATTTGGAAAATATAATATTCAATACCTAAATATCATTTTTGTATTATTAATATTTTTGTTATAATTTTAAATTAATTTTTAATCATTTAAATTAATTTAAATTATCCAGAATGGCATTTCCGTAAATAAGTTGAAAAACCGGACCGATGGCAATTTCGTAATTAATCAGAAAATCGGACGGAGGGGCAATCTAGTAATTTCGCCGGAAATTTTATTACCGCGCATTGCGCGCGTACCAAAGAAACACACCAAAACGGTGTTGTTTTTCAACTTCCGGAAATTGACTTCCGCGCATTGCGCGCGGGTTATTTTTTTTTTATACGCCAAACGGCGTCGTTTGGCTCCGCGTCTGGCGATGAATAGTGACTCGCGCATTGCGCGGCCGGCTCCAATTTTTTTTCCAACCAGCAGAACGTGAACAGTGTTTTTTAATACACAACTTAATAAATTTTATACCTTCAAGAAATCTTTAAGTCCTCAATAAAAATCCAAAAAAATTACCAAACACTTAATATCAATTTATAACATGAAAATATAATTTTTCATGATTTAATATTAAAAAATTTTATAAAAAATTTTACATCACATAAACTACCACAAATCATAATTTTTTGTGTATAACTCCATTTTGAGTGATTCAAACTTTATTTTTCTCATGATTTAATGTTCTATAATATTCGAACATTAACTCTAAATATTATAAAAATTATTTTTGGTCATTATTTTGAGACTTGATTTAACACCACCAAACACATGTTTTTAGCATATAAATTATACCAAAACACAAACCAATTATATTAAACTCAAGCATGGCATAAATATTACTACTATACATTATTAACTATATTAACATGTTTATACTAACATGATAATTTATTTAATGTAAAAACAAACTACATTTAAAATAACCATTACCTCATTTTAATGGCTATCTTTATTTTTCTTCCAAAATGGGTTGTGAAGGAGGATGGCATGAACCAAGAATTCCTTCTCCTTCCTTATCCTTGCTCTCAAATTTTTTCTCTCTAATTTGAAAAGTGAAAGAAGAAGAAATGACTAACAATTCTCTTTCTCTAATGACTTAAGTCTTCCATGATGTATAGATATATATCTTATATCTATGAAATTAGACCAACACAAGCTAGCTATTGGATACTTACACAAGAAAGTTAACACATGCCTTAGTTGGTGAGGATTTTGTGGGAAAAGACTCACCCAAAAAATGAAAACAAGCAACCTAATTATTAAATAATTAAATAATAAAATAAAATAACAATCAATCTCACTCTCTTTTTCTCATCCCTGCCGGCTGATGGGGGTTCATTGTCCCAAATTAATGGTCACTTGCTCACTTTTTAATTAAATAATCATTTACATAATTAAATACCAAATGGACTCAAGCTTTGAGCTTTATTTTAAATACCAATTGGGCTCCTATTAAATTGTTTGGGCTACTAATTTACCAAATTTTATTATTCTTCACTTGGGCTACTAATTGTTCCATGTTGGGCTAATTTAACAATTTACACATTAATTATTCAATCCATGATTAAATAAATAATTAGATTGAATAAATAATTAAATACTCCAACCCATTAGTATTAAATTACTAAATGGACTAATAAATATTATTATCAATATTTCACATTATTTACATTAATTAATAATCATATTAATTAATTTATAAAATTTAATTCACTCATTATATTCAATTTAATTGAATATTTAATTAATGACAACTTGTCAATTATTTTGATATTAAAACTTTAGAGTGTATTCGCTAATAATAATATATATAATCTATATATATTATTTATACACATTACCTTACCTCGAAAACAATTTCACAATAAATTAGGAAATTAAAATAAATACAATATATAATTTAATATATATTATTTAGGCCATAAATTAAATTATTTAATATATTTACATTAAATAATTCATTTCTCATCAATTATGGAAATAATTCCATTTACCCGAAAATACATTGAAATAATAATATATTTACTCAATTTCTTATTTAAATAATTTATTTAATTATTTAATTAATATTACACAAATAATTGTATAATTAAATTTCTCACTCTCATAAATCATTTACAATGATTTATTTAATTATAGAATATATTCATTTAATATATACAATTACTATTTAAAATTACTCAATTAATTTAATTCATTTATATATATATACATATCTATGAAATTAAATATTGTACATATATACAATTACTATTCTCCCTTAATTAACTCAACTACTTTATATAATTTATAATTATATAAATTACATAATTATTCCTCACAAATAATTTATTAATAATTTGCATAAATATTGATTAATGAATATAATCAATATATTAAGTAAATTAATTCCACAATAAACCTTTTAATTCAAATCGGATTAATTAAATATTAATTCATTTATTTACCATAATTTATTTAACCATTAAATTATGTTACTAAATATGCACATACATATATTCATATAAATACATATTTAATTTACACGCAACCACGTCGCATAATTACATAACTCCACTAATTAATTCTCTTAATTTAATTAGACTTGCTATTAGTCAAGTTCATTGAATTATCACTGTACTTGCTAACTTATCAAAAACTTTGATATCATCATATCTAAGTTAGTACGTTAAATTTAATTTGGACCTCTATTTATCTATCACTACTAGGTTATCAAACTCCAACCTTTATTAAATATTAAATATTTTATTTCTAATTCATTTAAATATCCGGGATATTACATCACGTACATCATATCTAACTCAGATTAACAATTACCTAAAGAAGACATTGAACAACTTCACATATAGTCACATAATTACACCAAATGCACATTGTGGTCATATCATCAATGGATCACATCACACATAATTTTATATGCATTTGAACAAATTAATATATAGTAACAGATAAACAATTAACATTAAGTACTGAAGAACTTGACTCGGTCCGTAGTTCACCGATTAATATAACTCGACCAAAATCGTCATCGTACAGCCTCCTTGATGCTAAAAAAAACACTTCCATGAGACTTGAAAACCTACTTGATTGCTTCAAATATTTTCTTCTCCTTCTCCTTAGTGGTTTCGGGTATAGCATGAAGATAGAGAGAGAAAGAGCTTTTGGGTTTTTTTTTTTTTTCTTTCCTGGTGATGCCCTTGCTTCTTCCGAAAATGAGGATTAAATATAAGCTACTTAATCAAATTGGAACCAATTCATGTCCACCGCCTTTGGCCAAGAACCACCAACTTAAATATTAATTTCTCACCTCTTTTTTGGTCCCGGGTTGTACAAAAATTATACATGCATACATATTTTAATACATTACGTAATTATTTTGTGTAATAAATAATTTACGTAATGTACTGAAAACAATTATTTTAATTAACCAAAATATATAACATAATTTATAAACAATATTTGCACATTTTAATGTACCATATTTGAATAATTTTGTATATGCGTAATTACATACATGTAGTTACATGAAACATTTTATACTTTCAAAATTACTTAAATAACATATACAACTTATAAAAATTTATTTTCATACATTTTCACTTTGTTACATGGACATTTCATAAACGTACCAATTAACTACATAATATATATATATATATATATATACATATATTATGTATTAAAATGAATTAACAAACCCATTAATTTTTTTTTTCACAATATCGTTTCCCATAAAATTGAAAATAATTCCATTTTACATAATTCACAACTTAATAATTTAAAATAATTATTTCTCTTAATTATTTTTTATTTTCTTCATTACTCATTTCACTTTATGTAAACTATACAATAAAATATTGCACAATTTACATAATTATATTACCTTCCTTAATTAATGTATTCCTCTTGTATAAATTATATAATTATTTTTATATAATTATTATTTCCCTACTATTTACTTAAATTTTCTTATATAAATTATATAATTTATTATTATATAATTTATATAATTACTTTCTCCTTTTAAATAATTTCCAAAATTTTCACCATAATTATTGATTAATTATATAATCAATATTTATAACTTTATTAATTCCCTCATTAACTTTTAATTTAAATTTGGATTAATTTAATTAGTAATCATTTTATCTCCATAATCAATAAAAATTATAAATATAACAATTGAACATGCACATATATATACAAATATATATATATATATATATCTAATTCATATACCTCACATTATCACGTAACACCATTTAAATAATAATTTATGCACCTCCGCAACTATTTTAAATAACAACAATTTAATTATACAATTTTATTGTACCATTATATATAATTCTCTTATTCCTCATAAATTATTCTTAAACAATTTATTTACTTTTCAATTATATTTACTTAACACAATTTAACACTATCTCTGTACAGATTTAATTTACCAATTAAATCCCATCACACACTTTAAATCACATAAAATATATCAATCATAAATAATTTAAACAACCTTGATAATTTTATTAATTAAATTCTTATTAAAGAAATCCTGAAAATTCGGGTCCTCACATTCTTCCCCCCTTAACAGGATTTCGTCCCCGGAATTACAATTACCGTAATAACCCTACGTATTTCATTTATAGCACTTTGCTATACTTTTATCTTGATAAACAACAACTAAACCCATTAATGACTATAACTTACCTCTTTAATAGCTGTAAATTACATCTTTAATGGATAACACCATAATGATTATAACAGTCAGAGTATTCAACTCTTAACTAAATTTACAATTTATTTGTAATATTACTTTTCACTATTCTCTAAAAATTTTATTAATAAACCTTTAGCTCGTTTCTTGATGTACTTATCCATATAGTTTCTCATTTTTTGGAATTTTTTTTTTTATTTCTTTAATCGTACTTACCCTTGCTCAATCAACTTAATTCATATTCTTTATTGCACATTATTTATATAAACATTACTCAGCATGTTCAACCTTTTTTTCTTAATTCATTTTCATAAACATTTTTCACATTCCATTTCTCCTTGTTACTTATCCAACATATCCTTCTTCCCTTCCTGTCTCATGGTTACTGCACATTGCAGTTTTTCTAATTCATCACATTTCATAGTTTCTTTGTTCCACAAATTCTACTTTTATTATCGCTCGCAATTAAAAAATGCTACCCCATCCTACCATCCAACCTTCATAAGAGTAGAGGAATTTAAAATTTTTATTTTGGAAAAACTTTCATAATATACTGAATGAACACGTATCCCAGTTTAACAGTACTTCGCTCCCAGAGTACCTCATACTGCAAACCACTGACAGAGAATTTATCTATCATTAAAGTGATGGATATTTCATCCATACATTGGCACGCCAGATGATCAGTCTGCAATGCCCGTGTTTCGGTATGCCAGGTGACCATTCGATCAACCTGCAATACCTTTAATCTCTTTATGTCCCCTTTTTATAGGGTTGTTCATCTCAGCATTAGAATTCATATAAGAGTAATTTGATTGGGCATAACTTTCAAAAAATAAGAATTCAATAAATACATTTCAAAATTTGTCTAGCTAAATCAAATAGCTTAGACTTACATTTCTTCAATGCTTGTCTAGCCAGATCAATTAGCATAGACTTTCTTTTAACAATCTATAACCTGTAGAAATTTTAAATCATCCATCATGCCAAAACTTTTCAAAACGTCTAGCCGAGTCAAATGGCATTGACTTGTAGCTTTTACATACTTTCATAAAACTAAAATCATTTATGACTTCATGTTACCGTATCATCTTGACAGTACGTTGAGAATTCCGTCGTTAATAATTCCTACACCACACTTTATGGTGCCGAATCATCTTATGACGTCATAGTACCGCATCGTCTCAATAACACGTTGAGCATTCCGTTATTCATCACATCTACACCGGGCTAAAAGCTGCATTGATGATTCTTTTGAAATACATTTTGATGTTCAAAATTTTTTTTGTCTAGCCGAAACAAGTAGCATAAACACTTTTTAAATCGCTTAAAACATTGAAAATCATTTTAATTTTTTTTATCATACCGCGACAGACAACGATGCGTGAATCCATACACCCTTGTTACCGTGCATGCATGATAATAAAATTCATTTACATTTTTAAAAATACATTAGTGCGAAGTTAGCTTGAGGTCAAAAATTTTGAAGTCTAGCAAAACTAGAAGAGTGGAAATACCCTAAATTCCAAAACATCCGCCCCCTTCTGCTTTTCACTTAATTACTGTATTTATTGCTAGGACTATTATTATTTATTATACTAAAATTTTTGGCTACTCCAACTTTTCTATACCCCCGTATAGTTCATCAAACTTGCCACACATTATGAGTTTAGAAGCTTGTCCTAGCAATATGTAGTCTGAGAACACATCAAAGACTGTTCATATACTGAGGGGCTCAAAACATTCCACACGATTATGAGTCATGGACTTACCATATGCATGAGTTTTAAGAAATCGTGCCTAAACTTAATATTATCTATCTATCAAATATACATATGAGAGAAGAATAACCTCCTCAACATTTGTATACCGATAGCGCGACTCTAACATTTCAATGATTATTACTATGGCAGCTAAGTGAACACAAGTCCCCTGCCCATACAAAGGCTTGTGCAACTCAGTCACCACGTGAGTTTTCAATTGAAATTTCGTACCCAAGTTTTCTGTCCCCTGAACATAACATTTCTAAAATTCATGTCTCATCATTCTCTGAGTTCATCTCGTACTATTTCATAGTGCCATATCTTTTTATAACATCAAGCTATACCTTTTGGATCATTAACGAGTCTCTCTGTTATTTCACAGTCTCATTGGATCACATCGTGATCTTACTTTACAATCTATTCATTATTCAATTTCCTTATCTCGTGATCGTATCGTAGTACGATCCTCTTACTGTTCCTGATCATGTTGTTATGATCCCTTTCTATGCTTTTTAGATTACTTTGTCAACTTTATTGCTTAAATCAGGTGTCTCTTGATTTTCTTTGAGATTCATCTTTGAATCATTTCAAATATTCTTTCAGATATATTCTTAATTGAACTTATGAATTTTCTCAATTCGTTACCTTCATTCAAATCTTTCTTAACATCTCTATCTTTTCCTTAAAATCTTATATCTTTCATATTTCCTTAACTTTAGCCAATATCTGAGAACTATATCTGAGCTCACCCTTTCTTTTTTATTCCATTGTTCTTTAGGAAATGAGAGAATAACGGGGTCTAGCCGGAGAATGGAGTAAAGGTCCGAGAGATAACTGTAGTAATCTTCACATATTGTATATAGTGTGGCAATAATAGTGAAGACTTAGTTGTATTGTTGAGTTCTATATTTCTGTTCTTTATACTTTTTGTTTTAGTTACCGTGTATTTTATGGCATCTCAAATTGGGCTATGTAGGCCCAGATTTGGGGGCGTCACAATAAGCTTCCTTAGTGATCAACGACTTTTTAGATAATATAGATTTTAACATTTAATGACAAAAGAACCTATTTAGCAAATAGTTGCCATACAATTCAATTCTTCTAGCTCATAACGTCCCAATCAAATATAAGATATGATATAACTGTCAAGTCTTATTTTATTTGATTATATGCATTTCGATCCTCAAACTACTTTCTAATTTTCATTCTGTCTTAGCCAAGGACTACTTAGTTGTTATTTATCGAATTGCATAGAAAATTCTCTTCTTTTACTAGAAATGGTAGATTCTTTGTTGATCATTCACCTATCTCTATGTACAACTAATTATATCCGATCATACCCTTTGATACACCCTAAAGATTTTAGGGAATATGTCAAAATATAATTTATTATACACAAGATACTATAATGATCTCAAATCCAAGGATCACTTGTACTACTATCATAAAAGAAACTCCTATTGGCAGGCAAGTAAGACTCTATTAGGTGTTCTTTGAGCAAGTCACGTTCAGTGAACTTATTCTCTAATAAGCATCTACATACTTGCTTTAGTGTCTATACATAAATGATTATGAGATCAATCATCCTTTTTATAAGAGCAAGCATAGTATGTACTAATCTATCCGGATTTACTAATCCCCATTTTAGTAATCCTACGATTAGAAATAATTTTAGTTTTAAGTTATCTTGAATTTAGATCTCATTAGCATGATCATCATATAAAATATGATTGGCTTTGTATAGATAAACTTTTATTAATAAATGAATTAGATTACAAAGTACAGGCTACATTATATAAAATATGATTGGCTTATGTGCATATTACTTTCAAAAGGGGGCACCAATTTATAGTCAAAGAGAGGTAAAAATTTATGCAGAGGGGTACCATTGTCACCTAAAACACTGTTGTCCTCATAACTATTGTCTACTTCCGTGTTGTCCACTTCTGTTTTGCTTTGCTCTTTTAGTGCAGACTCTGTCTTTTCTGAAGTTTCTATTACTTTACCAATTCTCAAAGTGATTGTACTTGCATTCTCTCTTGGATTCACCACCGTTTGATAAGGTAATTTTCTAGAACCTTGTGCCACTAATCGACTAATTGTAGTTGTCATTTGTCCTATTTGCATTTTCAAACTCTGAATACTCGCCCTTGTTTCTTCATTATTTGCCTTCGTGTCATGTTGAAATTGTAAAGTATCCTGTTGAAATTACAAAGTGTTCTGTAGAAACTGCAAACAGTTACTGGTACATTGTTTAAACATATCCTCTAAAGACATATTAAAATTAGATGATTGGCCCTGTTGTTGTTTGTTGGGATATAACTGCTTATATTGTTGGTAGCTTGGGAAATTTTAAGTTGCAGACTGATTCATTTGTGGATTTTTATAGCTGAAATTAGGATGATCTATCCACCCTAAGTAGTACGTGTTCGAATAGAGATCATATTTTCTTTGTGGTTGACCAGGGAAAACACTTGCTGTAGTCACTTGTTCATAAGACTCCTCTTGAAGAGCCCCACATATCAGTTTGATGTCCTACTACGACAAAAATCCCACAAGCTTTCACTTGTTGTGTATTACCTACAGCCAATTGACGAACAAGAGAAGTTTGACTTGCCATTTGTTGTTTAAGTGAAGAAATTTCTACCTCATTGACATTATTGTATGAAAAATAAAGGCTAGTGCCAAATTATTGGGAATTAAGCACCATGTTTGCAATCAAGTTCCTTGAAGCTTTGAGAGTTTTGTCCATCAAAGCTCCTCCGCTAGCAGCATCAATCATGCTTCTATCAGTAGATATAAGTCCTTCATAGAAATATTGGATAATGAACTGCTCACTAATTTGATGGTGGGGACAGCTTGCACACAATTTTTTGAAACGTTCCCAATACTCGTATAAGGATTCTCTATGGTTCTGCCTCGCATCACAAATTTCTTTTCTTATGTTGGCTACCCTTGAAGCTGGAAAATATTTCTCCAAGAATAATCTCTTCATCTCTTTCCACGTAGTGATGCTGTCGGAGGGTAGATAATAAAGTCAATCTTTAGTCAAATCTTTCAGAGAGAATGAAAAAGCTCTTAATTTGATTTGCTCTTCAGTAATTTCGGGAGGTTTCAGCTCGTGCATATCACATGAAATTCCTTTAAATATTTGTGAAGGTCTTCACCTGTGAGGCCATGAAAAGTGGACAATAAATGTATTAGACCAGATTTTAATTCAAAAGAAGTATTAATATCTAAATTAGGAAAAGTTATATATAAAGGTTGTTAGTTCAAATCGGGGGCAATAAATTCGTTTAATGTTCAATTTCCAGCCATGATGTCATTTTTTTCAAGATTTGTTCGACCTTCTATCCTTAATCTGCGCAAAGTTTTTTCTATCTCTACATCAAACTGAAAATCAACTTGATTAGTAAAACGAGTTATTGTCATAAACAATCAAGGGAGCTCAAATAGACTAGGAAAAATAGCTACGAAAAATTACTAAAACAAAATAAGGATCACAAAAATAAATAAAATCACTCTCTAGCAACGGCGCCAAAATTTGGTGTACTGTCACATGCACCCAAAAATGAAATCTTACTTTGAAAAAATATTTATGTAGTAGTGTAAGTAAGAGTCAATCCCACAGAAAATGATTAATTTAATTTTATGTTTTATAAACCAAAATTTGGGGTTTTTAATTAAAGAAATAATTTAAATAATATTAACTAAAATAAACAAATATGCAAGTAATTTAATGAAATAAATCAGAAGAACACGCTTTGATTTAAGTTAACATCCATCATCAAGAATTTACATTAATCATTGATTCAAGTATAAATCAATTAATATTTTGAATATTTACGGTAGGAATAACTACTCGCAAGTGAAAAAAATTTCCTCCATCTCTTTAATTTTAGTTAAGTAGATACACGCAATCTAAATGACCCTTACCATTAAACAACCTCCGGCACATGCTAAATATTTAATTAATAGCAGCTTTAAGAATTAAAAAGATTGTTCAACTAAACAACACAAGTCACGCGTTTTCATTTAATTTAAATAAACAATCTTCCTAAGATATAATAATATTTTGATATGCAAAACAATTATTAATATTAGTTGTTTCATAAATAGCAGTAGATTAATGCGAATAATAAACTAGTAGGCTTTCTAGCAATTAAACGAATCAATCCTAAAAATTAAGCACAGAAGAATATCCAATACTTAAAATATATATTGAACAATTAAAATAAATTAGATCTCACATTTTATTAATCTTGATGGCTTCAGTCACTTAAACCAAGAAAAATAATTTAGCCACACATAGGCATGAAAAACAACAAAGAATAATAGAGAGAATTTTCTAGCAAAAGGTACTCTCAATTATGTCTCAAGTCCTCTATTTATAGGCTACATAATTCTCCTAACCTTAATAGGAACTATTTTTTAAAGCCTAATAGGATTTAAAATACACATAAAATAAATATAATTTTTTTTATTTTAATTCATATTCTAAAAATTGGAATTCTAATTTATTTATTGCTGAGTCAACCCACCCAAATTTGTTGACATAATCCGTGACTGTTGGAGAAAATGAATGGAAATAAGTAAGGACCCACACGGAACAAAACAACAAGCTACAATTTCGGAAGAAAAAGGGATGGAAATAAGTATGTAGTGGAGAGTGAAAGCAGTATGCCTTCAAGTCAATCGCATTTGATGTGATATCTATTTATTTTGTAATTTTATTAGTTTATTAATAAAAGTATCAAGATATTTCATAATTCATGATTAATTGACTGAATTAATTAAATGGATAGACCCTTAATTTTTTAGCAATGCTTTTAGAACCATGATGAGGATCATGCTGATGAGATCTAAATTCAAGATAACTCAAAACTAAAATTGTTCTTAATCGTTGGATCACTGAGAAGGAGATTAGTAGATCCGAAGAGATTAGTACATACTATGCTTGCTTTTACGAAGATGATGATTAATCTCATAATCATTTGTGCAGAGACATTAAAACAAGTATGTAGGCGCTTATTAGAGAATAAGTTCACTGAACATAACTCGTTCAAGGAACACCTATAGAGCTTTATTTGTCTGCCAAAAGGAATTCCTTATGAGATAGTCTTACAAGTAATCCTTGGACTTAAAATCATCATAGTATCTTGTGTGCACTGAATTATACTTTGACATATTCCTTAAGGCTTGTTGGTATATCAAATAATATGTTTAGATATGTGAATGATCAACAAATGATCTACCACTTCCAGTAAAGAGAAAGAATGTCCTATGCTATTCAATAAATGGCAACTCAAAAAGTCATAGCCAAGGATGAATGGAATTAGAAAGGAATTTCAAACTTACATTAACTAGAGTTGTGCATTTGTGAATTGAAATGCATATGATCTGTAATATCCCAGATATTTTTAAGATTTTAAATAATATTTTAATTGATTTTATTAAAGGTTAATGTTTAAAACCTAGAATGTGAGAAGTAAGATGTGTAGAAAATGGGTAAACATTTTTTTTAACATAATGTATTTGTTAGAAATTAAATGTGAAAATATTTTATGATGCATATAGAGAATTTATTAAGGAAATAAATTCATTTGAGAAGTGAAGACGGTTATAAGGATATATATACATAGTTATATATTTCTAGAGTTGTGTTTGTTAGCCAAACAAGGAGATGAAGTAAATTAAGTATTTAATTAAACTAATAAATTAATTAGTTTAAAAATGGAGTAAGAAGGAAAAACATAAAATATAATTAATTAAGTTAATTATATTAGTTAAGGTTTAAAGTTATTGTAAAGCTAGAATGATTGTCTAGAATGACAATATTAAGAAGTTAATTGATTAAGTAATTAACTTAATTATTAAGTTGTGGTATAGAGTCCAAGTAATTTAATTACTACTAGTGGACTAGCCCAAAAGGATTATATGTGTTATCCCAATATGGGAATATTTACATGAATGTGGGTACTTAAATAAGAGAGCTCAATGAAAGGTAAACTATGTAGCCCAAACATTTAAAAGTCCAATGTTGGTCAAAGTGTTGAGAAATATTATTTAGTATAGAGAATTAATCAATGTAGGGTTAATTGAATAACCCTAGTTGGTAGATAAGAGAGGGCATTAACCAAACGTTGGTTAATTGCTAGGTAAGTAAATATGGTGATAAGAATTAACTATGGATAAGTTAATTGAGTAACCCAATGTGGTAAGATAATTTAAGGCAAGTCTAATTGGATTATATTAAAAGTCCAATTGAGGTATTAAACTAAGTTAAATAAATTAACCTAGTAGTCCATGTAATTTAATTTAAACATTGATTCATGTAATAATTAATCAAGCCCAATGCTTGTTTTAATTAAATATAACATAGGGTATTTAATATTAGCCCAATGTAATAATTAAATTGAGCTCAACCAAATTAAATGGATGAGCCCAATATATTTAAATCCTAGAGTCCAATGTGGAGCCCAAATGGTAGTCAAAGTTGTGATCAATATATATATATTGGTGTATATATATATGGATACTTATATAATGATATAGGATATAAAAATAAAGCTAAATTGGTGTAATAAAAAGAGAAATCCCGAATTTTGGGGCCCACAAGGATAGAAAGGTTGCTTGTTGGTGAATTTGGAGTGCAAAGTTGCTCAACAACTCCCCACCAACCCTAGTCATTCAAATGGTCAATCAAAATGTCACTCAATTGGTCATTCAAGCTATAGTAAGCTTGATTAACCCTTAAATTCACCAACACTAGTTGATTAGTGAAGGTTGATGGTGATTAGGGAGGGTCTATATATAGCATCCATCACCCTCTTGTTATGTTTGTTAGTTATTTTTCAAGAACTCCTAGAGAGAAAAGAGAGAGTATTCTAGAGAAAAGCAAGCAAACTTTGATAGATTGATAATCCACTAAGGAAAATTACTAGAGAATGATCAAGGTGGAGTCACAAGCCAAGACCATGTCAAGAGGAAGGAGAACATCCATGTCTAAGAGGTTAAAAAGTGCTCTAAACTTTATTTAGTTCATTTTTGTAGTCTATATATGATTTGAACGGTTAAAATATATTTTTAACCGATCAAAAGTTATTTTGATGGTCTAGAAGTCTAAATCTATGATATATAGGTAGATTCATGATTTCATATAGTTAAATCATGTTTTGGTATGAGTGGTATGCTTAAAAATGGTAGAAATGTTCATATAGATTTTTACCGGTAAACCCTAGTTGGGGTTGTGATTTATAGCATTTCATTTTGAAAGCTAGAGATTGTGTATGGGATTTTCTTCTTTGATATGGTAAATATATAAGTTAAGAACAAAACCTAGTTGGTATAATGTTCATATGAGTTGTTATGGTTAAGATATGATTTTTAAAACCAAGGATTGTGAAATTAGTTTTCACTTTTCCCTTGTGAGCCATTTTGAGAATAGTTCCGTTTGGAATTTGGATTTGTGATCTAAAGAGAAGTTGTATAGGGGGAAATTCTAATGAGAATGGACGCAAGAATCACCCCAAAATATTTTGTAATGAAGGAGTTATGATAGTTTTAATCAAATGAGCAAAAGTTGAAAAATCTGAAAAATGGCATTTCTGCAGTTTCTGCAACACAAGGGTCGGGGCCCTTGTTTTGCACTATAAAGGAGGGTCGGGGCCCTTGTTTTGCACTATAAAGGAGGGTCGGGGCCCTTGACACTGTTCACAGACAGTTCACTTTTCCGTTTCGGGTCGAGTCGGGTCATTCGGGTCGGGTCGGTTCGGGTCATTTAAGTCCAAAATGGATAAAAATGCTTAAAAATTAATATAATTAATTTGAGACCCAAGTTTAATAATTATTTAATATTTATAATAAATAATAAATAATGTAAATAAAAGCTATTATTATAATTAATTATTATTTAATTAATAGTAAATAATAATTAAAGCAAATAAATACAATAACTAATTATTTATTATTATATAATAAATAAAGAATGATATGAAGTTAGTAAAATAATTATTTATTATTTAATTAATATTGAATAATAAATAGTTAATTAATATTAAATAATAAATAGCTAATTAATTATTATTTAAAGGCTATTAAATGGTAATTAAAGAAATATGAAGTTAATAAGGTAATTATTTATTATTTTAATAAATAAGGGTAATTAGTTAATTATTATTTAAAGGATATTAAATAATAATTAAAGGGAGATGAAGTGAATAAAATGATCTTTTGTTATTTAATGAATATTAAATAATAAATGGGGTTAATTAATTAAGAGATTATTATTTAAATAATCATTAAAGGATTTGAGGATTATTAAAATATTGTTAAAGGATTAAATATGTAAATAACTAAAATGTTATGAAATGAGTACTAGCATTAGTATATGAAGAAAATGTTATTAAATAATTAATGATATCAGTAAGTGATTAAAATATTATTAAATAGTTAATAATATTAATAAGTGATTAAAATATTATTAAATGGTTAATAATATTAATAAAAGATTAAAATATTATTAAATGGTTAATAATATTAATAATAGATTAAAATATTATCAAATGGTGAATAATATTAGTAAGAGATTAAAAATATTATTAAATGGTTAATAATATTAATAAGGGATTAAAATATTATTAAATGGTTAATAATATTTGAATGTAGTTATATATTATCAAAGGTAGATAATATTTTGAGGTATTTGGTACATTATTAAATGTCCAAATCATTAAGAAGAAAGTTTAATTGACTTAAACCAATGTAAATAGTCCTTTGTAACTAATTTAGACAACTTATTAAAAGCGGGTTGTACGAAGATCGTATAGTGTTTTTGTCCGGAACTTAATGGTTCGTTTATCGGACATCTTAAGAGTTAATAAATTAAAGTTAGAGTCTTATATAAAGGCTAAGTAATAGTCATTATATCTAATGATTATTTCAATTTCCTATATAAATTGTAGGTTGAACGAAAGACGCAAATAAGCGTAAATGGTATAAGCGAATCAGACAAGTTTTTCAGCTATTGTTGCTATGTGTATAACTGTTGTGTGTGCACTTGAAGCATGTGAGAATTTGAATTAAATATGTTTTTGTGAAACCATATGAGGTGTGTTGATTTTATATGATAGAAAGTGTGAATTAATTGAATAAGTTGAACTGTATGTCATGTATTCATTCCAATGCATGATCAGTATGTTGCATGAATAAATGCAAAGCATGAGAAGCATGATGCATTCATATAATGTAATGTATGAAGCATGAGAAGCATGAAAAAACATGAGCTATGTGTTATGTGCTATCTGTTAGACTTGCTGAGCCGTCGTGCTCACTCTTGCCTAAACCAACATTTTCAGATAGTGCAAATCATTTGAAGTTCTCGATAAAGATCAAGGAACAGGAAAGCATATTACTTTCACTGAAGATCTAAATATTTGTTGTAGATATTAGTCCGAATTGGACAGGTAAAAGATGGTGTAGTATAATACTTAGTTGGTATGCTATATGAGTATTAAATACTCAAATTGATTGTAATAGAATGTCGTATCATGTATGATATTAAGACAGACTAGGAATGTATAAAGATTGCGATTCTGGAATAGAAAGAGATGATGTAAAATTGTAAATAAATGATTATTTAGCAATTATTATATTGTTGTAATTAATGAACAATAAGAAAAAGGTAGTACTCGTGTTGAACCGGATTCGAGGTTCAAAGGAACCCGGATTCGGGGTCGTCACATGATCAAATAAATAAAACTTAACAAAAATTCAATATCTTATATTTGATAGGATCATTGTATGGTAGAAGGATTGAATTGTACGGTAACTATTCATTGAAATGTTCTTTTACGATCAAATGTTGAAATCTATATTATTTGGAATGTCGATTAATCGCTAAGTGGACTTACCTTTATTGTGAAATAAATATTTATTCTAAATTAAAGAGTTAATTCATAATAAATGAATTATAATTGTTCTAATTTATTTATTATACAACAGATTTAATATGAAGAACCAAAAGGGTCACACCGCAAAATAGTAATATTTATTTTAGAAGTGAATGACATAATCGTAATAATAAATTAAGTATATTTAGTTTATACTATGGTGATAGAATAAATTAAATAACTTAATATTTATATTTTAGTATTTTAGAAATACTAATTATAAATTAATAAGAGGGATCTTATTATTATTATTATTATTATTATTATTTAGTTCCCAAATGGTTTAGGAATTAATTACGAAGTACTCTCATTATTAAATAATTAAGTTCCTAAATAGTTTAGGAATTGTAATTAATTAATTTAGTTCCTAATTGAATTGAAAATTAAATTAAAATCTTAATCCTAAATAGTTTAGGAGGGTTGACTATATCTATAAATAAGAGGTGTCTTATCATAGATTAATGTTACACACTCTTTTACAAGAATAGAGAAAGTACTTCATAATTCTCTACATCTAAGAAGTTAGAGAGAGAGAGAATTAGGGCTAGCCACCTATGGTTTAGAGAAACCAAAATCTACTTCTTTAATTCATAGATCTCTTGGTGGATCACCTGTAGAGGCTTCACACTTGGGGAGCTAACATTGATCTGTGGAATCTAATTGGTGAACTCAAAGAAGAACGCAAACGATTAAAGGGAATTAAACTTGTACATGTGAAAGCTTGGTTCTACAAAGGTATAAATTGTTTTATCCTTGCTCAATTAATAATAGTCGCATAAGAAAGATCTTGGTTATTGGTTTGTAGAAAATTTTAAAATCTAATTTTGTTTGCTTCCGTTTCGCTTATATAATTTGATTATATGTGTGTCATTTTTTGCAAACTAACAGTGGTATCAAGAACCAAACTTATGCGAATTATGAATTGTTTTGATTTCATATATGTATGGGTATGTGTTTAAAATAATTTATTGGGCATAATTTGTTATATAGAATCGTGGGTATTGAAAATCAATTTCAAAAATCGTGTTTTGGAACAAAAGTTTTTTTTTTTTTTTTTTTTTTGCATACTGCTACAGTGACTGGTGCCGCAGCGCCCGATCATAGTTCTTTTTAGAGTGTTGTTACTCTCAGTGGCAGTTTCGTAATATTCGTGCACGGTGGCATTTTTATAATTTCGAACGTGCGGTGGTAATTTTGTAATTAAAGAAAAGCGGTGACAGTTTTGTAATTATGGAAAATCGGTGGCAGTTTCATAATTAATGTAATTTCAGGATTTTTAATTGTATTTTTTTTTAATTTTGAGTAGATTTTTAAATTAAAAAAAAATAAATAGTTTATTTTGGGTGATTTTAAAAGTTCAAAAATCCAAAAAATATAATAAAAATAAATAGTTTATTTTAAATGATTTTATAATTAAAATAAAAACTTTATTTTAAACATGAAATTAGAGTTCATGCAACTTTAAATTGCCTATTAAATGATATCGATATATATGTGGAATGATTCATTTAATTAATGAGATGAATATTATTTATTGATATATATGTTGATATATATAATAATAAATGAGATTGATTATGAATTATTGACCAATATGATTAGATTTATTTTATGTGAATGCATTGAATAAATGAGTTTTAATAAATAGGGTCTGTGTACCTCGTCTTTCTCTAATTTTCTATTGTAAATTTTATCTCTCTCCTATTTACTTCCCGTTGACTGCTAATCAAGGTTTCTATTTAATATAAATAGTTTGTAATAGGATTAGTTAGAATTATTTTGAAGAATTGGAGCCAAGGAGCAAGGAGCGCGTGAAGACCCGATTGTAATGAAACATGCGTTAAATGTAATAGTTACGTTAATGTATTTATTCTTGCACCCTAGGTTTGACCATCTACTTTATTTGATGACCCGAATAAACTAAACTAGAATAAAAGTTCATAATCAATCCAAGTATAATATAATATTTTATATGTGTATGCTTATTTATATATATTATATATTATCAAACATGATTCGCTTGTTAATTAATATGACGCGCATTTTATATATATATGTGCATGCGCGTTAAACAAGATGAGACAATTAATATTAACAAATCTCTCATGATGTAGAATAAATATTATTTATAAAATGAATTAAAAAGTTTAATTCATGAATTAAAAGAAGTTTAATTCAATTAAATAAAATTAGAATGATTCTAATTTATTTATTCTACTACTCATAATATTAAGTTGTAACATTCAAAGATATTTATTGAAAAATATCGAACGTCGCCTTCTAGCATGGTAAAACGATAGAGTGTTAAATAATCATTATAAGTTTGTTGTGTCACACAAGACTTATATTCATTTTTTGAGATGCTGTTTTATTACATTTTATGCTTATAAAAGAATTGAACAATGCTATTTTGTTGTGTCACACAAGGACAGTGTTTTTCTCTTCACTTATATGGAATTGCTAGGTCGAAATTAACTTGGATAATTTTGATTTAGATGTGTCATACATGATCATAATAATTCAAGAGGCAAAAATAAAAGGAGTTACATGTTAATGTCATTGACAAAGAGTTGTCTACCTATTTATTTATATATAGTTTGTTGTGTCACAAAGCTATATATATTTGAAATAGGATCCGTGTTCTCACTAGTAAATCTTTAACTAGATTTGTCGAACTATATACAGAAGGTAATATAATTTGATAAAAATAGTGGAAGACACCAATTTAAATAAAGACCTAATTAACCTGATGATTAATTAAATGGATGCATATTAATGTTGTTATTAATTCACTTAAGGATATTGCTATGCTTAATTCACTAATACTGCAAAGCATATTAGATACTAACAATTTAATTGAACCGAATTGTTCGGATTGATGAAACAAATTTGAGAATAGTTCTCAATACTAAAAAGCTAGCAAATGTCTTAAATTTGTCTATCCCTGCAAACGTTGCAGACCAAGCCTATGAGAAAGAGATTATTATTTTATGAAATGGCAAGTTAATACAAAGGTGGCTCAATGCATAATGCTCACATCCATAAGTATCGAGTTACAGTGTCAACACGAGAGAATAGATGCACCTACTATATTGTTGCACATTCAATAGTTGTATGGTGAGCAAAGTATGTCAACTAGATATAAGATATCTAAGGAGCTCTTCCGATCTATAATAATCAATGACACTACAGTACAAACATATGTCCTTAAGATGATCAATCTTGTTAATCAATTAAGACAACTAGGTTTTGTCAAGGATGGAGGGTTGAGTCAAGATTCGATCTTGCAATCACTCACTGACTCATATTCACAATATGTTGTGAACTTCAAACATTAATAAGCTAAACGTCAGTTTAACTGATTTGCTTAAAATGTTGAAGACTATTGAGAGTCAATTTTCCTCTAAGAAAAAAACCAAGTCTTGCTCATAGATAAATCTTCTAAGAGAAAGAAGTTTGCCAAAGGTATTTTTGAGGTGTCAGAAAGAATAGAAGGAAAATGAAAGACATTAATTAAATGACATAAATAAGAGTGATCCCGAGAGCAAAGGAGTTTACTTTCATTACGATAAGTTGAGACACTAGAAGAGGAACTGCAAGGAGTATCTTACAGTGGTTAGTAGAAGAAGCTTGGTGAAGCTTCAGCTACAGATATAGATTTTATGTACTTTCACTAATGATTCTAGATTTTGATATATGTATTTGATGAAATACAAATTCAAATTGTTTGAAACGTTTAAAGAATTCAAAAGTGAAGTACAAAAACAAACAGCCAAAAGTATTAAAGTTCTTCAATTAGATTGAGAAAGGAATACTTAAGCAGTAAGTTTCTAGATCATTTCAAAGCGAAATGGTATTCTCTCACAATGAACATGCTGATGATCTATGATGAATTTTACCAATCTTCCAGTATCCTTCTAGGGTTATGCCCTAGAAATGACCTCATATATACTAAACAAGGTACCTTCAAATTTCATCCCTAAGATTTATATAAGTTATGGATAAGGAGGAAACCAAGTCTTAAGTATGTTAAGATTTGGATTGTCCAGCTTATGTCAAAAGGTTTGACAGTGATAAGCTTGGGACAAGATCTCATTAATATAAACTTGAGGGATATCTTAAAGAAAGTTTAGGTATCACTTCTATAATCTGACTAATTAAAAGATGTTTGTTGAAACACGCTGCCTTCTAAAAAAAAGAATTTTTCCTTAAAGGGTTAGTAGAAGTAAAATAGATCTTGAAGAAGTTTAAGAACCATAAAATACTACAGATCAAGTGAAGGAATCTGTACAAGTAGATAAACCTATTGTACCACAACCAAGTCGTAAATTTGGTTTAGTACCGAAGATACCTGAAATGTATGAATTCATCATAGATGATACGCATGTGACACCCCTAAATCGGGGTCCCTGGAATCTCGGGTTCAGTGTTCACTATCCAACACTTGACAAATATTTATAACTAAATCTTCAATAATTAGCAAAAAATATACATAAATTCATTACAAAAACGTACTATCAATCCCAGGTTCCACTAACCTTAACAACATCACAATTACCTTATAACACAGAAGGTTTACAACATCAAAATATAAACTAATTACTTCTATTTGTTTGCCTTTGTACTCCTTAGATCACTCGGGCTTAGCTGAAAAATAGTTCATGATATAGCAAGGGTGAACAACTATTTTGCTCAGCAAGTTTAAATAAACAATAGAAGATATATCACGAATGAAAAGAATTAACTTTTTAAAATTCAACAATATTCAAGAATTGTGAAGACATGCAACTTCAAATAACAACTTTCAATTGATTTAACATACTTTTTTTTCATGCTGAAAGGTCACAAGACCGTGAACATACGTTTGAAGTATTTATAATACCATGTAGACATAAGATTGTCATTTCGTTTTGAATATTAACTACCATTTCAATTGCAATATCCGAAGATGGGTACTCTAGGTGATCAGCCTATTGCACGTATATATTGTGCACATTATAACCATCTAGTTTCGCTTTGACTGAAATTATTACATCCGACCGTAGTTTTATCCTTTCATAATAATTTGTTTATTTAATCTTTTTCCATCAGATTTTGCACCACAACGATATGGTTTAGACTAGTTTCAACAATATTTAGATTAATAAATTTGATAAATACATGGTCTAGCACAACAATTAATGTAGATCTTCCTCTTTAAATAGCTCATAACAAGAACATTCATATTAACACATGCAATATCTAGCTGAAATAAATGACATAGATATACTTCATTAAATAGTTCATTTTGAGAACTAGTCATTATAATTCATGTTATATCTAGCCGAAACAATTGACATAGATCTTTCTCTTTAAATAGTTTATAACGAGAACAGTTATGCAAATGCACCTAAGTGCGACTATCAATAACACTATAAATATGAGATAATTTTTAATAATTATTTTATCATATAATACAAAACTAATTTCAACTTCTAGATATTTAACATAATAAGAACAAGTATTTATGAAACTTGCATAATGAAATGAGTTTAAGTTTTAGAATAACTTACCAAATAAATACAAGTTAAGGTTCAGAGAACTTGCTTGTTCCGCTGACTACTGATATTCAACTTAAAATACTCCATTTGGATGACCTAATATTCAACAACATTAATCTACCAATCAGCATATCACATAGCTTTATTATACATCACTTAAATCATCTAACACTTAATCATAATCTTTAATCACTTAATAATATTATCAACCTTTGATAATACAAGTATCATTTAAAAATATATCAATCTTTTCCTAATATTATTACTATTGATAATATATTATCAATAAACAAATATTATTAATTATTTAATAATATTTTATTCACTTATTAATTTTATTAATCAATTTAATAATATTTTAATCATTTATTAATATTATTAATTATTTAATAATATTTTATTCATTTTCTAATACTATTAATCTTTTGATAATATTTTATACTTTTACTAATATTATTATTCATTTAATAATATTTTAATTATTTACTAATATTATTAATTATTTAATAATATTTTAATTTAGTTTAATATTATTATTATTTAATTTACATCATTCTGACCCATTTTAATTTTAAAAGATCTAACTCGACCCATTTGGGCCGACCAGACCAGACCCAATTGATTTAGCTTAATTATTTAAAAATCCAAGACCACCGCTTGACCATATAAACTTTTCTTAAATTAAAATTATCTCTAAATAAATGGATATAAGTACGTAGAAATTTAAAGGATCTCAAACAAAGTAAATAACAAAAAAAAAGTCAAAAATTTAAACTATGCAAAAATTTATCCCTTTTTCCTAAAGTTATTAACTAAAAATCAAAATTTTATTATTGGCTAAAAATTAAAATCTAATTAATTTATTGCTCATGGGAATCATCCTAAAAAAAACCTAACTACCCATTTTCGTAGGAAATACAGTTACACTTAGCATGTGCAACAAGCCTTTAAACCTCAAGGTTACTCCAAGTGGACGAGTTTTGTCTCGTGAGGGTTTACAGAGAATTTACCCATAAAATTTTAAAATTTTAAAATTTAAAGATTCTAAAAAAAAAAAACAAATATCCTAAATCCCTTACACCATACTTAAAATTTACATTGTCCCTAATGTAAAGTAAAAATTCAAAGAAAATGCACAAATATCTAAAAATGAAAACACAAAAATAAAAAGAAAGAACATTATACTCTCCTAGGGTTGCCTCCAAAGTAGCGCCTTTATTTATCATCATTGGCTCGACAGCATGCCAAAGTACTACGTCACTCCAACTTCATAAATTTTGAGTACCCCATTCACCACGTTATTCTTCATCGGTAGGTTTAATCTCCCTTGCGACCCACTGAAGGGTTCTACTCCCTCTTCAAGGAACACGTATTTGATATGATTATGAATGGGTAGAGTCTTTAAATTTGGAATGGGATCCTGCAAAAATAAAGATAAAAATTTGTTATGACTAATAGGCAATGAAATATAAATAATTGCATTACTATCTAAAATCACTGGCAAAGAATTTAATGTTGTCACAGCCTCCTTCAGATTTTTATTTTGCCCAATTTCTTCTTTTTCTGCTAACTCCAAATTGTTGGTAATTATATCCTCCAAATTTTTCTTATTTATTTTCCCAAAAAGTTCCTCCACCTTAGGTATGTCATCAACACAAAGAACATCATTGTCTGCATTGATACTATCTACTTCTGCACTGATGTTGTCTGCTTCCTCTTGCGTCGGCGATGGAAGGAATCACCCTTGAAAATCTAATTGACCAACTGTAGTAGCAAGTTGATTCATTTGATTCTTCAAATTATATATGAAAGTTGAGTCATGAAAGCTTTAAACATATTTACTAAAGACATATTAGAATTAGACAATTGGCCATGTTATTGTTGGGGACATAGTTGCATGTACTGTTGATTAATTAAAAAGTTTTAGTTTGCGCCCCAATTCACTTGTGGATTCTCATAGATGAAATTATGATAATCCCTCCATCCTGAATTATACGTATTTGAATAGGGATCATATTTCCTTTTTGATCGACCAAGGAAATCACCAGCTACATTAACTTATTCATAGGACTTCTCTCGAAGCATTGGACACATATCAGTAGGGTGTCCTATTGTCGCATAAATCCTACAAGTACCCACAACCATTTGATAAACAATAGAAGTTAGACTCTCAATTTGTTGCTCATGAGAAGAAATATTTACCTCGTTAACATAATTAGGCATGATTTCCATCCTTAACATGCACAACTCAATTAAACTATGAAAAAGTATAAAAATAAAAAATTACTAAATTAAAATAATGTTTAAAAAGCACAAAAATAAATTAAAATTATTCCCCGGCAACGGCGCCAAAATTTGGAATGCTGTCGCAGGTACCTAAAAATAAAATCTTACTTTGAAAAAATATTTATGCAGTAGTGTAAGTAATAGTCGATCCCACAAAGAATAATTAATTTAATTTTATGTTTTGCAAACCATAATGGGGGAGGGGGGGTTAATTAATTATAATTAACTACGTAAACAAAAGTAATTAATAAGATTAACCAATAAATTAAATATTTCAATTCTTCAGTTCAATGTCACCTTTTCACAGTGATAATATAATCAAGTTAACCATATCCATCCCTCAATGAAATTAATAACCCTAAGTAACAATAATCGTTAATTAATTACCCGCAATCCCCCTTAAGTTTTAAATCTAATATGACAATCGCCCCCACTAGACCCTAACTATCATACAATCAAGAACTATCAGTTTAAATTTAATATAATAGTAGCATTAAGAATTAGGAAATTAGATTATTCTAAGTAACAATCACACAATCGCAGATTATTTAACTTGTCTTTTTAATAACCATAGCAATACTCAAAAGCTTGACCACAATCATGCATTACTAATTGCTACTTATGATCAGATACAATATTATTTGCTTAATACTATATCCCAATCTAGCATATGATAATTTCTTTATCAATTTAACTAGCCATAATCAAACTAACCAAAACAAATATCATTCATCAATTAAAATAGATTATCAAGAACAAATCTCATATAAGAAGGAATAGAAAATATAAACTTAATCAAACCATTAATTGCTAATAAGGTTCAACATCCCTTATAACTGAATAAGAAAATTTTGCTTGACATGTCTTTAATCTTGCCTCTAAATCTCTATCTTCACTTTCTCTACTATGCTAATCTACGATAAAACTATGTTAGTCTCCCTAAAATATGAATTTGGACATATATTTATAGGTTACATATTAAATCTCTAGCTTTGAAAGGGAACTCAATCCAATTTAAAGTCAAAAACATCACAAACGCATTAAAAAAACCAAGTCTAGCCAAAAACTAGCGCCCCGACCTTGTTTAGAGCGCCCCAACGCTGTTCTGTTATACTAACAAGGGCCCTGACCCTCTTCTGTTTTCAGCACTAGCATCCTTCTGTTAAACAGTCATAACTTCTTCATATAAACTCTGATTGAGGTGATTCTAGAAGTTTCGGAAAGCTAAGAAGTAGATATACAACTTTCATGTTTTGAGATTTTATAAATTCTAATCGTAGAAAGGTAAAAATCAGGCCTTAAGTGACTGTTATGTAATTGACAAGCTGAAAATGCAAGCATAACAACTCTAAAGTTTGATCCTACTATCTCTTATTCTAATTCTTACAAAATAATTTTAAAACACGTAAAACACATAAAAATAATATAAAATACTTAAGTTCTCATAAAATATTAAGCTAAAAGATAATTAATACATAAGTACAAAACTCACTTATCAAATATCCCCAAACTTAATCATTTGTTTGTCCTCAAACAAAACAAAAACAAAAACTACAACTCTAATACCCAACTAACAACTTGACAACTCAAGCAATGAATTAATATGAATTACACATTGACCTCAAAGATTTTTTAAATGATAACTCGAGAAAAATTTCAAAATTATTCAAAGCCTTGAATTTTTAGTATATTTATTAATCTTATTTCATCTAAGACCTTTGTATGTGTGTGAATTCAAATGTATCAAACTAATCAAAATTCAGATAAGTTTAGGTGAATTACCTCATAATAAACCACAAAACTCTATATACTTATTTTTCACATCACTTTCTGCTAATATAGATAAATATATCTAAAAGATCAAAAGATTTTGAAACAATTAAGAATATTAGGATTATTAATATCAATTTCTTTAAATATTTTTTTTTCTTTTAAATTGGTGTACTTTATGCACCATCCCATTATTTTTCTTTTTCTTTTCTCGAAGAGTGCATTTTATGCTCCATCTCACCACAACGAGTGTGTTTTACGCTCCCTCTCGCTTTTCATGTGTTTATGAGTGAGTGCATTTTACGCTCTATCTCAACCCACTACAAGATTTTTTTTCTTTCAATTTAACAATCCTAGAAAAATTACCAAAATCATCTTTTCCAAGTTATATCTTCCTTATATTTTACTTCAAATAATGATCAAATAAGATATAGAGCTCAAAAATATCTTCCATAAATATTTAACCATATAAACTTTTCTTAAATTAAAATTAGTTCACGAATGGATATAAGTGCATAGAAATTTAAAGAATCTCAAACAAAGTAAATAACCAATAAAAAGTTAAAAATTCAAACTAAGAAAAATTTATCTCTTTTTCAAAGGTTATTAACTAAAAATTAAAATTTTATCATTAGCTAAAAATTAAAATCCAATTAATTCATTGCTCACGAGACCCATCCTAAAAAAGACTATTTGTAAAGACATGCAACTTCGAATAATAACTTTCAATTGATTTAATATACTATTTTTTCATGCTGAAATGTCACAAGACCGTGAACATACATTTTAAGTATTTATAATACCCTGTAGATATAAGATTGACATTTTATTTTGAATATTAACTGTGAGGATTTGAATTTTAGGATTCCTTTAATAATATCAAATAAGAATTAATTGATAAAAAAAATATCAAGGTTGTTTAAGTTAATTCTTATTTTAAGTAATTTAAAGTGTTTGAAGGGATTTAATTAGTAAATTAAATTTGTACAGAGATGGTGATGAATTATGTGAATTTAAAATAATTGAAAAGTAAATAAATTGTGTAAATACAATTTATGAAGAATAAAAGAAATTTCAGGTAAATGTACAATAAATTGTACAATTTAATTATTGTGGAAGTACAGAAGTTATGATTTTAAAGGAGGATATGTGATAATGTAAATGCATGAATTAAATATGTATATATATACATTTGTATATATATGTGTGTTATGTTTAATTAATAATTATAAATGTTATTAATTATTGAAATTAAATGGATTAATAATTAAATTGATCCAAATTTAAATAAAAGGCGAATGAGGAAGTTAATAAAATTGTAATTTTTGATTTTAGATTTAATTAAGAATTATGGTAAAAATTTAGAAATTGATTGAGAAGAAATGTAATCATATAAATTATATAATAATAAATTATATAATTTATATAAGAAAATTAAAGTGATGTTTAAAGGAAATTATAATTATATAAATTATATAAGGATAAATTATATAATTTATATAAGAGAATTAAAATAATGAGAGAGTTAATAAATGTGAAGTTATTGATTAATTGATAATTATGGAGGAATTTAAGAAATTAATTAAGAAATGAGAATGTAAATATATAAATTATATAATATTAAATTATATAATTTAATTATAAAGAAATTATTGTAAATATTCAAGAAATGAAATAATAAATAAGAAAAGGGAATGTTTTAAGTTATCAAAAAAAAAAATTATATTTATGTATAATGGAATTATTATGACTTTTATGAAGAATAATATTTCGGAAACGTGAACATGTTAATGTAACAAATTGTCCAAGTAACGAAGTGAAAAATTGTGAAAAATAATTTTTATATGTCCTATGAATTATTTTATGATTTTTGGAGGTATAAATTACCTCATATAATTACATGCATGGCGTTATGCGTGTACAAAATTTGTCAAGTAAAGTACCCAAAAGAGGTATTAAAATTATTTATAAATAATATTATGATTTTTAGTAAATTAAAATAAATATTTTATATTTATTATATAAAATATTTATTACGCGAAATAAATACGTAATGTATTAAAATAAATTTTTCCATGCTAGAATTGGAACTTTCGGGAGAAAGAAAAGTCGGTGGACGTGTGGTGATTTTTAAAACTAAGTTTACATGCAAGCTTATAAAAGGAAAGGAAAAGAAAGAAAATAAAGAAAAAACAAATAAACACACATAAACTCTCTCTCTCTCTCTCATTTTTCTCCCACCACCGAGAGCCACCACCACCACTCCCTTGCCACCCGGAAAACTCCATGGCCACCACCAAGAGGGAATTTTTGGTGCCTTCAAGGAAAGGAATCAAGCTTGGAAGGTATAAAAATGAATTTAATTAATTTATTTTGTGTAATTATGGTGATAAAATAATTGTGTGGAAAATTAGTAAATAATTATAATAATTATTCCAAATAATTTTTGGATGTATATCTATGAGTTATATTATTTTTGGAATTAATATGTTGTGAAAAATTGGAATGAAATGGATGATTTTGTTGCATGTTAGCTTACTGCCGGAAAGAAGAAGGTGAATAGTAACAGAGGCGTCCGCGCATTGCGCGGGCCACTGTTCCAAAGATAGGGGCTGAAACGGCGTCGTTTTGGGCGCTGAGAGGGGACAGGTCGCGCATGGCGCGGAAGCCCAGAAACGGGCTGTGAAACGACGTCGTTTTGATGGCGTCGGCAGAGCCAGGGTCGCGTATGGCGCGATCGACGGCAACACTGGAAATTACCAGCGTGCCCCTGCCCTTTTCAGGTTATACCGAATGTGTCCTTGACGCGCGGAATTACATAATTGCCCCTGGACTTTCCGAAAAATTTCGGATTTATCCCTAACGTTACTGAAATTACGGTTATGCCCCCAGTCTTTTTAGAAAATACCGGTTATGTCCCTAAGGGCGCGGAAATTACCAAAATGCCCCCAGAATCAGTTTTTAATGAAATAAATGTTTAAAAATTATTTAAAAATTATAGAAAAATGCTAGAAATACAGAAATGATGTTTGGGCATTAAATTTAATATTTTTGTAAAAATATTAAATATTGGGGATTAATATTTAAATGTTTAAATATTAATCTAATAAGGTTAAAGTTTAGAAAATGGCTAAAATGAAAAGGCGGACAACCATAAATGCAAAAATTTATCCGATGAGCCGGGTTGTCCGTAATGAATGTATTTGATATTAAGTTAAATTAATTTATTAAGGAACGAGGTTAATATAATTAACCATACTATTTAATAATTAAACCGGTACCCTAAAATAAATCGCCGGGTAGGGTTTATTACATTATAAATGATATTAATTAATTAAATTAATATCATAAAAGGATAAATAATTATTATTTGATTATTTTATGATCATAGGTTGATCGAGTTAAGGTTTTGAGCTATTAATTGGACGCCAGACAAGTTCTTCAGTCCTTAAATATTGAATGTTGACTGTTATGATATGATAATATTTGTTAACTGCATATAAATTATGTGTTATGTGATTTGTGAATAATATGACAATTATGTGTACTTTGTGCAATGTTATGAGATATATTGCTATAGTAGAAGCACAACACGTAATGTACGACACACACACCAAGCATGATAAGGTATGTGTTATGTGAAGCATAAACTGTTGAACTTGCTGAGCCGTTGTGAAATGAATTTCAAGAATATCAGAATATACGGATTATCACAGAAGGTTGTGATTGTTATTGTTATATTTTCAATAACATAATTTAATGTGGATACATGTGAAGTTTATATCGATGTTTTGTATGTACATATAGGTTGAATCCAGACAGGATAAGTAAAGTTAAATTTTGAACTGTGATTGTACTAGATAGATGTTACGATAGAAATTATTATATGTTTGATTACGAATGACGCAACAAGGAATATTTGTATGAAAATAAATAACAGTAAATTTTGAAAGATGAACTTTATGATACGTGTAACAGAAAGAAAAGTTAAGGTTGCGATCCAGGGACTAGGATCCAGAATGTAAGGATTTTAAATATCCAAATATTTTAATACAATGATTGAGAAAAAGAAAAATTTATACCAAAAATTTGGTAAATGATGACGATAATGTCAATTAATGAATTAATTAAGGTGATTAAAGATTTATTAACGAACCGAAATTTGGACGTAAAAAAAAATAATGTTTAATAAATATGAAAATTAAGATAATAAAGTAAGTCAAATTTCGGGGATGTTACAGTTGGTATCAGAGCTAGAGGTTATAAAGCTTAGGTAAATGATACCTTAGGCTATAACCTAAGTAAGAAAGAATAAGGTTAGTTGAGTGTTCTGAAAACTCAAGCGTATGGTAAACTCGTGACTCATGATTATATGGTGGAGCCCCTTTAGCGAATGAGCGACTATGGCCTGACTAGGATAAGCTCCTCAACCATATGATTATGGTAAGTTCTTGAGTCCAAATACGTGAAAAGTTTAATGAACATGGGGGGAATCGGAATGAAAAGATATAAATTGAGAAAGATGTTCTCAGATATTGGTTAAAGTAAAGAAAATATGAAAGATTGCAAGGAAGAGATAAGATTATAAGGAAGAGAAAAAGATGTTAAGAAAAATCGGAATGAAGATAATGAATTGGGAAAATTTATAAGTTCAATTAAGAACATATTTGAAAGAATATTTGAAATGATTCAAAGATGAATCTCAATGAAAATCAGGGGACACCTGATTTAAACAATAAGGATGACAAGGTAATCCAAAATGTATAAGAAGAGATCAAAATAATATGATCCGGAACAAAGAAAGGATTGTACTACGATACGATCACAAGATAAGGAAAGCGAATAAGGAATAGATTGTAAAGCAAGGTCATGATATGATCAAGTGAGAATGTGAAATAAACAGAGAGACTTGTTAATGGACCAAAAGGTATAGCTGATTGCTATAAAGAGATATGGTACTATGAAATAGTACAAGAAGAATTCAGAGAATGATAAGACATGAATGACAGAAAGGTTATGATAAGTGGGTAGAAAACTTGGGTACGAAATTTCATTTGAGGACTCATGTGGTGACTGAGTTGCACAATCCTTTGTATGGGCGGGGGATTTGTGTTTACTTAATTACTATGTGATAATCATTGAAATGTTAGAGTCGCGTTAAGAGTTTCTGATAGATAGATAATATTAAGTTTAGGCACGAGTTCTTAAAACTCATACATATGATAAGTCCATGACTCATAATCGTATGGTATGTTTTGAGCCCCTCAGCATATGGATAGTCTTTGATTTGTTCTTAGACTACACATTGCTAGGACAAGCTTTACAACTCATATTCTTGTGGTAAGTTCCTGGACTCACAATGTGTGGCAGGTTTGATGAACTATACGGGGGTATAGAAAAGTTGGAGTAGTTAGAAATCTTGGTATGATAAATAACAATAGTCCTAGCAATGAATAATATAATTAAGTGAAAGAAACGAAGGTGGCAGATGTGTTAAAAATGTTAGGGAATTTAGGATATTTCCACTCTTCTAGCTATGCTAGACTTCGAAATTTTTGGCCTCAAGTTGATTTGGCACGGGTGTGCTTTGAAAAAAATATAAATGAAATATTCTAACCAATCTAAAAAGTGTCTATGCCACTTGTTTCGGCTAGACGAAAATATTTTTAACATCAAAATATATTTCAAAAGAATCATCCACGCACCTTTTAACCCGGTGCAGATGTGATGAATGACGGAATGCTCAACGAGTTATTGAGACGGTGCGGTACTATTTCGTTATAAGATGATTCAACACCATAAAGTATGGTTTATGGTGTAGGAATTATTAACGACGGAATCCTCAACGTACTGTCAAGATGACGCGGTAACATGAAGTCATAAATGATTTTGATTTACGAAGGTATGTCAAAGCTATAAGTCAGTGCCATTTGACTCGGCTAAACGTTTTGAAGAGTTTTGACATAATGAATGTTTTAAAAATTTCTGCGGATTATAAATAGTTAAAAGAAAGTCTATGCTAATTGATCTAGCTAGACAAGCGTTGAAGAAATACAAGTCTAAGCTATTTGATTCAGCTAGACAAAGTTTGAAATATGTTTATTGAATTCGTATTCTTTGAAAACTATAACCAATTAAATTATCTTCGAATGAATTCTAAGGCTGAGATGAACAAAGAGATTAAGAATATTGCAGGTTGGTCGAATGGTCACCTGGTCGAATGGTCACCTGGCATATTAAGACAAAGGCATTGCAGACTGATCATCTGGCGTGCCACTGTATGGTGAAACATCCATCACTTTAATGACAGATTGATCCACTGTCAGGGTTTGCAGTATGAAGTACTCGGGCTCTTTAACCTCGGGTTTGGTTCTTACTGTACAATACTTACTGACAATTAAATACATATATTGCATTTAAACTTCGCGGAATAATACAAAAGGTTCCTTATAAAAAGGTTACACTTCCCAAGGTCGATTAACCTTAATCGTAACATTACATATTTTAAGGGAAATACAAAAGATTTAAAAAGTAATTACATAACAGAAATTTAGATTTAGCATGCATCTACTAATCTACGCATTTGTTTTCGCCTTGCCTTTGTCTAGTTTAGAACATTCGGGCTTAGCTGAAATATAGTCATGATATAGTAAGAATGAGCAACTAAATGGCTCAGCAAGTTTATAAACAACAACGTAGGATATATCATGATGAAGGGAAATAACTTCAAGGTTTTCAACAATAACAAATGTGAAAGATATCAAGAATCAAAGTTCAATATAAGAATGGATTGACTCTTTACTGCTTAGTGGTCTTTAATGACCATGAGCTGCTACTAAGGTAGAACAGACATACAATATCTGACACATTATTAAAAATAACGAGACACTCAAGAGGATCAGTCCTCTTATGTCCTATGTATATGCATAACATTTAGTTTTCTTGCGCAAATTTGGTTACCCGACAATATAAAAATTCCCTTTAACTAGGGTTGTTCTTTCTCAGTCTTATTATAAGAATCCGCACCAGCCAATTGTTTGGATAAGCTTTTAAAATATTCAATTAGATGAATTCAAACATGCATTTGTCTAGCCGAAACAATTAGCTTAGACATTCTTAAACAGTTCGTAAATTACTGAACTATAACAATTGCAAAGGCACTATGTGTGAATACAATACCATAATGATGTGAAGTAATTTTTGATAATTAATTCACTCAAAGGTCTGTCAAATAACTACGAGTGTAGATACTTACTCAACAATAATTGAATTGCTAAATATAAATAAGGTTGAAGTATACTTGCAACAATAAATACAAGTTAGGGTTAAGAAGAAATTAGCCTCGTGCGTTGTCTACGGCTAACCAATTTAATTTAACAATCCTTGAACGGACCTAACAATTAAATCAGTTTAACCTTAAATTAGTATCATATATTTGTAAGTATAATGACATTTATAACTCTGGCGAACCACATAATTGAATAACTACGGGTATTTAAACACTTAGAAAATATTATCATTACTTGATAATATTTCATACACAAAGAACCTATATTAATTATTTAATATAGTTCATATACTTATCTAATATTATTAACAATTTAATAATATTTTATTAGTCTTGAAATGTTATTAATCATATAATAATATTTTATTAGTCACTTAATATTATTAATCCTTTAATAATATTTTATTCTTCTTCTAATATTATTAATCATTTAATAATATCTTACTATCTTATTAATATTATTAATCATTTACTAATATTTTATTAATCTTATAATATTATTAATTATTTAATAATATTTTATTCATCTACTAATATTATTAATCACTTAATAATATTTTATTAACTATATAATAGTATTAATCATTTAATAATATTTTATTCATTATCTAATATTATTAATCATTTAATAATATTTTATTTATTTTCTAATATTATTAATCATTTAATAATATTTTATTCATCTTCTAATATTATTAATCATTTAATAATATTTTATTCATCTTCTAATATTATTAATCATTTAATAATATTTTATTCATCTTCTAATATTATTAATCACTTAATAATATTTTATTTATTATCTAATATTATTAATCATTTAATAATATTTTACTTATTTTCTAATATTATTAATCATTTAATAAAATTTTATTAATCTTATAATATTATTAATTATTTAATAATATTTTATTCATCTTCTAATATTATTAATCACTTAATAATATTTTATTTATTATATAATATTATTACTCATTTAATAATATTTTATTCGTTATCTAATATTATTAATTATTTAATAAAATTTTATTTATTTTCTAATATTATTAATCATTGAATAATATTTTATTAATCTTATAAGATTATTAATCATTTAATAATAATTTATTCATCTTCTAATATTATTAATCATTTAATAATATTTTATTTATTATATTACCCTTTATTTATTACTTAATAAATAATTAGTTACTATCTCTTTTCATTTTAATTATTATTTAATATTAATTAAATAGTAATTAATCACCTTCATGTCTCTTAATTATTATTTAATATCCACATAATAAATAATTATATATTTTCTTTTTATTGGGTCACAAATTAATTATATTAATTTTAAAATATTTTTACCCATTTTAGTCTTAAATGATTTGAATCGGCCCGTTTAAAACGAACCGATCCGACCTTGTTAGTTCCCAATGACACGATAGAAATCTAGAAGGGGGGGGGGGGGTTGAATAGATTCTTTTAAAAATTTCTTCTATTTGAAAAGATCTCACTTAATTAATTCTTAAACAGAAGTTTAACACAGCGGAATATGATTTAGTTATTCTTTTCTAGAAATGTTGGAGTAATAATTCAACAAACAATTATATGACAGATATAGCAAAAGAAAGACAGAATGTGAGAGACTCTGGGTTTTAAGTGGTTCAGAGCACACAATACTCCTACTCCACTGTTCTGCTCTTCCAGCAGCAAATCCACCAAGGATACTTTTACAATATCTGAATCACAAAGATTCCTTCAAGACCCGCAGTCTTGGAATTTTAGTTCACAAAGAACTTTACAAGTCTAACAGACTCTCTTACACTAGTTCACAAAGAACTCTACAAGTCTAACAGACTTGCTTACACCAGTTCACAAAGAACTCTTCTGGATTGATGTATATCTGGATGTGCTACTAAGTTGCTTATTAGCTTGAGTGTTTGAAGGGCTTAGTAGCAATGCAAGCTTTCTTATCAGTTCAATCTTTTTCACTTCTTGCGCTTTTCTTTTTGTGCAGTACTGCTTTTCTCTTTTGCTGATCTTAGTATTTAAGAAGTTGGGGCTTCAGATTTCTTCCCGTTGGATCATTTGCTTGAACTTGTATTTCTTTCCGTTACCTCACAGAGGAGAGCTGCTGTATATTATATTAATATAGCTCATTAAAGCTATGATGAGATTTTATTTAATCTGACATGTTAGTCCATGGAAGGTTGTTTCCTTTTTCCTTCGGGACAGATATGTCAGTCGTAGGTTCCCACCAACTTTTATAGAGTCGTTTGGTCCTTCCAAACTATAGGACTGATAAGACACAGTCCTCTGACTTTTCTGCCTTGAAAGTCTTCTTTCTGTTCCATAGTGCACTTGGGTCAGACTCCTGACTTTTCTGACTTGATCGATTTGCAGAGGCTTCCTTTTTGGTTACTTTGATGAAGATTGAATGCTTGAATAGAATAGCTCCTGATCTGAGAATCGTGATGTCTCTTACCTTTTTGCTTAACGACCTTATGTGATCAACTCTACGAATATCCTTGTTGACGTGATTGATCTGTAAAGGATCATCTCTTACTGATCATCGTAGAGTTTACTCAACTGTTAGACTGTTGATCGTAGAGTTCAATTTAAGGTTTCTCATAAAGAACATAGTCTGTTTGGTCGTAGAGTCTTCTGGACCACAATCGTAGAGTCAATTCTACGATTGGTTGCCTTGATCGTAGAGCCTTCTGAACCACAATCGTAGAGTCCATTCTACGATTGGTTGCCTTGATCGTAGAGTCTGTTCAAATCGTAGAGTTCTTTCTACGATTTTATTACACCAACAGATCAACCTAACAGTTTTGATCTATCTAAGTCTTAGTACAATCACAAAAGACTTTTATACAAATAACAAGAGATCAACCGAACAGTTTTGATCTTATCTAATACAGCCCTTGTACATTATTTCTTATCATCAAATTTAATCATTCAATGTTCAACAGACCTGAAATTAAAAAAAATCGCCTGTGAACAGTGACAAGGGCCCCGACCCTCCAAATAACATAGGAAGGAGGACCCCGGTCTTTGAGTGGCAGATCTGCAAAATTGCCATTTTCAGATTTTCCAACTTTTGCTCCTTTGATTAATACTTGAATAAAATGAAATCTATAAATCCAAATGACCTCCAATTGGTATCGATGGATTCGTATTTTCTTAAACTACAATATTCCATCATTGGATCAAATTTTTGAAAGAGTTTTGGTTATGAAAAATAGCCACAATGTGGGTTGTTTGTACATTAGGTCATTAAAATGACATGTTTTGCGGTAAAAGCCATAACTTCATTGTTTTTTTATATTTTTGAAAGTTTCAAGTTGGGTTTTCTTTAAAACTCATATATCTAACTTTATAGCCATAAAAATCCAATTTCCAACTTGTATATTTCAAAATACAATATTAAACACAACATGCTTAGTTAGGTTTTATCGGTAAAAATCAATATGAGCATTTCTTGCATTTTTATGCAATCAACACATACCAAAACATGATATAACCACATAAAGTTATGAATATACATATATTACATAGCTAAAGACTTCTAGATCATCAAAACAAGTTTTGATCGGTAAGAAATAAATTTTAATCGTTCAAAAGCTATCTAGACTACAAAAGTAAAATTTAAGAAGGTTAGAGCACTTTTAAACCTTTGAGACTTGTGTACTCTTCTCCTCCTCCTACCAAAGTATGTAGTGAAATTTTGTGTCATCCACCAAGCTCAAGCTCAAGCTCTAGCTATCTTCACTCAACACCCAAGTATATCTCTCAAATGCTCACAAATGCTCTCACTTTCTTTTCTCTAGGATACTTGCAAATGACTAACAAATATTTCAAGTATGTGGAACACTCTATATATAGAGTCTCCTTAACCATCAATAACCCTTCCTAATCAACCTATGTTGGTGAATTAAAAAGTTAATTAAGCTTACTATAGCTTGAATGACCACATGATGGACAATGTGATTGACTAGGGTTGGTTCACCTACTATGACATGAAGTGATTTATGAGCAACATAAAAATCAAACAACCCCAAGTGGGCCCCCTAAAATCTCAGCAAAAATGGGATTTAATCATCTATTTTTGGTTTATTTTTAATGCTCAATTTAAATAACAAATTGGCCTAATATTATTTATTCTAGGTTACATTTAATTAAATCAAGTATGGGCTATGGTTTAATTAATTACATAGGCTACTAGGTTAATATAATTGACCTAGTTTAATACCCCATTTGGATTTAAAATATAATTCAATTAGACTTGCTTTAATTAATTATACACCTTGCTTTATTTTTTAAAATAAAAATACACATACACAAGTACATTTATTTAATTATCTAATGCACAATTAATTAATACAAAATTTTTAATTCATTGCTAATTATATATTAATTATAATTACAATGACTAATGAAATTCATGGTCATTACATTAATCACTAAATTATTTTAAACACTTACTAACATTATTAATCATTTAATAATGGCATACTCTTAATATTATTTATTAAATAATATCTTAATCCTTTATGAATATTATAAACCATTTAATAATATTTTACCCTCTTCATAATATTATTAATCATTTAATAATATTTTAATCATTTGTTAATATTATTAATTATTTAATAATTTTTTATTCTCTTATTGATATTATTGGTCATTTAATAATATTTTTATCATTTATTAATATTATTAATCATTGAATATATTTTATTCTCTTACTAATATTATTAATCATTTAATAATACTTTAATCATTTAATATTATTAATCATTTAATAATATTTTATTCACTTATTAATATTATTAACCAATTAATAATACATTATTCACTTACTAATATTATTAACCATTTAATAATATTGTAATCCTTTATTAATATTATTAATCATTTAATAATATTTTATTTACTTATTAATATTATTAATCATTTAATAATACATTATTCACATACTAATATTATTAACCATTTAATAATATTTTAATTCTTTATTAATATTATTAATTATTTAATAGTATTTTATTCACTTATTAATATTATTAATCAATTTAATAATATTTTAATCACTTATTAATAATATTAATCAATTTAATAATATTTTATTCATTTTTTAATACTATTAATCTTTTAATAATATTTTATACATTTACTAATATTATTATTTATTTAATAATATTTTAATCATTTACTAATATTATTAATCATTTAATAATTTTAATTTAATTTAATATTATTATTATTATTTAATTTACATCATTCTGGCCCATTTTTGATTTTAAAGGATTCGATCCGACCCAATTGATTTAGCTTAATTTTTCAAAAATCCAAGATTACCACTGCAGCGGTCCTTACCTGCGCCGCGGCGGTCCCTTGGAAAATGTTTCACCGCTGCGGCGATAGTTCATTTTAAGAAACCAAAATTTTATCTTTTTAACTTTTGATTTTATTAACTTCAATCTTTCATAAAATATGCAACACATGATCAAATGATCTCAAATCCATTTTGTTAGGTTCATCACTTAGTATTCTTCAAGTTTTCAAGAATCAAATAACATACAAAAATGTTTTTGACAACAAAATTAAGATCAACCAACTAGGATTTTCAAAATGACCATTTTTACTAAAATCCTCATAACTTCTTCATTTTAACTTACCCATCTAGCATACAAGACATAAAAAATCACATAAACAACTTATATATCACAAGGCACACATAACCAACCTAGGCATCAAACTAGGGTTTAAAAACTAAATATGCTCATACGATATTTTCTTTCATCATTTTTCGTATAACATATGTTATAACACATATCTAGGATATTTAACCATAAATCTTCTTCACATAGATCTTTCCATAACCAAACTTGCTTAAACTCATTCATAAAGAAAATAACAACTAAAGTTTGAGAAGCTTTTAAATCTTTTATGAAAATCTTCTTCTTGAAAATGGTTGAAACTCCTTCTTGATCTTCTTGTATGGACCAAAAATGACCCACACTTAGTAACACTCAAAGTGTTTGCTTCTCTACAACTCTCACAAACGTTCCAACTTCTCTCTACAACTTTCTTTCTCAAAAATTTAGTGAATATAATAAATGAACCAACATTTGCACAAGTGTTGGATATTTTTATTTATAGAATTTTAGGAACACACCATTAGCTCTCTTAATCAACTAACATTGGTGTAATTAAGGGTTAATCAAAGCTTACTATGGCAATGAATGACTAGCTTAAATGACTATCTTGATTAACATGTTGCTTGTAAAATTTTATGGCAATTGAGTGAAGCATTGCATGGAGTAACTTTGAAGCAACAATAAAGCAAATACTCCACCCTTTGAAGGCCCCATAATGGCCAGCCAAATGGCCAATTTCCTCCCCCATTTTCCCATTTTCTTTTATCTTATATAATCATATATATATATATATATATATATATATATATATATATATATATATATATATATATATATGTGTGTGTGTGTGTGTGTGTGTGTGTGTATATATATTGACCAACCTTTTGATTATGTATTGGGCTCCACATTGGACTTAGGAATTAATTTCAATTGGGTTCTTTCATTTATTTTACTTGGCTCAATTAGTTACTTTTAGTGGGCTACTAGTTTAATTCACTTAGACTTCTAACATTTAATTCAATTGGATAAATATACTAACTTATAAGTCTTGGATTTATATCAAGTATTGGGCTAGTAATAATTTACTTGGACTCATCAATTAATTAACACTTAAGTTACTAGTTAAATTTATTTAAGTTACTAACACTTGGGCTAGTAATTAATTCTCATAAGACTTATCATATACTTCATATATGGTTTACTAAATAAATCATGTAAGATTACCTCATTAGACTCATTATATGAATTAGCCATTAATTAATTACTTGACTTACTAATTTATTTTGTTTGGACTTTAATTAATAAATCCATTAGGTTTGCCACATAAGCCAATTAGACTTGGTATTTAAAATTCAATTAGGCTACCAAATTGAATTAGTTTACAAAACACTAACACTTACTAATTCTTAGGCTTGTTTTAATAAAACCCTAACACACATTCATATAAGTACTTCAACTTGATTAAATTTAATTCATTAACTACTTCTTATCAACTTGGGTGTATAATATAGTTATACATATACATACAATTATTCCCATATTAGATTATCTTTAATAATTCACTTATTTCTTCTTTTTCATTAATCATACAAGTAATTCACTTGTTCATTATTAATTTTCTCATTTGTCATACTATGCCAACATTTAAGCTTTATAATCTCATCACATAAGTTTCTCTTGCATTCATTTTCCTTCTTTAGTTAATTCAAATAAATTTAATTAACTAACTTAGTATATCTCATCATATAACATATACACATACATATCACCACTTCATACATCATATTTTCTCATGAAGATAAATAAATAAATAATAATTTTGAGTTCGTAATTTTTTAAGTTATTACAACGTATCATAGTGTATTATGACCCAGTTACATACGATGATGCATAATTATTAGATACTAAAAAGAAATGACTGATGATCATAAAATTCAAAATGGGTCTTTAGAGAAAGGTGGAGACCTATAAGACCTAACTAGTGGTAAAAAAAATTTAAACAAGGTCAAGGAGTTGACTATAATAAAAAATTTCACTAGTAAAAATGCATATATCCATTTGGATTTTACTTATAATTGCATCTTACTATACAAAAGGATGTATGTATGATACAACCAAGAAGATTTGTCTCCATAGAGATGGAGTAAATCAAGTATGAAAGCTATAATGATCCAATTATGGATTGAAGCAAATTTCTCGAAGATGGAACATCCGTTTTGATGAGACAATCAATAGAGTTTGATTTTATCAAAAACAATGATGAATCAAGTGTGTATAAAGGTTAGTAGGAGCACTGTGACATTCCTAGTATTGTATGTTGAGATACTACCGATAAGGAATGACATACCAATGCTATAATCAGTAAAAATGTGGTTGTCTAAAAACTTCTCCTTTAAGAACTTGGGAGAAGTATCATAACATTCTATTCAGGATAAATGTCTATAGAGATAGATCATAAAGGATGTTTGGCTTGACCTAAGGAACGTACATTGATTCGTTGATATGTCCTATACATGATATTACTTATGTATGATCAGCAGATATTAGTTCAAATCTGGAGAAGAATATTAGAAAAGAGTTTCTAATGATGGGTCTAATACAAAACTAGAGGTATTAATAAACTTAGGTTTTTTCAGACTAATCAAGATAGAAGGCGTATCTGTTTCAGGTAAAATGATTACTTTGAACGGTGCTGCAATGAGTTAAAAAAGTTTTGAACAGCAAAGAGTTGTTAATTTAGTGACAAACATATAGTAAATAACTATAAGTGAAGCTGCAAGGGTGATTATTTGGTTCAACAAGTTCATTACAGAACTTATAATGATTCCTAGAATTAAAGGAGTTTAATTCGCCAAGGAACCTAGGTTTTATCTAAAATCCAAACATATGTTGCAGTACTTTCGTATGATTAGATGAATCATTTAAAAAGGAGACGATACCATAAAGATGACAGACTCTCAGTACAGCATTATAGGCCCATTGACTAAAATATTTTCTAAGCAATTCGTATGCTACTTAGAGAAAAATGGTATAGGGATAATCTGTTGGACTGCTGGAGAAAATGAATGGAAATAAGTAAGGACCTACACGGAACAAAACAACAAGCTACAATTTCGGAAGAAAAGGGATGGAAATAAGTATGTAGTGGAGCGTGAAAGTAGTATACCCTCAAGCCAATCACATTTGATGTGATATCTATATATTTTATAATCTTATTAGTTTATTAATGAAAGTATCAAGATATTTCATTATTCATGATTAATTGACTGAATTAATTAAATGGATAAACCCTTAATTTTTTAGCAATGCTTTTAGAACTATGATGAGGATCATGCTAATGAGATCTAAATTCAAGATAGCTCAAAACTAAAATTGTTCTTAATCATTGGATCACTGAAAAGGAGATTAGTAGATCCGAATAGATTGGTACATACTATGCTTGCTCTTACGAAGAGGATGTTTGATCTCAGAATCATTTGTGTAGAGACACTGAAGCAAATATATAGGTGTTTATTAGAGAATAAGTTCACTGTACATAACTCGCTCAAGGAACACTTAATAGAGTTTTATTTATCTGTCGATAGGAGTTTCTTATGTGATAGTCATACTAGTGATTCTTAGACTTGAGATTATCATAATATCTTGTGTGTACTAAATTATACTTTGATATATTCCTTAAGGCTTGTTGGTATATCAAAGGATATGCTTGGTTACGATAAGGTACACATGAAGATATATGAATAATCAACAAAGGATCTACTACTTACAGTAAAAGGAAAGAATGTCCTATGCGATTCAATAAGTGACAACTCAGAAATCTCTGGCCAAGGCTGAATGGAATTAGAAAGGAGTTTTTAATTCACATTAACTAAAGTTGTGCATTTGTGAATTGAAATGCATATGATCAAATAAATAAGACTTGACAGAAATTTTATATCTTATATTTGAGTGAGACATTGTATGGTAGAATGAATTAATTATACGGTAACTGTAATATCCCAGATATTTTCAAGATTTTAGATAATATCTTAATTGATTTAATTAAAAGTTAAGGTTTAAAACCTAGAATTGGAGACGAAAAATGTGTAGAAAATGGGTAAATATTTTTTTTAACATAATTTATTTGTTAGAAATTAAATGTGAAAATATTTTAATGATGCATGTAGAGAATTTATTAAGAAAATAAATTTAATTGAGAAGTGAAGGAGATTATATGAATATATATATATATATATATACATAAAGTGTGCTTGTTAGCCAAATAAAAAGATGAGTAATTAATACTCAACAAAATTAATAAAGTAATTAGTTTTAATATAAAGTAAGAAGGAATGTTGTAAAATATAATTAATTAGGTTAATTATATTAGTTATGAGTTCAAGTAATTTAATTACTATTAGTGGACTAGTCCAAAAGGATTATATGTGTTAGCCCAATATAGGAATACTTGCATGAACGTGGGTAATTAAAGAAGAGAGCCCAATGGAAGGTAAGCTATGTAGCCCAAACTTTTAAAAGTCCAATGTTGGTCAAAGTGTGGGGAAATATTATTGAGTGTCGAGAATTAACTAATGTAGGGTAAGTTGAATAACCCTAGTTGGTAGACAAGAGAGAGAGCATTAACCAAACATTGGTTAATTGCTAGGTAAATAAATATGATGATGAAAATTAACCATTGATGAGTTAATTGAGTAACCCAATGTAGGAATAACTGTATGTGTATGGATAATTATATTATAAACCCAATTTAATGATAAAAGGTAGTTAATGAATTAAATTTAATCAAGTCGAAGTACTTGTATTAAAGTGTATTAAAATCAGCACCACCGCCGCAGCGGTAGGTTTCACCGCCGCAGCGGTGAAACTCTCTGAAATGTGAAAAATAGAACTACCGCCGCAGCGGTAGTAATCACCACCGCAGAGGTGGTACAGACTATTTGAAAAATAATAGTTTATTGAATCAAATTGAAGTACTAGTATGTATGAGCATTAGGGTTTTAATAAAATAAACCCAAGATATATTAAGTGTTAGTGATTTAATCGACTAACTCAATTAAGTAGTCCAATGAACTTATAAATAACAAGTCTAATTGGATTATGTAATTAAGCTAATGTGTTTATTTAATAAACACAATGAAGTGATCGTATAGGATTTAATTAGTTAACCATATATGAAAATATGATAAGTCTAAATAAACCTTGATCCAAGTTATAATTAATCAAGCCCAATGCTTGTTTTAATTAAATGTAACATATGATATTTAATGTTAGCCCAATGTAACAATTAAATTGAGCCCAACCAAATTAAATAGATGAGTTTAATATATTTAAATACCAGAGTCCAATGTGAAGCCCAAATGGTAGTCAAAATTGGTCAACGCTTATATATATATATATATATATATATATATATATATAGATGTATAAATGTATATTTATGCTATAAAAATAAAACAAAAATGAGGGATTAAATCCCATTTTGTTGAGATTTAGTGGTCCTCACAAGGGGGTGACTTGATTTACTCTTGTTGATTCCTTCACACACTAAATCAAAGTAGTTCAACAACCATTGTCATTCACATTGTCAATCAAATGGTCATTCACACCAATAGTAATTTTAATTAAGCAGTAAATTGACTATGATGGTGAATTAGGAGAGTTGATGATGGATTAGTGAAGTCCTTTAAATAACATGTTCCACATATGAGCTATGGTTGTTAGTTAATTTCCTAGCATTTTCTAGAGAGAAAAGAGAGTGCTTTTTGAGGAAAAAGCAAGTAACTTTGTGAGATTGATGATCCACCAAGGAAAAGTACTAGATGATAGCCAAGATGGAGTCTCTAGCAAATATTATAGCTAAGAGAAAAAGAGCATCCATGTCCAAGAGGTTAGAAAGGTTAAAAAGTGTTCTAAACTTCCTTTTGTTCATATTTCTAGTTTAGATATGATTTGAACGGTTAAAATATATTTTTAACCAATTAAAAGTTATTTTGATACTCTAAAAATCTAAATCTATGATATATAGGTAGATTCATTGTTTAGTATGTTTAAAACAAGTATTGGTATGTGTGGTATGCAAATAAATGGAAGAAAATTCCATATTGCGATTTATCGAAAAAATTCTAAGGGGTTCGATCTTTAAATTTTGTGTCAAACATTTTCAAAAATGTGATTGAACCATGAAATATTGTAAAACAAGAAGTTAGGAAGACAAAAACACTAAGTTAGTGTCATTTGGATGTGTAGAGTTTATTTTATTCAAGTTTGAACCATTAAAACCAAGGATTTGTGATTTTAGTTTTCATTTTGTCCTTGTGAGCAGTTTTTAGTCCACTTCCTTTTGGAATTTGTGATATAAAGAGAAATTGTAGAGGGGGAAATTCTAATAAGAATGAACTCAAGAATCACCTCAAAATATTTTAAAATGAAGATGTTATGGCTATCGGAGCGTCGGAGGGTCGGGTAGTCCTCAAGTTAGGGTTTCGGAAAATTTGTACCACCGCCGCAGCGGTCAAACATTCTGCCAGGAACAAGTTTTAGCCGTCCGAGTCGGGTCGGTCTGGGTCGGGTCGAGTCGGGTCGGCCTGGGTTGAGTTTTTAGTGAAAATTTAAGTTGAAATACATATAAAATGAATGTATTTGAATACTAAATCAATTTATATTGAATTTATTAGTGATTAATTGGTATCTAAAGATATAAAATAAAGACTAAAGTTAACACGATTAAAAAGTTAACTATTGGTAATATTTGAAGAATATTAAAATATCATTAAATGATGAATAATATTAGTATAAGATTAAAAGGTTATTAAATGTGTAATAACATTTGTATATGATGAAAATGTTCTTAAATAATTAATGACATTATTAAATAAGTAAAATATTATAATGGTTAATAATATTAAGAAGTGATTAAAATATTATTAAATGGTTAATAATATTAAGAAGTGATTAAAATATTATTAAATGGTTAATAATATTAATAAGTGAGTAAAATATTATTAAATGGTTAATAATATTAATATGTGATTAAAATATTATTAAATGGTTAATAATATTAATGAGTGATTAAAATATTATTAAATGGTTAATAATATTAATGAGTGATTAAAATATTATTAAATGGTTAATAATATTAATATGTGATTAAAATATTATTAAATGGTTAATAATATTAATATGTGATTAAAATATTATTAAATGGTTAATAATATTAATGAGTGATTAAAATATTATTAAATTATTAATAAGTGATTAAAATATTATTAAATGGTTAATAATATTAATAAATAATTAAAATATTATTAAATGATTAAAAATATTAATAAGAGATTAAAATGTTATTAAATGGTTAATAATATTTGAACTTAGTTGTATATTATCAAAGATAAATAATATGTTGGGGTATTTGGTACATTGTTAAATGTCTGAATCATTAAGTTATGTAAAAGAAGAAAGTTTAATTGAATTAAACAAATCTAAATAGTCCATTTGTGACTAATTTAGACAACTTATTAAAAATGGGTCGTACGAAGATTGTATAATGAAAACGTAAGTTGGTTAAGCATGCCTGATATGTCCAAACTATATTTGGACTAGGGTTTTTGTCCGGAACCTATGGGTTCGTTTGTTGAACATCTTAAGAGTAAATAATTTGAAGTTAAGGTCTTAAGTTAAGACTAATTAAAAGTCCTAGTAGCTAATGATTATGTCCATTTGTTATATAAATTGTAGGTTGAACGAATGACGCAAATAAGCATAACTGGTAGAAGTGAACCAGACAAGTTTTTCAGATATTGTTGCTATGTGTATAACTGTTGTGTGTGCACTTGAAGCATGTGAGAATTTGAATTAAATATATTTTTGTGAAACCGTATGAGGTGTGTTGATTCTAGATGATAGAAAGCCTGAATTAATTGAATAAGTTGAACTGTATGTCATATATTCATTCCAATGCATGATCAGTATGTTACATAAGTAAATGCAAAGCATGAGAAGCATGATGCATTCATATAATGTAATGCATGAAGCATAAGAAGCATGTATAAACATGAACTATATGTTATGTGCTATCTGTTAGACTTGCTGAGCCGTCGTGCTCACTTTTGCCTAAACCAGCATTTTCAGATAGTGCAAATTATTTGAAGTTCTCGATAAAGATCAAGGAACATGAAAGCATATTACTTTCACTGAAGATCTAAATATTTGTTGTAGATATCGGTCCGAATTGGACAGGTAAATGATTGTGTAGTAAAATACTTAGTTTGTATATTATATGAGTGTTAAATACTCAATTTGATTGTAATAGAATGTCGTATCATGTATGATATTGAGATATACAAGGAATGTATAAAGATTGCGATTCTGGAATAGAAAGAGATGTTGTAAAATTATAAATAAATGGTTATTTACCAATTATAATATTGTTGTAATTTATGAATAATAAGGAAAAAGTTGTACTCGGGTTGAACCGGATCCGAGGTTCAAGGAACCCGGATTTGGGGTCGTCACAAGTTGGTATCAGAGCTGATAGGTTATAAACCTTAGGTAAGAGTGCCTTAGGCTATAACCGTAGTAGAAGATAAGTAAAATGATAAATGAATAAACTCCGGAAGAGTTTAAGTTATAAAAGAAGAATTTGGAAAATTTATATAGAGAAGATTATCCAAAGATGGATTTGAGAAGATATAAGAGAAATGAAAAGGGTCATGTTGTACCTAATTTGAAGAAATGATAGAAAAATATCTTATGATAAGATTTTGAGAAGCTTAAAGAAAATGCTAATGAGATCATGAAATGATTTAGAGAAATGAACTCGTAATGAGGCAGATATGCTAAAATATGAATGGAGAGAATTCGTATTCAGATAAGAAAAATTAGAGGTTTGTGGGTTTTTAATTGAGGACTCATATTAGTGGTTAAGTTGTGCAATTCCTTTTATGGATTTGTGCTTGGTTTTAGAACCACTTAGCTTCCTATATTAATATAGTGGTTGAGTTGAACGAACCCTTGTATGGGCTGGGGCTATGATATGTCAGCGAACCAATTTGGGAGGTGCTGCTGCGAAACTTGCACGATCAGTGTGTATCGAAGAAGAAAGATATGCACTGGTGGCATGTGTTTCCTTACAGTGTTGAACAGTTGGAAAACTGATGTATTTGTTCTTGGTTTAACGACCGCTTGACTTCCTATATTGATTAGTGGCCGAGTTGACCAATTTCTTGTATGGGCAGGAGATTGTGTTTGGTTTGACGACCACTTAGCTTTCTATAGTGATAATCGATTGAAACCTGGTGTCACGCTATTCGTCATATGTATGTTGAGAAGGTGATTCTTTTCTCATATATATAACGGATAGGTAGAGGATGTTAAGATAAGTTCGTGTTCTGAGAACCGATACGCATGGTAAGTTCGTGACTCATAGTCATGTGGTGGAGCCCCTCAACGAATGGGCGACTTTGGCCTGACTAGGACAAGCTCCTCAAACCATATGATTGTGGTAAGTTCCTGAGCCCAAATATGTGGTAAGTTTGATGAACAGTGAGTGTGAGTAGAGTTAAGTAGCAAGATTAAAATTATACTAGATATAGTTATTAAGCTGGAAAAGATGAGGAGAAATTTGAGGTATTTTGAGGTTTTAGAATATTCCAAATCTTCTAGCTATGCTAGATTTTAAAATTCTTAAAATCGTGCTAAATTCGCACTTTTGTGCTTTTGAAAAGGCAAATGTATTTTAAATATCATTAATGCACTTAGTGCAGAGATGATAAACGATGGAGTCATCAATACAGAGTAATCTAGTGTTGGATGTATTTTTAAGCCCACTATGGTATGATGTAATATGACAAAGTCAAAATGATTTTTTTAGTATTTTGAAATGTTTAAAGAAGAGTCTATGCTAATTGTTTCGGCTAGACAAATTGATTTGAAAATATCAAAATGTATTTATAAAATCATCACACGCCATTAAAGCCATGGTGCAGAGATGAAAAAGACGGAATCCTCAACGCACTGTTGCTAGGGTGCGGTATCATGAAGTCCTATAAATGAATTTTAGTTACTTTAACTAATTTGAAATGATTTTTGAATCGTAATATACGAACAGTTCAATGATGTGAGTCTATGTCATTTATTTTGACTGAACACTTTGTTGGTTAGAAATGACTCGAGTTTTATTTTCTAATCCAACTTATGCTGGAGCAAAATTTTGTAGTAAGTCTGAGGTGAACAACCCCATAATGGGGGATATGTCAGAGCCATGAATAAAGAACCTGCGAGGGGGCGCCCAAGAGTGGTGGCATGCTGATAGAACAAAATATGGGCTGGTAAATTCAAAGAGTTCAACCCTAATCGAAGTCGTCGTGCACAGCGCTAGAGTACGATAGGCTGATCACCTAGCGTACAAAACAATTGTGGAATGTTTTTAGTCTTTGTGATTGATAAACCTTCTCGCATATTTTCACAGTCATTATGACTCCTCAGAATAGTATGAAAGTTTTAATGAATATTTTGATTTTTAATTTATTCTTTTGCAAGATATTCTATTGTTCTGGAATTGTGAGTTTAGAAGTATGAACTTTCTAGCAAATGGTGGTCATAGAATTTGATGAGTAAAGAGTTATATTCAGAGATAAAAATTAGTAGAAATGTGTATGAGATAATTTCGGGGACGAAATTCTTATAAGAAGGGGTGAATGTAATATCTCAGATATTTTCAAGATTTTAGATAATATCTTAATTGGTTTAATTAAAGGTTAAGGTTTAAAACCTAGAATTGGAGACGAAAAATGTGTAGAAAATGGGTAAACATTTTTTTTAACATAATTTATTTGTTAGAAATTAAATGTGAAAATATTTTGATGATGCATGTAGAGAATTTATTAAGGAAATAAATTCAAATGAGAAGTGAAGGTGATTATATGAATATATATATATATATATATATATATATATATATATATATATATATATATATACATAAAGTGTGCTTGTTAGCCAAATAAAAAGATGAGTAATTAATACTCAACAAAATTAATAAAGTAATTAGTTTTAATATAAAGTAAGAAGGAATGTTGTAAAATATAATTAATTACGTTAATTATATTAGTTATGAGTTCAAGTAATTTAATTACTATTAGTGGACTAGCCCAAAAGGATTATATGTGTTAGCCAATATAGAAATACTTGCACGAACATGGGTAATTAAAGAAGAGAGCCCAATGGAAGGTAAGCTATGTAGCCCAAACTTTTAAAAGTCCAATGTTGGTCAAAGTGTGGGGAATATTATTGAGTGTCGAGAATTAACTAATGTAGGGTAAGTTGAATAACCCTAGTTGGTAGACAAGAGAGAGAGCATTAACCAAACATTGGTTAATTGCTAGGTAAATAAATATGATGATGAAAATTACCCATTGATGAGTTAATTGAGTAACCCAATGTAGGAATAACTGTATGTGTATGGATAATTATATTATAAACCCAATTTAATGATAAAAGGTAGTTAATGAATTAAATTTAATCAAGTCGAAGTACTTGTATTAAAGTGTATTAAAATCAGCACCACCGCCACAGCGGTAGGTTTCACCGCCGCAGCGGTGAAACTCTCTGGAATGTGAAAAATAGAACTACCGCCGCAGCGGTAGTAATCACCACCGCAGCGGTGGTACAGACTATTTGAAAAATAATAGTTTATTGAATCAAATTGAAGTACTAGTATGTATGAGCATTAGGGTTTTAATAAAATAAACCCAAGATATAGTAAGTGTTAGTGATTTAATCGACTAACTCAATTAAGTAGTCCAATGGACTTATAAATAACAAGTCTAATTGGATTATGTAATTAAGCTAATGTGTTTATTTAATAAACCCAATGAAGTGACCGTATAGGATTTAATTAGTTAACCATATATAAAAATATGATAAGTCTAAATAAACCTTGATCCAAGTTATAATTAATCAAGCCCAATGCTTGTTTTAATTAAATGTAACATAAGGTATTTAATGTTAGCCCAATGTAACAATTAAATTGAGTCCAACCAAATTAAATGGATGAGCTCAATATATTTAAATATTAGAGTCCATTGTGGAGCCCAAATGGTAGTCAGTCAACATTTATATATATAAGTATATATATATATATATATATATAGATGTATAAATGTATATTTATGCTATAAAAATAAAGTAAAAATGGGGGATTAAATCTCATTTTGCTGAGATTTAGTGGTCCCCACAAGGGGGTGACTTGATTTTCTCTTGTTGCTTCCTTCACACACTAAATCAAAGTAGCTCAACAACCCTTGTCATTCACATTGTCAATCAAATGGTCATTCACTCCAATAGTAATTCTAATTAAGCACTAAATTAACTATGATGGAGAATTAGGAGAGTTGATGATGGATTAGTGAAGTCCTATAAATAAAATGCTCCACATATGTGCTACGTTGGTTAGTTCATTTCCTAGCATTTTTTAGAGAGAAAAGAGAGAGCTCTTTAAGGGAAAAGCAAGTAAACTTTGTGAGATTGATGATCTACCAAGGAAAAGTACTAGAGGATAGCCAAGATGGAGTCTTTAGCAAAGATTATAGCCAAGAGAAAAAGAGCATCCATGTCCAAGAGGTTAGAAAGGTTAAAAAGTGTTTTAAACTTCCTTTTGTTCATTTTTCTAGTTTAAATATGATTTGAACGGTTAAAATATATTTTTAACCAATCAAAAGTTATTTTGATACTCTAAAAATCTAAATCTATGATATATAGGTAGATTCATTGTTTAGTATGTTTAAAACAAGTATTGGTATGTGTGGTATGCAAATAAATGGAAGAAAATTCCATATCGCGATTTACCGGAAAAACCCTAAGTGGTTCGATCTTTAAATTTTGTGTCAAACATTTTCAAAAATGTGATTGAACCATGAAATATTGTAAAACAAGAAGTTAGGAAGACAACAACACTAAGTTAGTGTCATTTGGATGTGTAGAGTTTATTTTATTCAAGTTTGAACCATTAAAACCAAGGATTTGTGATTTTAGTTTTCACTTTGTCCTTGTGAGCAGTTTTTAGTCCACTTCCGTTTGGAATTTGGATTTGTTATATAAAGAGATTGTATAGGGGGAAATTCTAACGAGAATGGACTCAAGAATCACCTCAAAATGTATTAAAATGAAGATGTTATGGCTATCGGAGCGTCGGAGGGTCGAGCAGTCCTCAAGTTAGGGTTTCGGAAAATTTGTACCACCGCCGCAGCGGTCAAACATTCTGCCAGAAACAAGTTTTAGCCTTCTGGGTCGGTCCGGGTCGGATCAGCCCGGATTGAGTTTTTAGTGAAAATTTAAGTTGAAATACATATAAAATGAATGTATTTGAATATTAAATCAATTTATATTGAATCTATTAGTGATTAATTTGTATCTAAAGATATAACATAAAAACTAAAGTTAACACGATTAAAAAGTTAACTATTGGTAATGTTTGAAGAATATTAAAATATCATTAAATGATGAATAATATTAGTATAAGATTAAAAGGTTATTAAATGTGTAATAACATTTGTATATGATGAAAATGTTCTTAAATAATTAATGACATTATTAAATAAGTAAAATATTATTAAATGGTTAATAATATTAAGAAGTGAGTAAAATATTATTAAATGGTTAATAATATTAAGAAGTGAGTAAAATATTATTAAATGGTTAATAATATTAATAAGTGATTAAAATATTAGTGATTAAAATATTATTAAATTGTTAATAATATTAATGAGTGATTAAAATATTATAAATTGTTAATAATATTAATGTGTGATTAAAATATTATTAAATGGTTAATAATATTAATGAGTGATTAAAATATTATTAAATAGTTAATAATATTAATAAGTGATTAAAATATTATTAAATGGTTAATAATATTAATAAATGATTAAAATATTATTAAATGATTAATAATATTAATAAGAGATAAAAATATTATTAAATGGTTAATAATATTTGAACTTAGTTGTATATTATCAAAGATAGATAATATGTTGGGGTATTTGGTACATTGTTAAATGTTCGAATCATTAAGTTATGTAAAATAAGAAAGTTTAATTGAATTAAACAAATGTAAATAGTCTATTTGTGACTAATTTAGACAACTTATTAAAATTGGGTTGTACGAAGGTTGTATAATGAAAGCGTAAGTTGGTTAAACATGCGTAATTTGTCCAAACTATATTTGGACTAGGGTTTTTGTCTGGAACTTAAGGGTTCGTTTGTCGGACATCTTAAGAATTAATAATTAGAAGTTAAGATCTTAAGTTAAGACTAATTAAAAGTCCTGGTAGCTAATGATTATGTCCATTTGTTATATAAATTGTAGGTTGAACGAATGACGCAAATAAGCATAACTGGTAGAAGCGAACCAGGCAAGTTTGTCCTTTTTTTTTAAATCCACGTCAAAAAAATTTTGACAGGCAAATAGACAATTTAGGATTTACACGTCATTTTTTTTTTTTTTTTTTAATCCACGTCAGAAATTTTTTGACGTCTGTAGACACCCAAATTTTGCACTTCTCTACTAACCCTGGCAGGAGGGCAAAGTCGTCACTTGACCCGACATGCGAAAAGGAAGGTGGACCCCAACACGAAACCACCCCAACGACTTACGGTCAAAGCCGCCACAACGAACAACGAGCATCAGGTTACTTGAGACAAGACAAACAGTTGATCCAGAAGAACCTGATTTGATCATAAAAGACGACTAACGGCCACTACGCTTACGATGTTCGGGGGTCTCGCCGGTGAGCTGGCGGGGGTGTAAGGGGGTAGTGCCCCCTGGAAGCCAAGCACAAATAACAATTTCTACATCAAGTAACAGTCTTCCAAAATAATACAGCAGAAATTGACGATTCAAGGCTGCGTGGCCCGGAAATCGAGAAAAGCCAGCTGGGCAGCCGCAGATGCTTCTGCGGCCACCAACAGAGGTGACTTTTGCACTGCTCGAGGGCCGCACACGGCAGCCGAGGATTCGGCGCGGGCTGCCTGCGGAAGCCTATACAGCGGCCATTTCCCCCCGAGAGCTGGAGAAGAAAAAAAAAAGAAGAAACAGAAGCGGGCGGGAAAAGAAAATAGAGAGAGAAAGGCGACGGGAAGAGAAAAAAAGAGAGAAAAAGAGAGAGAAATGTGAGATTCTTCCATTTTGGTTAGATTTTAACATCATATATTGTATTCTCAGTGATTTCCAAGTGGAAAAGCATGTATTTCATCATTTTAAGGGTAAAAAAATCCGAGTTTATAGCATTTGTGATTTCATCTAGTTAGATCTAGTTTCATTTCGTTTTTTATTGCATTTGTTGGGTGGATCTACTGTAGATCCGAAAATATTTGGGTGCATTGCTATTTAAATAGTTTGATTTTGTGTATTTTTGAAGTTAGATCTAATGTAGTCAATATATGTTGTAGATCTGTGGATTAGGGACGGTTAGGGAGGATTTATTGCGGATGGAATCTCCTTCTAACCTCCCGATGATATCCTTTTAGTTTGTTTCTAGCTTTTACGTATGTAGCGATGGCGATGCATTTGTATTGTAAATATGTAATTTTTGGGCCTTAAAGCGATGTCGGATCGAAAATCGGGTTTAAGGCTCCGTGATAGTGAAATGTGCGATTGTGGGTGTTTGGGGTTATTTGGATGGTTCACATGCCCATGAATAACTCCGACGCCATTTTAATGCTTGATTTTCCTTTTCGACTCGGAAAAAGAATTTTGGAATGAAAAGTTGAAGATTTTCATAAAATCAATCAAACTAGGATATTAGATCATCTGTAGGCTGAAATAAAATTGTAAGTGTCGGATGAGCTCTATTCTTATTTGGCGAAGGATTTGAAAAAATATGTTTTACAAAATATCATCGGTTTTATTATCGAAACAAAAAAAACAATAAAAATGAACTCTTCGAATAAATCAAATCCTTCGTGCATAGGTCAACGAGATTTCTGAAGCGCTTTCAAAAGTAAAGTATTCCAACAACATTCATTTAGGCACACACACACACACACACACGTGATTTAGGATTTAAAAGGATAAGAAAACATCGAGATTGCGGTAACCGTGTTTTACGGAAGTCGGGGGGTGCCTAACACCTTCCCCTCGCTTAAGCAAGCCCCCGAACTCTATGAATCTCGGTTTGCGGACCAATTAATTCGGAGTCACATATGAGCCAGCGATTACGAAAAAAAAATTCGGATGAGTTGGTACATCCATTTCAAATATACCAACTGGCGACTCTGGTCAATTGGCTCATTATAAAATCGACCTTTTGAAACCCCGTCGACATTTAAGCCGACCCTTTTCAAAAAATCACATCTTCAATCCAAAGGCTAAAATTGGAAAGGGCTATTTTAATATTAAAAAACGAAACAACGAAAATCCCGGCGTCGACAACGTCCGTTAAAAAAATCAAACGGAATGGAGTATTTAATCTATTTTAGAAAGTTCAGTTGACAAATTCTATTTTTTTAAAGTTCAATGGTGTAATCCTTACAAACTTACAACCACAGTGGGGTACAAGCCATTTTTGCCATTAAAGAATCAATTCGCAATAAATAAATTAGAATTATTCTAATTTATTGATTATACAACCGATTTAATATGAAACACCTAAAGGGTCACACTGCAAAAATGTAATATTTATTTAAGAAGTGAATGACATAATCGTAATAATAAATTAAGTATATTTAGTTTATACTATGGTGATAGAATAAATTAAATAGCTTAATATTTATAATTTAGTATTTTAGAAATACTAATTATAAATTAATAAGAGAAGTCTTATTATTATTATTATTATTATTATTATTATTATTATTATTATTATCATTTAGTTCCCAAATGGTTTAGGAGTTAATTAATAAGTAGTAGTATTATTGTAAATAATTAAGTTCTTAAATAGTTTAGGAATTGTAATTATAATAATTAATTTAGTTCCTAAATAGTTTAGGAATTATTTAAGAAGTACTCTCATTATTAAATAATTAAGTTTATGAATAGTTTAGGAATTATAATTAATTAATTTAGTTTCTAATTGAATTGAAAATTAAATTAAAATCCTAATCCTAAATAGTTTAGGAGGGTTAACTATATCTATAAATAAGATAATCTTATCATAGATTAACATTACACACTATTTCACAAAAATAGAGAGAATACTTCATAATTCTCTACATCTAAGGAGTTAGAGAGAGAGAGAGAGAGAGAGAATTAGGGCTAGCCACCCATGGCTTGGAGAAACCAAAATCCACTTCTTTAATTAATAGATCTCTTGGTGGATCACCTCTAGAGGCTTCACACTTGGAGAGCTAACATTGATCCGTGGAATCTAATTGGTGAATTTAAATAAGAATGCGAAGGATTAAAGGGAGTTGAACTTCTACCTGTGAAAACTTGGTTCTATAAAGGTATAAATCTTTTATCATTCCTTAATTAATAATAGTCACATAAGAAAGATTCTGGTTATTGGTGTGTAGAAAATTTTAAAATCTGATTTTGCTTGCTTCCATTGCGCTTATATAATTTGATTATACGTATACCATATTTTTGCAAACCAACAGAGAGACCCACTAGTAAAGTTGCCAGCTGACCACGACCACGCGCCAAGTGCATTAAAATTTTTAAATAAGGTCGATCACGTATTGCACGGTCCTTTCTTTTCCTGTTACTGCTGTAAAACGACGCTGTATTATTGACAGATTATGCCTAACGCACGTTGCGCAGACAACCATGCTTTCATCTGCTAACTCATTCTCCAAATGGCATTGTATGCTCTCTTAATTTCTAAAATGATACCGCGACATGTGTGCTCATGCAAACCTGCTATAATTACGCTTTGTCATCATATTTTAATTTTCCTATAAAATGAAATTAATGTAAAGTGTATAATCTAATCTCAAACCGAATATTTGCTATTAACAAACTTAAATTTTATAACAACTTAACTCATTTTCATTACAATAAGTCATTATGACTTAATACACATTCAACTAAAGAAAACAATAAACACTTGCTTTCTAAACGAGCTTCAAGTCTTTACTGTCATATTCATCTAATAACTTTTCATTTAATTGCAAATAGAAATATTTGCAAGAATGAGCATGACTGCTCAGCAAGTCTAACAGTTATTACATTATATGCTTTACGTAATCCATGTCTTATACATGGTTTATAATTTTCATACTTCACATTTTTATACATACTTTCTAATTCTTATGTATCGCATTTAAATCATACATCATGTTTCATCATATTTAACATTGTTCATGACTCGTATCTAATATATAGACATCACAGTTTCTCATTTCGTATTTTATATATACATACCATTTATCATATATCACAAATTGATTGCGTTTCAATAACTCAATTAACTTCAGTCATAAATTGACTTTAACAAATTTATATTGCATTGTATCATAGAGTTCAAGTTTCAACATGTTCACCAGAACTTCATATGATACAACATAACTTGCACATAATTAATACCAAGTTCACACATAACAATTAAATCTGAAAAACTTACATGCATCCATATCTATATCGTTACGCTAATTTTTGCATCATTTATACGATCTACAATTATAATTTGGTCTACCAATTAGTCACTAATCGACCCATCATATTGGTTTAATACACTTAAATACACATTTTATACATAAATTTAGCTTATTTTTGCAAGAAAAACTGACCCGAATCGACCCGAACAAGCTTGATCCGATCCAGCTCAACCCGGACAAACTAAAACCTCTGGACAGAGGGGTCTAGTGAAGTTGCGCTAGCCCCAGGCGCACCTGCGCTAGGCCAAATTTTTAGAAACCCAAATTTTGGACTACACTACCCTCATTCGCTAAAATGGTCATAACTTCTTCATTTCTAAACATTTTTGGGTGATTTAAGAGTCCACGCGTCCGTAACTTCCTCCTCTACAAATAATCTTTAGGTAAAGAATCCAAATTCTAATCAAAAGTAGACTCAAAATGGCTCACAAGAACAAATTAAAACTAGTTTTCATCGCCCTTTGCTTCAAAACTTAATATCTTGTTTAATCCCCCGTGGATTGAGCTAAAAACCATAACATAGCTTATTAGGTTCATATTTTACAAAACCAAAGCTTTAATTTCTTACCAAAATCATTATTAACCAACAATAACTATCTAAGTCTCATGTTCTAGCAAACCAATTTTCAATGGGAACTTTCATCGAACATGTTATATACATGCAATAACTTATTTATCATGTTATACGTTTAAATCATAAACACAAACACCTTCAACAATCCAACCTAATACTTCAAATTCGCTATGATTCTCATTTTAATTCATTTTCCCACAACCACTCAAACAGCAATAACTAGAAATTAGAATCAAAACTAATTTCTTAAACTAAAGTTAAGGTAAAGTTCTTAAGTAAAAAAAACTTTTCAACCTTAGATTGAAGACTTGATGAAGACCTTGCACAAGCCTTGATTAATGATCGATTACACCTTTCTTTTGAAGAAAAACTTGCTTAAATCCTTCTTCCAATCAAGTATGTAACTAAATCTTCAGATTTTGGTATAGAATTCGATGAACTTGGTAGCTTAGAGAGAAAATGAGATGAACTTGTTAACTTAGAAGAGGAACGGTTGAATTGAATGAAGTTTGCTGCTGGGATAACCCACTAACCATGCTTACTCACACAATAATAACATGCTTACTCACAATAATAAAGCTAGGTGTCACTCCCTAAGCTAATACATTACACCATGCATTCCATTAACTTAATAACTCAGCATATTCCTTTACTCTAACATGCATACATAGTACATATATAAATAATATACATATGCATATAAACATTATGCACTAATACATATAATATACTTAATACTAATACATGCATTATTAATAAAATATTATTTGATAATTTTATAAATATCAAATATGTATAAAATTCTTCAATTAAAAATAAAATTAACCAATTATAAAATATCATCTATAATATAATTTGGCATATCAAATTGACCAATTCTTCAAATTCTAAAATAAAATACTAACCTATAAAATATATAACAAGGTTAGGTTTATAAAATATATAAAATATATATATCATTTAATACAATACCATGTATTAATATTTAAATCAACATTACATATAAAATATGTAACATATTAAAATAATGAGTTTAATTAACTCCATCATTATTATTTATATCAAATACATACATTAATCCACTATTTTAATTAAGTGAATTAATTACATCATTTATGAAATTTAATTCATCATTAATTAATTCATTGCCATACAAGGCTTAATATTCAAATTATATTAATTCGTAATATAATTTTAACTTAACCTCAATTAATTAATTAATATAAATTAATTAATTTCATTTACTTCTCCTTTTTCATTTCTTAGTTAATTCAAACCAATTTACCTATTAGTTTGATTAACTATTAAATCTCATTTTCTAAACACACACACACACAATATATATATATATATACACACATATTTAATCATCTTTATATATACACATCATTTGACATAACAATATAATTCACATTTCATATCTTATTTAACAAATATATAAAACACATATATATTTATACATTCAAAGCCCTTATACTTCATCATAAGAATTTTGTAATTTATTTTAAAATAATTTTTGAAAATTCAAGTTATCACAGAGACATTGCCTCTCTCAATCCTCCACTAAAAGGATAGATCTTGCTCCTTTAGGAGTTTAGAAATAGAGTTGAGCTTCCACGCAAGGAGCAACTCAAGAAACGCTTATATATATAGTATCTCCAACCTGTGGTCAGGTGGTTCTGTAAGGTTACACGAACTAGACCACTGACACCATATGATTACACGAATTAGACCACTAGGGACAATACTCACAGCTTTAGAACAAGTTTGGGACCCCTAACAATGATTATCACCATCTCACCAACAACAGGGTCATTTAATGAGGAAACGTTCTCGGTTCCCATGCAATTAGTTGGAATCCCCCAGAATTGATTGCTTTAAGTACACGTCCCTTTTCAAAAGATTTGATTTTGACTTGGTATATTCTTGGGATATTGAAAGCTCTGAACGCAAGATATGTACCCAGTTCAAGTACAAGATACTTACCTTCTGGTACAGATCTATGATTGGATATCTTCGGCTCCTGAAGAAACTTTTCTCTTTGATCTGATGCCTCCGGACTCCTGAAGGAGCTTCTCTATTCGGTTTAATATCTCTGGGCTCTCAAAGAAGCTTGCCCATTCCGGTCATTAAAGTCTTTAGATTCCCGAAACCTCATATTTACTCCTCCAACCCATTTTATGTGCTGAAGGAGTGGGGAAAAATATTGGGCTGCGTATTTACTAGCACCCTTGTGTCGACCATAATAAGCTTAACCCTTATGGCCCATCGGACCCGGTACACGCACAAAAGGATCCTCCGGATCCGATAAGTTTGGGCTAGAATACTTGTTCTATTCGGATGCTAATTGGTTATCATATTCAATATATATTAATTGGTATGAGAGTTACCAATCCTATAGGAAAAAGGATGGCAGTTACCTTCTTTGGATGCAACTCTGATAGACGAATCCTTATAAAGAATTGAGGTATAAAAATCTATAACATATCACTTTACTCTATTAAATACTTTCAGCCTTCATTGTTAGCATTCATCGAAACTTGTACTTATTCTCACAATGGAGGTGTCCCTCAGCGGTTCAAGTCGTCCATAATTTTTGGTGGTTCTTTTTGTGCAAGTCTACGTTCAAGTTGGTAGTTGAACGTGCAGACAAAATTCAAATGTTAACACATAATTTTAGAATTTATGTGATGGTGAAAAGCATTCTAATTTTTTATAAATATAAACTAATGGAAAGAAAAAATAAAATTGTGATGTTGTGAGCCATAGGAGAGAACGCCAAACTTCTTTACTCTTTTTATTGGTTACCGATACCACTACATATAAGGTGTGGCGGAGAAATTATATGGTTACTTATATATGCATCTTAGGAAATTCCTTTATTAGATTAAACCTAATGGCACTTCGATACTGAATGATATGATATAAACAACCTCATCAAGCACAGACGGTACGAATAATTTATTGTATTATTAAATAAATAAATATTAATTAAATTTTTGAGAAAATAATTGCAATTATCAAAAAATTATTTAAATAATAAATATTAAATTAAATTTTTAAATGAAGTGTATATTTATTTAGTTATGATTATAAAAAAAATAATTATTTTAATTTTATTTAAGTTTATAATAGAATTTTATATTAATGTTTATATTGAAAAAAAATAATTAAAATTCTAATTTGAATATAAGTATGAAACCCAATATTTAATAATTTTAATTTAGTTAATGACAATTAGTTAATAATGAATTCATTAAAAAAATTCAACTAATTTTATAATTATTATATTTTAATAAAATTCACACATAATATTAATATAATTAATTGCATAATTTGGTATCAATTTAAATTTTAATAAATTTAAAATAATATATATTATAATGTGTTATATTGTCTTAATTAATTACATAAAATTATTGTGATAAAAAAACTATAATTAAGGTGGTAAAATCAAAAATAAGAATTCTTTTAAAAATTATTTTTTCTATTAAAGATTGGTTATATTTTTTTAATATTTTATAAATTTAAATAATATATATTTAAATATTATAATTTTACTTATATTAATTAGAATAATTTTTTTTTCTTATTTATTTAATTATTTCTTCCTTCCTTCCTGTTAGAAATCGTTCTTAAAGGATAAAACCAATATATGATTATGACCATTGAGAATAGGTGAAACTGCTGGACCTGAAAGTGTTCCCAGTATCGATTTGCCATGTCGAAATTTAACTGTCTACACGAAGAATCTGTCTCTCAAATTCTGCCTATGTACACTGAGAGACGAATTCTACAACGGAAGATTAATTCGGTATTGGCTGCGACTGCGGCATCAATTGAGACCCATTTCTCGAGAAACGGACGAACTTTGCCGGAACCTCGACCGGCTATGGATTCGGGATCTGAGGCTATGGATTCGGCATCGGAGGCTCTGGATTCAGTAACGTCGGTACAGTCATTGTCGATGGCTATGGATTCATTTCAATCACGGGAGGAGAACAACGGAAGAGGTACTGGTGTTGTTCTTTACTTTCGTACATACTCCGATAATTGTTCCGTTGAGGAAAGTACTATTGAGGAAAGTACCCACTGGTACGCTTTTCTGCTTGAAGATAGCTCATCAAACCCTAACCCTCCATCAGACAACTTCTGTCTTCCTGACTACCCCATCCCTCCTAAGATACTTAAACCATTTTCTAAAACCTACCAGTCCAGGTCGTCTGTTGCAGTTGGATTAGGATCCTTTATATATGTATTAGGGGGTAGATTATCGCAGGGAAATTTGGAATTCGACCATTCTAATAAGGTGTATAGGTACAACACTCACCTCAATGCGGATGCAAAGTGGGAGGAGGTATCTCCTATGAATATGGGGAGATCCCAATTTTCTTCAGCTGTTTTGGATGGAAAAATATATGTCCAAGGGGGCTTGAATGTGGGTACTACTGATATTGATGAAATCCATACAAATTGGGTTGAGTATTTTGATCCGGAAATTGGCCGCTGGGAGATTTTACCATTGGTAAAATTTCAAGGAAAGTCCTTGCCACTTTTTGATGTATTGAACCCCACAGTTGGCTATGGCTATGATTATTTTAGCAACTGCCACAAATATGACGAGGGTTATTTTACATATACCATGACACCTTTAGGATCCTATGAGCTTGTGTTTTCATCTGAGAAGTCCCATTTCCCGTCCTATGTTTATAATATACGCGATGGTTCTCTGGTGGAGATGGAGGGAGAAAAAGACTTCATGAAAATTTCCCCCTATGAGCCTCCCATTGTGATCAGGAAGACACGGTATTACATAGAGTCGGGCTTTGACTCTGATAACCTTATCGGCTATCGGTTCGATAAGTTTTGTTGGGTAAAAAACTCCCAAACCTCTGTCTTTATGGATTGGAAGTTCCCAGAAGATTTTGTGCGGCATTATTATGTAATCGTGCCCCGTGCAGACGGCTCATCCATTGCTTCGCAGGGTGATCAGTTTTACGTTCTATTTGTCCATCATTTACATGATAGCTATTACGAGATCAGGTGTAATCAGTTTGTTGTTTCGCATGACATAGAGACACCTGCAAACAATTTGGAAGAACCCTTTGAGCAGTTAGATGTCTGTGTCAAGCCAAGCATCAGTCGATTTATTGCTTGTGGAGAGAACCTACTAGATGGGTTGTTGCTGTAAGTATTGATACTCGTCTTTTTATCCAATTTGATTTTTTTCTAGTCCTTTTTTATTGTTCATCCTTATTATGCGTTGTTTTCATACTTAATTTCTTTCATGGTTTGTAAGTTGTCTATTCCTGTATCCCTGCTACTCCATTGAGCTTACATTTAGTGCCAATTCTTTGCTAAGATTTTCCATAGGCAACTCCTCGGTTTATTATGCGGGGAGTGAGGTTATTACCTTAGACTACAACCCCAGTTGGCTAGCATAGATCTTTATATCGCAATGAACTGGGCAACTTACTTTTTTACTTGTTTTTGTTAGAACACCTTATATGCTCTTAAGAAGCTTACGCTTAAGCTCAAGTAAACAAAAAATTGGTTAATATGCTTTGGCCAGTTGACGGGAGATGAATTGTGTTCTATGATAGTCACCTTACCTTACGTAGTTGCGTGTATTCCTGGTCTCACGCGGCAGCTGAATTGTGTTCTATCATAGTCACCTAACTTATAATAGGAAGTCTGTAATTTCTGATTGATAGAGTTGCTCACTTGTTTTGCTATAAATTTTAGAATTGAATTTTAGATTACAATTCTACTTAAGATTTGATGAGTGAGTTGCAAGTCACATCCTATGTTTACGTAATTAAAAAGTTGGTGTATGCACTGCTAGTAGCGCAGTTGTTAAACATTAACAATGCTTTGATGAGTTCTTGTTGCTTTATGTTTCTGAAGAAGTTTCACTCTGATTCTTAAGTTTTGCTATATACTTGTAGACTAAAGTCTAGTTCGCACCCTACAATTTGACTGAAAAATTGATTTGTACCCTAAACTTTTTGTAGCAATTAAAAGCATCCTAAATAGCTAAATTCAATTTCGCATACAAAATGTACTCTCCTCCGCACACAATTCCAGCCATTTCCGGAGAGGGAATAACGTGGTTTAAATGACGGCTGTTATGTCAAAAACATTAATTTTACAACTGAACCAGCCAAAGCCTGATCTCTTCCTATCTCTACCTTTCATCTACCTCTTCTATTTGTTCTTTGTCTATTCTCTTCTTCCATGAACGTCAACTCAGGTTCAATGCCAAGTTTCCCACTGTCGTGACAGGGTGAGGAGAATTGATTTCTGGAGTGATGAATCAATTTCGAATCTGCTCAGAATTGCTGGCTAGACAAAGCCTAGTGGTTTCTCGGTACTAGTGAAGGGTTTGATATGGATCTTAGATGGATTTTTCGGCTAAAATCCCTACTGCACGGCGTGGATAATGAATTGTTTTTGGCTGAATTTCAAGGTGATTATTACGGTTGTTAATGTGATGTAAGATAGGTTTAGAAATATAGATTAAGATGAGGAAGAACGGTGATATAGAATCTATGAACGCATGGAACCGGTAGAAGCACGCACATAAACATAACACAAAGCTTTAGTCTCAATTGATAATTATTCAACTTTGAAAATTAATGAAGGATTACGATACTTATATGGAAAACCTAAAACTTGTAGAGCATGTAAAAACCTTAATTTAAAAAATGAAACAATTCGTAGTTGATGCGGAAAGGAAAAATAATTTTATTTATATTAATTTTGTACTGATATTTAGGAATAAATATTGGATTATTAATGTAATTATTTAGTAGGATATGCTAGGAGAGTTTTATTTTAGTTAGGATTGTTTTATTATAATAGTATATTTTAATTAGGAGATTGTTTCCTTTTTTTAAATTAGGGTTTTTACTTAGTCCCCAAATATTGGTTTTCTATTTAAACATTGTAATACCTCATTATTTGATAGATGATGAAATATTAGTTGATTTGAGATCAAAGCTGTGTGCTTTTATGTGTTTCTTTACCGATTCTCTGTGTAGATGAGTACTCTTATTCCTTCTTTTCACCCTATCCTATAACAGTAGTTATATTCTACTACTATAATTAAACGGCAAAAATGGCTTGTACCCTGCTGTGGTTGTAAGTTTGTAAGGATTACACCATTGAACTTTAAAAAAATAGAATTTGCCAACTGAACTTTCTAAAATAGATTAAATATCCCATTCCGTCTAATTTTTTTGACGGACGTCAAAAAAATTCCGACATGGATTTGAAAAAAAGGAAAAAAATGACGTGTAAATCCTAAATGGTCTATTTGACTGTCAAAAAAATTCTGACATGGATTTAAAAAAAAGGGTAAAAATGAGTTTTATTCCACTGTGATTATCAAGTTGTAAGTAGTACCCCACTAAACTTTAAAAATATGCAAACAACCTATTGAACTAATTAAAATTTTAAGATTATACCATTCTATTAAATTAATTAGATGTCCGTCTTTTAATTATCTACATGACATTTTTATAAAACTAAAAAATTCAAAAAAATGACAAGAGAAAGAAATTAGTAGCCACCTACATGGTATAATTATGACGTGCATTTTTAATTATCTACATGGCAAAAATGGTTTATGGTGTGTGATGGTATAACCATGTTGATTTCTTATTTAGTTTATGGTCTGTGATGGTATTATTTGAATAATAATGGGGTTCGAAAAGAATAATGAAAATGAAGAAGAGGGTGGTTGTTCAAAAATGGTGAGAGTGTAAGATTTAATTTGTCAGGAAGAAAATGAAGTCTTGAAATTATATGTGTGAATTTTAGGTTTGCTGATTTGATTTTTTTTTTTTTTTTTTTTCCTTCTATAATCTTTTTGCTTAAGTTTCTCTCTGTAATTAATTTGGAGAATATATCTAGGATTGAAGATGAAGAAGAGGAGAGAAAAAAAAAAGAAACTATAATCAATTTGGGGAATATATCTAGGGTTTCAATTTTAGATGATTTAATTTGGGCATATGTTTTATGGGTTGAAAATGAAGAAATCGAGAAAGAAATACTGTTTTCTGGGTTGAAGATGAGGAAGTGGAGAGAGAAAGAAAAAGAAAATAAAATAAAATTAGTTAATGACAAAAAATTCACGTTGGATTTTTTAAGTCAGCCACGTGTGAATTTTAAGTGAGGTGGCTACTAATTCTTTCTCTTGTCATTTTCTTGAATTTTTTAGTTTTATAAAAATGCCATGTAGATAATTAAAAGACGGACATCTAATTAATTTAACAGAATGATATAATCTTAAAATTTTAATTAGTTCAATGAGTTGTTTGCATATTTTTAAAGTTTAGTGGGGTAATACTTACAACTTGAAAATCACAGTGGGATAAAACTCATTTTTGCCCTTTTTTTTTAAATCCGCGTCAGAATTTTTTTGACAGCCAAATAGACCATTTAGGATTTACACGTCATTTTTTTTTTTTTAAATCCACGTCAGAAATTTTTTGACGTCCGTCAAAAAAATCAGACGGAATGGGGTATTTAATCTATTTTAGAAAGTTCAGTTGACAAATTCTATGTTTTTAAAATTCAATGGTGTAATCCTTACAAACTTACAACCACAGTGGGGTAAACGCCATTTTTGCCATAATTAAACTTATAGAGTAATCTAACTAATATAATAATTAAAAGTTGCTAATTACAATAACTTATCTCTGAATAACAATATAAAATACTCTCTTCGTCCTAGAATAAAAATCCTTATTATTTTTTAAGGTAATTCCAAGTTAAATGTCTACTTAACCTTAAATAATATGTTTTTTACAATAATTTACCTGTAGTACCCTTAATATTAATTGTCAAATTTTTATTCTCTATGCATATTAATGGAGTATCACTATTCATATACAGATAACTATGTAATTAAATGAGAATTTAAATATGGACAATTTATCACTTTATCCTCTTTTTTAATATGCTCAAAAAATCAAATAGAGCTTTTATCCTGAAACGGAGGGAATAATAAATTTTAATCTGTCTTCTTATCTTGCTCCGCATCATCCCGCTAGTTTTATAATAATTATATAAGAAACCTCGGTTGGAGCCTCCCATCAAAACATGTGCATCTTATGCTCAAGTTCCATAAGCACAATTTTTTTGAACAACAACAACATAATAAAGAATTTTGATGCATCCATCTTTGAGAAAATCAACAGGGTTCCTCATCTCCAAACGCTTCCCATTCAGGGAGCGGAGGGAGGAAATCTGGCTGTTAAAGTTTTAGAGAAGAAGGAAAAAATTCTCGCCATAGTTCCATTAACCGGTGCCTACTCAGCCAAAAATAAACCAAATGGGGGGGGGGGGGGGGGGGGGGGATGGAATTGTAGTTAGCGTTGCTTTTCCCCACCTGTCACTGGCCCATTATGTTTTTCCCTCCATTCTTCAAATTAGCAACATCAATTTTCCTCTGTCCGTCCGTGTATCACACTCATTGTTTTTTGCTGCTTGTGAGCCTAATCGGTAATCATGTTGGAGGAGGAGGTACCTGATAGACCTAAATATCTCTTGCAGAATTTTGGTTATGCCCTAAAGTTTTCCCTGTTCTTTATTTTAGTTCCGGGGCTTTCTAAATCTTTTGAAATCCCTTAACTTTAGAAACTTGACAGTTTAGTCCCTTTCTGTTTGACAAGTCAGTTCTTTCACTTTCAATCCTCACAGTTTTTGCCTAGTTTTATTACTTTCTTTAAGTTTGGTCTCTGGTTAATAGAAATAGAGTCAACAAGTTCTTTGTAAAAATTGAAGTCAGTTACAAGGTTCTAAAAGGCGCTAGGCGGGAGGCGGGCGGCCGGGAAGGGCCTAGCGCCTAGGGGGCCTAGGCGGGATTTTTTATTTTAAGCCAATTTTAATATTTTATCTTACATTTATCCAAACAAAACAATAATATAAAGGAAAACAATCTATAATAAAGATAATAAAGGTATTTGCTTAAAATTCAAACACATATCCATATTGCTAATGTCAAAGTTCAAACAAAAACATGTAATTGTTTAAAGTTCAAACACAAACAAATAATAAAAAATACAAATTAATTGTCCTCATCTCCAAATCCCTCTATATCTCTCTCTAACTCTTCTTCTCTATATCCCTCCAAGATAATATCCCCATCGGGCTCATACTCATCTTTCTATTCTTTCGTGTCATCATCAAACAAAAAAATTTATTTATGAAGTTCTCTTACTGTAACATTTATACTATTTCTTCTAGACTCTAACACGCTATCCGCTTATGATGCTTCACCAACCGCTTCCCAAGTAAGGCCCGAACAACCCTCAACTTCTTCATTTATTCCAACGTCATCGTTTTGTAGTTTAGTTATTAAAATTAAAACAAATATTGCAGCCCTAAATTTTCAGCTTAGGCCTCACCTAATTTCTTTGTCTTGCCCGCCCAGTCCCGTATAATTTTCTGGAGGAATTTTTTTTTCCTCCTTGGGCATAGGCTAGGCGCTAGGCGTGGCGCCAGGGGAGGGCCTAGCGCCTAGGCTGGGATTAATCGGACCTAGGCGGGGATTTTTAGAACACTGGTCAGTTAAAGAATTGTGCTGGAAATATATGTTTATAACACCTATATATTAGCAATTATGGTGACTTATAATTGGGAGGACCACCTTAAAAGAATTGCATAGTCCATTGCAACACTTATAGCAAATCAAGCAAATATTCAAAATCTATCGCTGCAATTACAACATGTGGTCCAAGGAAACCACCTCTAATTATGTTCTATTCTACGACTATAATTAAACTTTTAGAATAATCTAACTAATTCTTCCTCCCAAATTATAAGAACAATATTGACTTTTGAAAAGTTAATATGAGATATTTTAAAACTCAAAATTGACATGAATTCAATTAGTTTATGTCAATACAATTATGAATATTATAAACTACTTTGAAAGTACTACTAGTTATAAGATTAATTATTTTTAAAATTTAAAAGAATCGTGTCAATTTTGAATTGAAAATGTTTCAAATTGACTTTTTAAAAGTCAATAGTGATTTTATAATTTGGAACGGAGGGAACATAGCTGTTAGAATTGTACGATACTGTGACAATTCGATATGTATCGTAGGGTGAATCGAAAATAACACTGTATCGTACGATTCAATTATGATTCGGTACGATTCTTACGATACGATGCAATACACGATATTTTTTAAAAGCACCCGACTTGAAAAACTTTTCATGTAGATCCAAAGGACTAAAAATAAAATTTTTAAGGCTTTTACCATTTCAATTGAAGAGGTTTTTAGCAAAAACATATTCTATATCGCTTCACGATCCTTCAATCACTTTTTAGAGTATTACATCTTATTCAAAATGTCGCTCTATTTTTCTCACGTCGCTTTCTATAAGTAGATACATAAATCTTCACTTGTTAATTTGAATTATTTTCTTTTAGATTAAAGGTGAATCTGAATTTTCTTTTTCTCTTGTTGCTCTATAAAGATTATTGAAATAATTTCTAATAAATCAATTTAGAGTATTTTGACTACTGTTTAATTTAAAATTTTATTTTTAGTTTATAATAATATTTATTTGACTACTTTTATATATTGTAAAATTAATATGTTTAATTGTCCAATAAATTGTGTTTTATATATTTAAATATATATTACTCTATTTTTTATTTTATTTTTGTATCGTACTATACGATTCACGATACAATACATAAAACACGATATGGGGGTTTTCGATATATGATACGATTTACGATTTGATAAATATGAGAGGGAGTACAATAAAATTAATTATTAATTACAATAGATGTATCACTAAATAAATATATACATAATAAATAATCAGTATTTCCGTCCCCTGATCTTTTCTTCTACTTCGTGTCATAATTGCTAATGAGGGTTCAAAAATGCTATTGGAGTGAAACAAAGATTTCGTCAATCAAATGGGTCTGGTTTGGACTTGAAATGTATATTGTCGAACTTTAGAGGATTATGTGTGGCTGTTGTGTGTTTCAAATGAGAGAGGGGAGAAGGGATTGGTTGGAGAGAGATGATTTATAATTTGACTTTGTCTTGACCCCCTATTAAAGCTATGCACTTGCACTTTTTTGTCAGTTATAAAATTTGATTGTTATATTCTTTTTATATATCGTTTTAATATGTTACATTTTTACCTGTAATTTTGATCAAGATATGTGCTCGAGTAATTAAATGGCTGGAAATTGATATGATGGGGGGGGGGTGCATTTTGTTTATGTAAACGAAATTTGGTGTGCTTTTAATTATTATTAAAGTTAAGGATGTAAAAATTGGTTTTTTGTCTATACATGTAAAACCGTTTTGAGTTTCGGAATATATCGTTATTGGTTGCATGGCCAGCTCACAAAAATTTCACCTCTTAATGAGCAAGATTAAAATATTCTGGTTGTAATCTGCACTGAGTATATGTCCTTTAATTGAAATTTGGGCATGCTACTAATTGATACTAATTTTGCAGTAACAAGTAGTTGCTTAAATGAAGATAGTAGTTGGGAGCCAATTGCAGAAGGCTATCAACAACTGTAAAGTCGGTGAGATTCATTATATCCCTCGTACTGGAAGTGCTCAAGGCTGTTTTGTGAAGGATTTTGTTATTTGGGCGAGTGGAGTGTATTATGCGAAATATGCTTTTGTTGCATTGTCAGCTACTAAATCTACTAATAACTGGAATTGGTACTGCAAAATTAAATTGCTGTCAAATCTACAGACTTTCTTTTGGATATAAACGCATGTTATTTGCTTCGCGCTCAAATTTTGCTTTTGGGGTTGTATAGTTTGTGGCTAATCAAAAATAATCTTCAAACCATTATTTTCATAGGCCCTTGAATTATCCCTCATCTTACTTAACCGATTTTATATCCAATGCTTACAGGAGTTGTGGGCAGCCTTTCATGGGCGAACTCTAGCTTGGAGTATGTATTATTACTGAAGTATATTACTCTGGAACTAATGCTTATTTAGTTCAGTGACTTGCATAAACTCAGCTGTTGATGTCTCTCCTTCACCATTGATTGTTAGTTGCATCAACCTATTGTCAAGACAATGGATGGTGAATGTACGTCACGTGTATTTTAATATAACTTGCTATCATTTATTCAATAATTGATTTCTCTGTATTATTGAATTTAGTTGAAAAGTATTTACATTTAAAAGTTACTTGAAAACAGGGACGTAAATATATTACATGCATCACTAGAATACGACACCAACATACACTAGCCACATAAAATATGTTTTTATTTAGATATAACTATAGCCGGTAAGAATGAACAAGCAAAAATTACTAATTAAATTGGATAAAAAGATGGGGCAAAACATAGGATTGCCCATTAAGGATATTCAGTTTTCAGTATTTGATCATTAAATTTTAAAAAATAAAATTGGATCACTTTACTTTTTAAAATTTATTAATTAGACCATTTCGTTAATAGATGTTAAATATTTTCTGACGTGGCATTAGAAGAAAAAACAAAAAGTCATTGTTTTCCTATGTGGTAACAAAAAAAATTAAAAAATAAAATTATTAATTATGCGGCAAAAAAATATTAAAATAATAATAAAATTAAAACAAATATTTTAATTCATTTTTTAATAAATTTTTACTTGTATATACTGCATACATAAATATTTTATATTGTATGTATATATACCATATATGTAAAATATATAATGTATACAATTCAAATATATTTATAATAGTATACATATATATATTTAGTACCTATATTATATATCTAATAAGATCTTGACCATTGGATCAGCACACATTACCATTAGGTCAAACTTAATGTCATTGCCTTGATTATCCTTAAACCGCGATTCTTTAAGCAAATCACAAAATTCAGCCCAAAGCAAACAAACCCTAATTCATCAATCAAATTCCATCCCTACAATATTCATTCATTATCTAAAAATCATAAGACCCAAAAAAAAAAAAATCAAAACAAAACCCAATACAGTAAATTTCTGATCTCTAAAGCATAATCTAGTGAAATTGAATCAAACTTTCAGTATCAAATTCATTGCCATTACCACCATCATCTTCATCTCCTTTCTCTTTCTTTCTCAAAAAATGAATGAAAACCCTAGTTTTTCACCTTAAAAAAATCACGAGTTTTACATGGTTTTTGTCCAAATTTATCCAATTAAATACTTTTATACCTCCATGAAAACCTTTTTACAAATTTTTAAACCTTCATTTTAGTATTCCCCCAATTCGATTTTGAACAAACCCATGAAGAAAATGATCTGAAGCTTTTTGGGAGAATTTGGGGACTGTGGTTGTTGGGATTCAGATAAGGCATTGGGAAGGCACTCCAATTTTTGGGTTCCATGGATTGGGGTTGAGGATGGTGATGATTATTGGTGGTAGGTGTGGGTGGTGGAGATTTTTGAATGGAGAAACAATTGAAGGAAGAAGAGGGTGTTAGTAAGAGAGAGAAAGAGCGGGATGATGATTGATGATGGTGTTAGATTTGAATGATGGTGTTAGAGGGATGATGATTGGAGAAACAATTGATTGGTGGTAGTGTTAGACCATCTCTAGCAAGTGGACTATTCCATGGATTATATTTAGTTCATAGAACATCAACATATGTCTTTTAATTTTCAATCTTTCCAATAGATGGACTATTCCACACCAAATTCTTGTTCCTTGATATAGTCTGTTTGCTTCGCCAAAAAAACCAACGAACTAAATTTAGTCTGGCTGCTAAAGTGAAATATGAATCCTAATATTATATTTAGTATATGATTGTTGCTTTTCCGGCCTGCTGGAGATACTCTTTGATCTGAATCAAGGAAGAGAGAAATAGATGAAGATGGTTTTAGTAAGAGAAAGAGAGAGAGGGGGTGACATAATTAATAAAATAATTATATTAAAACTTAAATTTAAATAAGTAAACATGTGATATAAAATAATAAAATTTAAATATTTATATTTTAAATAACAAATGTCATATGTCATATGCCACCTCATATGCTAACTTGTCTATATCAGTATTTGATTAATTTTTCATTATTTTTTTAAAAAAAGCCACGTCTGAAAATAAATGAAGGATTTTAATGTCCGTCTGCGAAGTTGGACAGAATGATCCAATTAATAAAATTTTAAAAATATAGTGACCTAATTTCATTTTTGAAAAATTTAGTGACCAAATGCTAAAAACGAGATAACCTCAGTGGGGGTAATCCCATGTTTTGCCTAAAAAGATGGGTACCCATACAGTAACAAGCAGCTCTAGTAGTTAATCTTTAAAGTTTCATAATCTATGTTCGCCCATGTATTAATAAAATTATTAAATTAAAGGGAAGGAAGATCAAAATTATAGTTAATTTTTATTTGGACTTGATTATTTTATTTTCTGAATTATGTACACTAAATCAGTGACGTAATTTGAGTTATAAATATAATTAATTAGATTATTTGTTATATTTATTGTGTAATGAATTCGGATTCCTAGATTGCTTGTTTATTATAGTTTTTCATCTTCTAATTAGTGTTTAGCTGTAGTTAATTAAATTTGGGCAAATGACAAAAGTGTCCTCTAAAGTTGGCAAGTTCTTCGTTTTTAACCCACAAGTTTGGAATAAACAATCAGCTCCTTAATTATTTTTTTAAAGACAAAGTTGTACCCTTTTGGTCAGTCCGATCAATTTCTGATTGAAATTTGCTACGTGTCATTTTTATATGAATTTAATACTAATTAAGTGTGAAATATATCTTTTTATATAGAAAATATGTATTTGACATTATATGCATATAATTATTTACTTTGAAAAAATACATTAACTTATTCATAATTTCATTTAATCAAAATATAATTAAATAAACATTAACAATAATAATTTATATAATGTATAGTTAAATAATCATTAATAATAAATTCAAATTAATTAAAATTGAATTATGCATTAAAAATAAATTATAACAAAGATAAATAACATTAAAATAAATTAGATAAACTAAATATATCTAACGACTCTAATTACCAGAAAACATGAACAACAAGAAGACATGCCCAGACCCATCTCCATTATGGCCACCATTACCAACACCACCATTACTCCAAGTCTCCAACCACCACCACACCATTGAGCACCACTACCGCCACCACAAGATAAAACCCTTACCCCATCACCATTAAAAATTGATTTTAAACTCTTGAACATCATTACATTTAAAGAAGAAGGAGATCAAACAAAACAAAATCATGAACAAAGCCAAATTGACAAATTTTAATACTAAAACTTCATTAACCAGTACACACTGACAAAAGTCCTAGAGAAAGAGATGACCTTTACAACTAAAGCCCTAAAACCCAACCACATTATAAGACCCCGAATTTTATGAAATACAAAATTTAATTTCTCTTCATATATATTTTTTCTGAAACAGTAAGTGGTTAAATTGATAAAGTTAAAAGTTAAGGTTGTTATGTGCAAATTTTATTATGTCGGATAATATTCGTTTGGTTGGGGAATATTCATTTTGTCGGAGAATATTTGGGTCGTACAACAGCGCCGAAATAACTAATTATTGGTGGACCCCACAACGGAATATTTGTTAGATATAGAAAACGACGGAAGTAACCTTTTTAAATAAAAATAGTCAACGACGTTATCACTTTTAACTGTTAAAATACCGGTGATAAAAGAATAGTAGCATGCGGTAATTTATGGTATTTTACTGTAGCACACGGTATTCTACAGAAGCACACGGTATTGCACAATATCTCATATTATTGATCTGATAACGTGGTCATTGCACATTATTCATCAATAATTGTTATTGCACAGTATTTTGCATTATTGATTTAATAATTGTCATTATACTGTATTTCATATCATTGACTTAATAATTGTTGGTGCATTGTAGTTTAAAAGTATTGAATCTAATAATTGTCACAGTAGCAAATACACTGTAATTTATATTATTAAATTAATAATGATATGTAACGTGTTTCTTACATTATTGTTGAATTATTGTTGTAGCATTATTTTATTATATATGTAGGACCCAAAGGATATATATATATATATATATATATATATATATATATATATATATAAATTAATTAATTAATTATTATTTTATGTGAATAGTAACGTGAATAGTACGTGGACCCACATGAAATGTGAGGAAAAATTTTCAGTTCACCTACCGCGCATAGTAGCTTCTTTTCCCCTATAAATAGCTTGCTCAGTTGAATCGAAAAATCACACATAAAACATAAAATTTTTCTATAAAAAATTTATGAGTTTTCTCTGAGAATAATAAGGTTATCTTGAATGTTTGAAAGCCAAAAGGAGTGTAAGAATTTTTCAAGTAAGTCTTTTATTAAAGAGTAGTAATTTCATAAATTCCTATTTTTCACGGTATTCACAAATCTTCCTTTAGAAAACTCTTCTTTAAGAAGATTCATTTTTAAAAGCTTTCTTTGAAAGATTTATTTTGGAATACTTGTGACGACCCCGAATTCGGGCTCCTCGAACCTCGAATCCGGTTCATCACAGGTACTACATTTTCCTTATTGTTCACGAATTTCAACAATATAATAATTGGTAAATAACCATTTATTTACAATTTTACAACATCTCTTTCTATTCCAGAATCGCAATCTTTATACATTCCTAATATGTCTTCATATCATACTTGATACGACATTCTATTACCATCAATTTGATATCATATGTATAATGACTCAATCACACCATCCTATTATCCTTATTCATAAAGGACAATGTCTGAAAATGATATTCAAATAATCTGTAAATGTTCTCTTAACAATTTAAGTTTGCTAATTTATAGCACAACAAAACATAAAACTCTTCATATCTACTTACACAAATGAATGAATTAATCTACCGCAAGGTTTTACTACGAAAGCACATATGCTTCAATCTTGATGACTCGTTAGTCAATCTTCATCTTTGCCTCTACCGGAGTAATCGGCTTCCTCAAGCTACTCTGTAATGTTTTGTTTTAAGCAAGGGTGAGCACGACGGCTCAGCAAGTCTAACAGTTTCACATAACACGTAAAACAGTTCAATCATGCTTCATGCTTCATACTTTATGCATCTTAACATTTCTCATGCATGTCATGCCTCGCATTTAATTTATGCTTCATGTCTAGCCTCTATCATGACATATAGTTCAATGCAGAACAATTGTCTTAAATCAACTACCGCATATCAACAGTTCAAATCAACTTATTTCACAAAGGCACATTAAAACCTGTTTGCATATAACCACGTATGAACACATCACAGTTTAATAACAACTTATAAATCATGCACATAATGCAACACGTTCTGAAAAACTTGCCTGGACGTGTATAACCAGCTTACGCTGATCTTTCACGTTCCTTGCATCACCTATACAGTATGTGAGATCAACGATATACAATATCAGTCACAGTTTGACTCAATACTAAATCTTTAAAGATATTTATTTCTTCTTATCGTCCCCCTTTTAAAATCCATATAGTTAATTTCCTATTTAAATCTCTCGTTGCCTTGACTCAGTGTTTCATATTCAATACCGTAAATCTTTTGTGCAAACTATGCAGTTTTGACATTTATTATTGTCACTGTATTAATGCCTGGACCTTATTTCTGGTTAGGTCGAACAACTACTTAGTCACTAATGGACCATACCCTTGGTTTAACTTAATCACAACATTTAACTCGATGAGTTATCATAATATTATCCATCTCGAGAAATATTTTAAATCTTACTATCAATTAGTAATAACTTATAATGTTATTTAATTGTTAAATAACACTTTAAATAATCATTACTATTATTAATTCCTTTTAATAATAGTTTACCTTAATCATTGTTACACAATAGTTAATTATTTCCTTAATTCACTTTAATTATTATTTAATATCATAATAATTAATTAATTATCTCCATTTCCCTTAAATTATTAATATCATAATAGTAATTAATTAATGGCAACCCTTTTTAAAATTACATAGTTACCAACCAATATTATCTTCCTTGGATAATATTTTAACTACCCAACGATATTATTATCCACGTAATAATATCCGACTAATCTACAATTGATATTAACAAATTTGTAACATCTTAATTGTACATTTATATTATTAACTCTTCAATAATATTAAACCATGTTCGGTTATTATTTAATCACATAATAACAACTTAACCAATTACCCTTATTATTAAACATTTAATAATAATTAACTCCACTTACAATTACTATTAATCCTTCAATTTTTTTTTTTTTTCGGTCCTCGGTCTTCGGCCTTCTTCCTTCTGTCTTCGGCCTTCGTCTTCGGCCTTCTTCCTTCCGTCTTCGGCCGAAGTCTTCGGCCTTCTTCCTTCCGTCTTCGGCCTTCGTCTTCGGCCTTCGGCCTTCTTCCTTCCGTCTTCAGCCTTCGGCCTTCGTCTTTGGCCTTCGGCCTTCCGTCTTCGATCTTCGGCCTTCGGCCTTCTTCCTTTTGTCTTCGGCCTTCCGTCTTCGATCTTCGGCCTTCGGCCTTCTTCCTTTCGTCTTCGGCCTTCTTCCTTCCGTCTTCGGCCTTCGGCCTTCTTCCTTCCGTCTTCAGCCTTCGGCCTTCCGCCTTCCGCCTTCCGTCTTCGGCCTTCGGCCTTCGGACAGCCGACTGCCAGAGAGTGTTCTCCGACAGCAGGGTAATTGTTAGAAATATCATAACTTCTTCGTTACTAGTCCGTTTTTGACCAACTTTATATCAAATTAAACCTTATGAAGTCTACTTTAATTCTTATTCAGGCCTTAACTTCATCCGATGTACCAAACAACACAGATCTAATGTTTTACACAACCTGTCCAGAGAATGAAATCTCCAGGACAGTCACACAACATTAATTCATTCAAAAATGCTCTACAACATAAAATCGTTAAATATTTTGGGTACTTTTAGATAACTTCCATATCTACAACTTTGTAGTTTATACCAACTTCAAATTCCAAACACATGATTTTATATGATTTTTACAATGAACAAAAATCGCTACAGTTTCTGGGCAGCAGCATTTTGGTCTGACCCAAACTGATTCAAACAGTCACTACGAACAAACCACAAAGAATTACTGAGATCTAAAAATTTCTACGTGTAGCTTACTCCCGTAGCTTTAATTTGGTACCTTACTCACTCTCTAACTCCAAATATTTAATTTTATAAAAATCATCAACCGACAGTAACACAACACCGCTTTCCTGCGAATTTGTGTTCTTCAACTTCCTTTCATTTAATTTAATCCGTGAATCATCTACTAGATTCATTTAAATCTATGGTTAGACCATTACCCACAAAATATTCACGATCTAATACCATCAATCTCATTAAAACTAACCTTTACCCAATCAAATCAAACATTAAACAAGTGTATAACAATATACCTTCACAGCTTCTTCATTTCTCCCCTTGGCTTTCTTCTTCTTCTCTTTTTCTTTACAGACGTGAGCTATCTCTCTCTAATTAGATGGAATGGGAAATGAAATGGAGCAGAAAATGAAAAGAAAAGGAGAGCACGGCTTATTAAGGACACTCCACTCTTTCTCCTGTTCCATCAGTGACCTTACCCTGCCCACCAACTCCCTCTGCCAAGCATGGCTTGTTGCTCCCAACCTCAGACACGTTACGTATAACAGTGTCCCAAATTTGAGTGACCGGCTCATTCACTAACCGAGTCTCTCTTCCTATTTTGGTTAACGGATAACCAATTACAAGCCCAATATATACGGCCCAATTCGAAAATAAAAGGAATGGACCCAAATCATATTGGTCCAATAATTAATTATTGTACTATAATTAAATAATTAATTTAATTATTTAATTATTTAAATTCCCATTTTTATAATATAATACATACTTAAATTATTTAATTTAATAATTTAAATATAATACTCATTCAAATTATTTATATTCTATATTTTGAATCAACACCATAATTAATTATAGCACATTTCTTGCTATTTCACACTTCAGGTTTGTTCACTAATTTAATTACTATTAGTGACAATCTTTAATACCGAAGAACAACAAGAATACACAAATGTTTAATAAATCACATAGACTACTAAGTTAATTAATTTGACCTAGTTTAATACCTCAATTGAACTTATAATATAATCCAATTAGACTTGCTATAATTAATTCTACCACATTGGTTTACTTAATTAACTCATTCATAGTTAATTCTTAACACCGCCTTTATATACCTAGCAATTAACCAATGATTGGTTAATGCTCTCTCTTGTCTACCAACTAGGGTTATTCAATTAACCCTACACTAGTTAATTCTCTACACTCAATCAATACTTGAAATGCTTATCCCAACCATTGACCATCATTTGACTTTTAATGGTTTGGGCTACATAACTTACTTTTTATTGGGCTCCCTTATTTAATTACCCATTTCATGCAAATATCTCCATATTGGGCTAACATCTGTGACAACTTATTAATTAAGTAATTTACTTAATTAATTAACTTATTAATATTGTCCTTCTAGGCAATATTCCACTTTCCTACTTGTTACTCATAACCTTAATTCATAACTTATATAATTAATTCAATTAATTATATTACATGACTTTCCTTTTTAATCCATACTAAAACTAATTAATTTATTAGTTTTATTGAGTATTTAATTTACTTCACAACTCATCTTGTTTGACTAACAAACTCAACTCTAGGTACATATATAGATATTAATATAATCACCTTCACTTCTCAATTGAATTTATTTCCTTAATAAATTCTTTACATGCATTATTAAAATATTCCCACATTTAATTTCTAACAAATCAATTATGTTAAAAAAAATGTTTACCAATTTTCTACATATCTTACTTCTCAAATTCTAGGTTTTAAACATTAACCTTTAATAAAATCAATTAATATATTATTTAAAATCTTGGAAATATCTGGGATATTACAATACTATTTTAAAAACTATTTTAAAGTTGTTATATTATACTACAAAAATTATGTTAAATATATATAATTTTGATAGTTCATATTATACGAGTTATCATACACTTTGAAATTTATATGTGGTAATTACTAATTATATTATAAATATATAGGTCGATCAACCTCATTTTTATCCAGTCACGTGATAAGGTAAGGGGTATCATTCTTTTCATCATCATAAATGGTATTATTTTCTTACTTGTAAGGGATGTCATTTTCTTTCATACTCTTAAACTTACTACTGTAAGGGATTATCATTCTTTGATTCTCGAAAATAATATCGTTTCTTTCTTACTCATAAGATGTATCATTTATTTCCATATATTAAATTGTGGAAATAACCTTACGGCGCGGATTACCGCATGTTGGTGAATAACCTTTCGTATTCATTCCTTATTAATCTCTGAGAATAACCTTACGGCGCGGATTACCGCCTGTTTGGTGAATAACTCTTCGTATTCAAATTTATTAAATGGTGGGAATAACCTTACTGCGCGGATTACCGCCTGTTGGTGAATAACCCTTTGTATTTATTTCTTATTTGTCTCTTGTGAAAATAATTTATCTACACGAATTATCACATGACACTTTTATTCTATATTCGTTTGTAATATCATTTTCTTTCATATTCGTAAGTGATATTATTCTCCTTTATACTCATAAAAGATACCATCTTTTTTATCTTTCATTATTCAAACTTACTATAGTAAGGGATATTATTTCTTTTATACTCTTAACTTACTATGGTAAGTATTATTTGGTAAAGTTTCCTGAAATGATTATATGTTCCTTAATAGTTTGTGCTTCATCTAATATCATTTCAATTGAACCTTCCTATATTTCTAAACATTTCTATTGAACTGTAATCCTTATTCTGAACTGTGAATCTTGAATATCATTTTTGAATTTCACTCCACATCATGTTAACAATTTGGACATTATTTGAATCTGCACAAAGTAAACTTCCGATACTTATTGTTTATCCTGTTTCTTCTGTTCATCATTTGTATCACTGCTATTTGTACTAATCATCAAGAATCAAGCTGTTGTGAATATCTGTGGCCGGGGGCACAGATGCGATATAATTGTTGAACAGATGATAGGTTAAAGGCGATATATCTGTTCGGTGTCTTTTATGACACTTGGCGAAAGTTCTATTTGGCCCGTAGTGCAAAGATGAACTGTTGTTTGGTATGATTATGACCAAAGGTTGAATACTAGTATAATCATGACCGTTGGTGTTATATTGAATATCTTTGGCCCGTAGTGCAAAGATGAATTGTTATTTGGTATGATTGTGACCAAAGGCTGAATACTGGTATAATCATAACCGTTGGTGTTATATTGGATATATTTGGCCCGTAGTGCAAAGATGAATTGTTGATTTGCATGATTATGACTAGGAACTGTGAATTCGTATTATCATGACTAATGATATTTTAGATGATAAAAGTTGATGATGTTTTTCCTAAAAAGAGAAGCGAGTGGACATTTTAGTCTGCATTATTCTTCTAATAGATTACTCATTCCGCTGCTATTATTAATCTAAACGTTGTTCAAGAATTTAACTGCAGTTTTTGATATAAACCTTGTAGTCTATTGTATTCTATCAAGAACTCAACTGTTGAAGGCTAATGATAATTTATTCGTCATTATCTTAGTCATGATATTTTTTACTGGGCTATTTGAGCTCACCCTTTCTTTTTGTTCCATTGTTTTTCAACAGGAGATGAGAATGTAGTTGGGTCTAGCCAGGGAATGGAGTGAGAGTCAGAGGAATAGCTATCGTAGTCTTCACGTGTTGTAAAATAATGTGACAATAATAGTGAAGATTTAGTTGTGCATTATTATACACTGTATTGTTAACCGTTGTTCTACCTTGTAATAATTTTGTTGTAGTATTTTGACAACTCAAGTTTGGGCTGTGTGGGCCCAGATTTGGGGGTGTCACACACATCCCCAAACATCATCCACCTAAACCATCGCTGAAAGCCCTAAATCCCTAAATTTCAAACCCTAAGAGCTAGTAAACTTTGTAACAGCCTTAGTCCCCTCGTCGACTTCTTGTTATACCTTGCCAATTTCGAGGATTCCTAACCCAATTTCTCAAATATATCGTTGATGAAGCTGTTCATGATTCCCATATCCTTGCTGAAAATTCTGATATTTGGGTGGACTGCTTCAGGACTTTGAAGATGTAGATCTTGTAAGTCTCCACATTTTTCTTTTTCCTCTTCTTTTTCTTGTCTCTGGCCGCTGCACCAGCTTCTTTAAACAACTTATTTTTCAATTTTTGTATTCTGACGTGATGGTATTGTCATGAATTGATTATTGGTTGAACATCGTGGTGTTTCTTTGAGACTTGTCAAGGTGTAATTTGAATTGATTGTTGGTTGAACACTGTGGTATTCTGAATTAATTGTTGGTTGAACACCATGGTGGAAGAATCTAAGATTATTTTTGTTTGAATCGATTTTAAGTAAATGAAGGAGGAGATAGAGGGAAAAGAATTTTTAATATTTATGTTAATATGTGTATTATATTATTTAATTTTTAATATTTATTATAGTATAATGTGTGTATACCGTATTTTATACTTTTTAAAAAATACATACTTACGTTAATATGTCGACACGTGTCTATTTCATGAGTGCAATTGGCCAGAATCGAAAAAAGGAACAAGCTTGTATTTTAAAAATTCATGGAAGTATTGATTGTTTATTCGCAAACATGTAGGTAAAAAATAAAAATGGTGACAACTTCGGGGTACAGTTTTGTTATTTGCCCATTAAATTTTAACTAAAGTGCATATTGCACTTTAAACTTTATATGTCAAATAATTGTCACACCCCTAACTTTAAAACGAGTTTCCTTGCACCCTTTAATTATGATTGACGTGGTAAGTTGCATAATCCAAACTTTTAACTGGTTAAATGTGACTAGAAGCATCAATTTCTAAAATTTTTAATGGTAGAAGTGTCATTACATTTAAAAAAACTAAATAAATCAAACCAAACACAACCTTATTTAAATATATAAAAGAAAAATGAAATACATAACCAAATAAATTGCTGGAATTAATGTCAAATATCCTTTATATGTGTTCATTTTGAAATCCATCTTATTCATGTTCATCATCAAAACCCTAGATTTCATATTCCATTGATTTCATCATCATCAATAGATGGCTCACATCGATGGTTAGGATCATTATTCTAATCAAATAGGAAACATATTTGGGCATTATCATTTCCCCATTCTAGTTATTGATAGTCTTATGAGATGATTGGGGTTGTTAACGAAAGTTTTTTTTGTTGGTGGTGATTGACTACTTTTGATAAACCCAATTCCCTATCTCTGTCTCTGTATTGACACCTTCTTCTTTTTTTCCATTTTTTCATTTTTGATTTGTGGTAATGTTTAGATAATGGTGATGATGAGATGTGATTTTTGATCCATATATCAGTATTACCAAATCAACACTAACCACCATTATGATTGTGGGTCGATACCGCTAGGCACAAATAAAGGAGATTAAGGGTATTTTGTAATTGAGCACTCCAATGATGAGGATGTAAGGGGTAACAATGGTGATGGCAGGGGTATGATTGACAGACTGTGATGTTAGAATGGACGGTAGTAGGTTAATAGCGATAATGATGATTTGTAATTTTTTCCAAATTGATGTATCTACTTGGATTTAATGATGATAATATGATGTTGTAATGATTTCTTGAGATTAATGTATATCTGTAATATATATATATATATATATATATATATATATATTGTAATGTCATTTATGTGATAATTATTGTAAAAAGGACTCAGGGATCAAATAATGTCAGGTTGATCCATCGGATAGAGTTTAGACATGTTAGGACAAACTTTAGATGAGTTTGGACATCATAACAGATAAAGGAGAAGACATTGGACAAACTTCAAATGAGTTCAGACATTAGAACAGATAAAGGAGAAAATATCAGATAGAGTTCAGACATTAGAACAGATAAAGGAGAAAATATCAGATAGAGTTCAGATGAGTTCGGACAACAGATCTGATAGAGAAAAAGTGATCAAATAGAGATCAACAAGAGGTTGGATAAGAGTCTGAAGACTTGAGACTTAGTTACTCTGAGATCAGAGAGATAACTAAGCAATCTGGTAAAGTAGTAAAACAGAATACAAAGGATTGAGAGTTCGTTGAGTGACTGAAGGTCAAGACAAATCGTAGAACGACTTCAGCAAATTGTTGAACGACGCAAAACAACCAAAACGTAAATTTATCAAAGAATAATAGAACTAGTGATTAGAAGCTTAAATCTACGATCCAAGTCTATCTTAATCGTAAAGTGCAAACCCTTATATTATTATTGGGATCTAAATCTTCACCAACACACCACAATCCTGAAAATCTATAAAGTGTGTTGACCAAATAAGAAACGTCAATCAGTCGCAATTCGAGCAGTTATATTTGGTAAAGACAGTCTGGCACATCATTTATACTAGTCTGACACAGTTGACACTCACCAGGTGGCTACAACAGACTGACAAAAGATTTTTGAGGAAGTGTTACAGGACTTTCTAACAGGTAGATTACCATAAGACAATCTATAAATAGAAGCCTGTATTTAAAGGACAAAAACTCTGATTACACAAATAAACAGGCATGAGATTCAAAAAGAGAGATCGATAAAAGAGAATAAATAGTTCAAAACTAAACTAAAAATCTCACTCTACGATCCTAATTGAAACTACTCTATGATCTAGAAATCACACTACGATTTCTGTAACCTCAATCATTGCTGCTAAGCCATTTGAAGAAGAGCTTAAAGATCCTTAACATCACCTCAAACACAAATAAATAAACAACAAAGACAAGTTTAGATGGCTCTCCTGATTCAGAGGAGTCAGTCTCTTAGTGAGAAACTATAAAGACGAGTTTAGATGACTCGCCTGATTCAAAGGAATTAGTTCTCTTTATGAGATTAAGTCTAAGTGACTTATTCATTTTCACATTGTACACTAAATTCAGAGCTGTAGATTTTAATAATCTTTGAAGGAGTTTAATAAACTAATTAATATTTTGCTGTGCATAACAAATAAGTTATCTACTAAAACACCCCCTTTTAGATATCTCTTTGTACCATATACGAATAACAATTGGTATCAGAGCTTGCGTTCTTATTGAACAAAGCTTTATCGCTTGAGTTGATCCATATGACACACAACAAAATCAGTTATGAGCTTGGTGATTGAAGCAAATCACCACTATGCAATAAAGAAAAGTTTGTTAATTGAAAAGAACGTATGCAAAAGTATATGGATGCAAAAGTTGGTGGAAAACATCTACCCAAAATGTATTACGAAAGGTTCATCAACATTATTGTAGGCAAGCTTCTGAAAATGCATTTAAGGAGAAAGATGTAGATGCTTTGAATGTGTTGGGTATTTTCTATATGAATATATGCGTGCAAGTATACATGGTTAACAAGTAATATACTAGTAAGTACAGTATCGTTCTCACAGAGAATTAAATAATAATAATAATAATAATAATAATAATAATAATAATAATAATAATAATTACCCAATACTAATTTTATATCAAATTAATTTTATTTAAACAATCACATTTTAACTTATGAAATAAAATCTAATTAAAATTAACAGCTAAATTAAATTAATGAAAATGATTAAATCAAATTTTAAATATTTAAGATCACAATTTTTTTCTAATATTTCACTTAAATCTCTTCACTTTCTTTTTAATTAATTAATTATATAAAATTATTAATCGAGAATTCTTTATAGTATTTATACATATCTTTCAATGACATATAAACGAGTTCTTCTAAATATGACCCTTAGGCAACAGAACTAAAGAGGAACACCCTAATTAATTAAAACACTATATTCCTATGTGAAATATGTTAATTAGAATATTAACCTTAGATTCTCTTTATGGCTGCAAAAAATACATGGGTATATTCCTATCCTATATACTAATCATCTAAACCTTTTCAGATTTTATGAACAGATGTTATCATATTCAAATTTAAATCTATACTCCATCTTCTAATTTTGTATAGATTATTCAATTAATTACGTGCACTTAATTAATTACATGAATGCCCAAAATATTATAAACAATTCATATATAATCATTATTAATAATAAAAAAAAAATTAAATTAAACTACACATTGGGTTCAATTGTAATCTCAAATAAAAATTAATTCATAACTAAATAATAAATTATCCACAAATAATTCGACATCTCAAAAGTTACAAAAATCAAAGTGAAAGAAAAGAAATCAAATCTGTATTTTGATATCCGTCTGTCACTTGGATTACAATCTTCAATTTTCAAGCTTCACCTTTGATTCTTGAATCATTCGCGTTAAATATTTGCTTCTAAACTAATAAAATTAATCTACTCTATTATAATTCTATGTTAATAATCGATTAACATATGTTAATGTATATTAAAATTTGTTGAAAGCATAAGAGTCATAATGTATTTATAGGTTACAATATTAATCCTAAGCAAAAGTAGAATTAAAATTCAATTTGGAATCAAAATAATGCTAAAAATCAAGAATAATCGCTGGCCAATTTCTGCGCAACCAAACAGGGCCTTGTCGCCTTGACCGGTCAACCAACACCGTGCGCACGGCCCGCGTCCCGCGTTTGCTGCTCCCATGCGACGTTGTTTTGATGCTGCAATATTAATCCCTAAGCTCCATCTGCGCCAGGCATGCCTGCTGCCTTATTCTTCCCTGCGATACGACGTCGCCCGTGCTGCGTGTTCCTCAACTCCTGCCATGACCGCGCCATGCGCCTGCTACCATACTTTGCTGTTATTACGAAATCACCCCTAACTGCTTATTAACACGCGCCATGCACCAAACCAAGTTGCCTTAATTACGCTTATACCATCAAACTTGTAGAATTTACCGAATTGTCATTAACTTTTATTTTTCCTACAAAATCAAATTTAAATTAATTAAAAATAAATAAAAATACTATAAAAATTATAATAATAAATAAAACGCCTAAATTTATAAAAATACTTAAAGAAATGACAAATTATTAAGCATAAAAATATTCAATAATTAGGTATAAAATTCAATTATCAAATGTCTCAAAACTTAAATTTTTACTTGTCCTCAAGTAAAACAAAAAAAAGAGACAAAACATAGTATTATCCCACTGAAATTGACACGTTTTACTTAATACACTACTGAACTTTTAATTTTACAAATTATCACATTAAACTAATTTAAAAGAAGCAATTGAGTCATTCTGTTAAATTGACTAAACGTATGTTAAATTGTTTCATATTTTTTCGTACGTGGCTGGTAAAAGAAAAAGGAAAAAGAAAATAAAATGACATGGATTGTACTGTGCTTACGTGGTTTAGTATATTCACACTTTCTCTTCCTTCGTTTTTATCACCCGGTACCTACTTCACCTCCAATAAGAAATATAGAAAAGAAAAGAAAAGACAAAAGCAAGGAATTTCACTTCCCCCAACCTTCACCCGCAGCGGAACCCATGAATCATCACGAACTAACAACATCAAAGAACTCACCTCCGACGACGGCGAAATCCCCTGAATGTTCGCCATCCAGCTCATCGCTTTCTTATTATTAATCATCTCTTTGTGACGGAGAGGGAACAGAACATAGCTTTCATCCATCCCCACCTCCCTCAATTCATCATCGATCCTCCGCTTGAATTAGTGACAGTAATGAATGTCAGTTCTGAATGATCTGATCTGATGTCAGTGGGAAATGTGCTTCCTACTGTCGGGAGAATGAGAAGTGAAGGGGCAGTGGAGGAGGCATTAGGGTTTACTATTTTTGGATTTGAATTCTTTGATTTCGTTGGCGGTGATGTTGTCGATTGGAGTAAGGTTGGGCTCTGACTTCTTCTAGGTTAATTAATGTTACTTTCTATGGCTAAAAAGAGATGGGATTTACTCCTAGAGCGTGAATTTGAGCTGCTGCTGAAGCCATTTCTGGTTATCAGCTATAAATTAAACCCTAGTTGGTCCCTGTTTATATGAAAATCAATCTATAATGGCCCCTAATCGGGTTCGATTCCTTACGAGCTTGGGTTGTTTGATCGGCTCAGGAGGTTTTCAGTTTCTGATAATGGCCTTTCCAGTTCCATTCTTGCTTGTATCTGAGTTTGTATGAATTTGTTCCTCCATGATCTAACCCATATTAGATATGGGTTTGGGTCACGACCTTACCGGTAGAAAATGGTGGAGATAATGACGTGCTTAAGATGTTATCATTTTTTTTTAAAATTTATTTTAATTTCATTGAGTACTTTTAATAATTTAATTTTAAAATTTATTTTATATTTTCAAAAAATTATTTTATATTTTCAAACTTTTTTTATTTTTTTGCTGTAATTTTTCAAGTTCATTTTAATTTAATTTATATTTTTAAAAAATTATTATTTTGTTTTTAATTTTTTGTTATATTTTTCAAGTTTATTTTAATTTTATTTGTTTTAAAAAAAAATTATTTTTCTTTGAATTTTATATTATAATTTTTGAAGTTTATTTTAATTTTATTTGAATTTTAAAAGTTTGTTTTAATTTTTTTTTTATATTTTAAAAATTTAATCATTTTTTTAAAAAATTCTTTTAAATAATTTTAGCTTTATATTTTATTTTAAATTAATAACATAATAATAAAAAAAGACATGTAATTGTTCTAAGCTATTTTTTATTATATTTTTGCCACATATTTATGCTTCAATTTATTTTATTTTTTCATGTTGCCACATAGATAAATAATAAGCTTCCATCCAATTATTTTAATAGAATGACCCAATTTTTTTTTATAATTAGTTTAATGTGGTAATTTGTAAAATTAAAAATTCAATGGTGTATTAAGTAAAACGTGTCAATTTCAGTGGACAAATCAAAAGTTTTGCCAAATAAAAAACTACAAAAATTAAACTCTACTATATAAATTAACTTGAGCAACAAATCAATATGGAATTTAAAAATTAGTCTCAAAGATTTTTTAAATTATAACTTAAAGAAAATTTCAAGATTATGCAAAGCCATAAAATTTAACATATTTATTAGTCTTACTTTAATTAAGATCCTTAGTGTGTTTATGAATCCAAATATATCAAACTAATTTAAACTTAAACAAATTTATGCAATTAAATGTTTCATAAAAGATATTACACAATAAAAGAATTACAAAGCAAAATTCTATAACTCATTTTTCACACCACTCTTCGCTTATAAAAGGCAAATATAAATTAAAGGATCAAAATATTTTTTTTTCTTCTCACGTTACGTACACTAGAATCATTTTTTTTAAGTTCATCACTTTTCTTTCCAAATATATTATATTTTTTCTTTATTCATCATAGGTAGCATTTTATGCTTTATTTCACTTCTTTTTCTTTTTTATGCCCACGAGTGCGTTATACGCTTCATCTCGCTTTCTTCATATATTTATGAGTGAGTGCGTTTTAAGCTCTCTATCTCAACTCACCATATGACTATTAACCATCTCCCCCAAATTATATTATACTTCATATTTCAAAGTTACGATTAAATAAGTTATAGAATTCACAATTATTTATCATAAGCAATTAATCATATAAATTTTCTCTAAGTTAAATCTAACTCAATACAAATGAATATGAGTGCATAAAAATAAATGATCTCAAATAAAATAATAACCAACAATATCCAAAATTTAGATTGACAAAAATTTATGAATTTTTCAAAAATTATTAAATAAAAACCAAAATTTATATCATCGACCATAATTTAAATTGAATTAATTCATCGCTTAAGAGACTTAACCTAAAAACTAAATTACTACATTTTCGTACGAAACACGATTGCATTTAACATGTGCAATACGCCTTTAACTATAATTTTGATCTCCCTTCCCTTTAATTTAATAATTTTATTAATACATGGGCAACTATAGATTATTAAAATTTAAAGATTAACTACTAGAGCTGCTTGTTGCTGTATGGGTACCCATCTTTTTATCCAATTTAATTAGTAATTTTTGCTTGTTCATTCTTACAGGCTATAGTTATGTCCAAATAAAACATATTTTATGTGGCTAGTGTATGTTGGTGTCGTATTCTAGTGAGGCATGTAATATATTTACTTCCCCGTTTTCAAGTAACTTGTAAATGTAAATACTTTTCAACTAAATTTGATACTACAGAGAAATCAACTATTGAATAAATGACAGCAAGTTATATTAAAATACACGTGACGGACATGTACCATCCATTTTCTTGACAATGGGTAGATGCAATTAACAATCAATGGTGAAGGAGAGATATCAACAGCTGAGCTTTTGCAAGTCAATGAACTAAATAAGCACTAGTTCCAGCGTGATATTCAGTAATAATAAATATTCCAAGCTAGAGTTCGCCCGTCAAAGGCTGCCCACAATTCCTGGAGCATTGGATATAGAATCGGTTACGAAGTAAGATAAGGGATAATTCAAGGGCCTATGAAAATAATGGTTTGAATATTTTTTTTGTTTGGCCACAAACTACGTAACCCCAAAAGCAAAATTTGAAAGCGAAGCAAATAACAGGCGTTTATATCCAAAAGAAGTCCGTAGACTTGACGGCAATTTAATTTTGCAGTACCAATTCCAGTTAGGCAACTTGGTAGACTTAGTAGCTGACAATGCAACAAAAGCATATTTAGCATAATACACTCCACTCGCCCAGATAACAAAATCCTTCACAAAACACCCTTGAGCACTTCTAGTACGAGGGATATAATGAATCTCGCCCACTTTACAGTTGTTGATAGCCTTCTGCAATTGGCTCTCTTCCACTATCTTCATTTAAGTAACTACGTGTCACTGCAAAAGTAGTTTCGATTATTAGCATGCCCAAATTTCAATTAAAGGACAGAGACTTGGTGCAGATTACAACCAGAATATTTTAATCTTACTCGTTAAGAGGTGAAATTTTTGTGAGCTGGCCCATGCAACCACTAAAAATATATTCCTGAACTCGAAATGGTTTTACATGTATAGACAAAAAACCAATTTTTACATCCTTAACTTTGTTAATAATTAAAAGCACACCAAATTTCGTTTACATAAAACAAAATGCACCCGCCCATCATATCAATTTCCAGCCATTTAATTACTCGAGAGTGCATATCTTGATCAAAATTACGGGTAAAAAATGCAAAATATTAAAAAGATGTATAAAAAGAATATAACAGTCACATTTTATAACCGACAAAAAAGTGCAAGTGCATTTAATAGAGGGTCAAGTCAAGGTCAAATTATAAATCATCTCTCTCCAACCAATACCTTCTTCCCTCCCATTTGAAACGCATAACAGCCACACATAATCCCCTAAAATTCGACAATATACATTTCAAGTCCAAACCAGACCCATTTGATTGACGAAATCTTTGTTTCACTCCAATAGCATTTTTGAACCCTAATTAGCAATTATGATGTGAAGTAGAAGAAAAGATACCAGGGGACTGATTACTTATTATGTATATCTTTATCTAGTGATACATCTATTGTAATTAATAATTAATTTTATTGTACTCCCTCCGTTCTAAATTATAAGATCACTATTGACTTTCGAAAAGTCAATTTAAAACATTTTCAAATTCAAAATTGACATGATTCATTTAAGTTTTTAAAATAATTAATCTTATAACTAGTAGTTCATAATATTCATAATTGTATAGACATAAACTAATTAAATTCATGTCAATTTTGAGTTTAAAAACGTCTCAAATTTATTTTTCAAAAGTCAATATTGTTCTTATAATTTGAAATGAAAGAAGTATTAGTTAGATTATTCTAAAAGTTTAATTATAGTCGTAGAATAGAATATAATTAGAGGTGGTTTCCTTGGACCACATGTTGTAATTGTAGCGATAGATTTTGAATATTTGTCTGATTTGCTACAAGTGTTGCAATGGACTATGCAATTCTTTTAAGGTGGCCCTTCCAATTATAAGTCATCATAACTGCTAATATATAGGTGTATAAACTTATGTATTTCCTCCACAATTCTTTAACCGACTTCAATTTTTACAAAGAACTTGTTGACTCCTTTCTATTAACCAGGGACCAAACTTAAAGAAAATAAAACTAGGCAAAAACTTTGAAGACTAAAAGTGAAAACACTGACTTGTCAAACAGAAAGGGACTAAACAGTCAAGTTTCTAAAGCTAAGCGATTTCAAAAGATTTAGAAAGCCCCGGAACTAAAATAAAAAACAGGGAAAACTTTGGGGCTTAACCAAAATTCTGCAAGAGATATTTAAGTCCATCAGGTACCTCCTCCTCTAACATGACCGATTAGTCTCACAAGCAGCAAATAGCGATTAGTCTCACAAGCAGCAAACAGCGATGAGCGCGAAACACGGACGGACAGAGGAAAATTGATGTTGCCAAATTCAAGAATGGAGAGAAAAACAGAGTGGGCTAGTAACAGGAGGGAACGATACTCTTTCTCCCTCCTACTTCTTCTGTTCCCCCCAGCCCACCCCATTTCATTTGGTTTATTTTTGGCTGAGTAGGCACCGGTTATTGGATATTGTAAACAGAACTATGGAGAGAATTTTTTCCTTCTTCTCTGGTACTTTAACAGCCAGACTTCCTTCCTCCCACTCCCTGTATGGGAAGCATTTGGAGATGGTGAACCACGTTCATTTTCTCAAAGACGGTGGTTGCATAAATTCTTTATTATGCTGTTGTTGTTCAAAAAAATTGTGCTTATGGAACTTGAGCATAAGATGCACATGTTTTGAGAGTAATTTCTGACAGTGGCTTAAAAATAGTTCAACTTTCTTATAATAGGATATTTTGTTTAGTGTTTCTGATTTTTGGCCTCAACGCCAATTGAAGTGGCGTTGAGTATATTTTTTAAAACCAACGCCATTTCAACGCGTTGAAGTATTAATTTAGATTAGCTCCATTCATGCCTAATTTGATTGCCTTAATATGTTCGCTTAACAAAAAAATAAAATAAAATAAAAATTACTAACGCCAATTGAAATGACGTCCAAATCCCTAACAAAACAAAAAATAAAAAAAATAATTAATTAACTTTCACTTTTACTTAAAAAAAATGTCATTAAAAGAACTAATAATAATAAAAAAAAAGGGTCCCAAAAAAAAACCCAACGCCACTTCAAGTGGTGTTCAATTCTTCAATTTCATTTCTTTTTCAAATTCTCGTATGCATCACAACATTCCAAACAATTTTTTTTCAGAAAAAAAAATAAAAAAAGAAACTTCGACGCCAATTCAATTGGCGTCCAATTGTTTAGAAAATAAAGTAGGAAAAAAAATTGAAACTTCAACGCCAATTGAGCGTTCAACTGATTTCAGAAAGAAAAAAAACTTCAATAATAATAATAGTAATAGTAATAGTAATATTAGTAATAGTAATAATATTAGTAATAATAATAAAATTAAATAATAATAATAATAATTCGTTGTATACATACAATTTCAATATTCAATACAACAAATGTAGTTGGGGTTTGAGACATTTGTATTGAATATTGAAATTGTACGTATACATGTTAGTGTTTTATTTATTAACTTGCTCTTGTAAGTTAATTTCTTGTACTGTTATACAACGAATTATTATTATTATTATCTAATTTTATTTTTATTACTAATATTATAATATTATTACTATTACTAATATTATTATTATTATTATTATTATTGAAGTTTTTTTTTTCCTGAAATCAGTTGAATGCCAGTTCAATTGGTGTTGAAGTTTCTAATTTTTTTCACTTTATTTTCTAAATAATTGGACGCCAATTGAATTGGTGTCGAAGTTTCTTTTTTTTATTTTTTTCTGAAAAAAATTGTTTGGAATGTTGTGCTACAGTACGAGAATTTGAAAAAGAAATGAAATTGAAGAATTGGATGCCACTTGAAGTGGTGTTAGGTTTTTTTTTGGACCCTTTTTTTTATTTTATTATTATTAGTTCTTTTACTAACAAATTTTTTTAAGTAAAAGTGAAAGTTAATTGATTAATTTTTTTTTTTTTTTTTTTCAGGGATTTGGATGCCATTTCAATTGGCGTTGGTAAATTTATTTTTTTGTTAAGTGAACCTATTAAGGCAATCAAATTAGGCAGGAATGAAGTTAATCTAAATTAACACTTCAACGCTAGTTGAAGTGGCATTAGTTTTAAAAAACATACTCAATGCCACTTCAATTGGGGTTGAGGCCAAAAACCAGAAACACTAAACAAAATAGCCCATTCTCATAAAGTTAAACTATTTTTAAGCCACCGTCAGAAATTACTCCATGTTTTTATGGGAGACTCTCCAACCGTGGTTTCTTATATAATTATTATAAGTAGCGCAAAAAGATATTAAAATTTATTACCATTTTATTGGACTTTAAAAGCATACTAAAAAAAGGACAAAATGACAAAATTGTTCATATTTAAACTCTCATTTAATTGTATAGTTCTCTGTACATGACTAATGATACTTTATAAATATGCATAGAGAATAGAAATATGACAATTAATACTAAAGGTATTACAGGTAAATTATTGTAAAAAATAGATTATTTAAAGTTAGTAGACATTTTACTTGGAACCACTTCAAATAATAATAAGGACTTTTATTCTAAGATGGAGAGAGTATTTTATTATGTTATTTATAGAAAATTTATTGTAATTAGTAAATTTTAATTATTATACTAGTTAGATTATTCTATAACTTTAATTACAGTAGTAGAATATAACTGCGAATTTTATTTTTTTTTAAATTAAGGTTTTTACATGCTCTACAAGTTAGTTTTAGGTTTTCCATACAAGTATCGTAATCCTTCATTATTTTTCAAAGTTGAATAATTATCAATTGAGACTAAAGCTTTGTGTTATGTTTATGTGTGTTCTACCGGTTCCATGCGTTGATAGATTATATATCACTGTTCTTCCTCATCTTAATCTATATTTCTAACCCTGTCCTACAACACATTAACAACCGAAATAATCACCTCGAAATTCAGCCAAAAACAATTCATTATCCACGTCGTGCGTAGGGATTCTAGCCAAAAAATCCATCTAAGATCCATATCAAACCCTTCATTAGTATCGAGAAACCACTACGCTTTGTCTAGCCAGCAATTCTGAGCAGATTCAGACTTGATTCGTCACTCCAGAAATCAATTCTCTTCCCCCTGTCGCGGCAGTGGGAAACTTGGCATTGAACCGGAGTTGACGTTCATGGAAGAAGAGGATAGACAGCAAATAGAAGAGGTAGATGAAAGGTAGAGACAGGAAGAGATTAAGGTTTTGGCTGGTTTGGTTGTAACATTAATGTTTTTGACATAAAAGCCGTCATTTAAATCACGTTATTCCCTCTCCGGAAATGGCTGGAATTGTGTGCGGAGGAGAGTACATTTTGTACGCGAAATTGAATTTCGCTATTTAGGATACTTTTAATTGCTACAAAAAATTTAGGGTATAAATCAAATTTTCAGTTAAATTGTAGGGTGCAAACTAGATTTTAGTCTACAAGTATATAGCAGAACTTAAGAATCAGAGTGAAACTTATTCAGAAACATAAAGCAACAAGAAGAATGCATCAAAGCATTGTTAATGTTTAACAACTGTGCTAATAGCAGGGTGCATAAACCAACTTTTTAATTAAGTAAACATAGGATGCGACTTGAAACTCACTCATCACATCTTAAGTAGAATTGTAATCTGAAATTCAATTCTAAAATGTATAGCAAAACAAGTGAGTAACTCTATCAATCAGAAATTACAGACTTCCTATTATAAGTTAGGTGACAATGATAGAACACAATTCAGCTTCTGCGTGAGACCAGGAATCCACGTAACTACGTAAGGTAAGGTGACTATCATATAACACAATTCATCTCCCATCAACTGGCCAAAGCATAGTAACCAATTTTTGGTTTACTTGAGAATAAACGTAAGCGTCTTAAGCAATATTAAGATCTATGCTAGCCGACTGGTATTGCCGTCTAAAATTAAGCAATTTTCAAAGGAACATGAGCATCCAAAAGGTAATAATCTCACTCCCCACATAATAAGCCGAGGATTTGCCTACGGAAAATCTTAGCAAAGAATTGGCACTAGTCAAAATGTAAGCTCAATGGAGTAGGAGGGATACAGGCATAGACAACTTACAAACCATGAAAGAAATTGCGTGTGAAAACAACGCATAATAAGGATGAACAATAGAAAAGGACTAGAAAAAAATTCAAATTGGATAAAAAGACGAGTATCAATACTTACAGCAACAACCCATCTAGTAGCCACTCCCCAAAAGTAATAAATTGACTGATGCTTGGCTTGACGTAGACATTTTACTGCCCAAAGGGTTCTTCCAAATTGTTTGCAGGCGAAACAACAAACCGATTACATTTGATCTCGTAATAGCTATTATGTAAATGACGGACAAATAGAACATAAAACTGATCACCCTGGGAAGCAATGGATGAGCCGTCTGCACGGGGCACGATATGATAATAGTGTCGCAAAAATTCTTCTGGGAACTTCCAATCCATAAAGACATAGGTCTGGGAGTTTTTTACCCAACAAAACTTATCAAACCGATAGCCGATAAGGTAATCAAATTCAGAGTCAAAGCCTGAATCTATGTAATAACGTGTCTGCCCGATCACAATAGGAGGCTCAGAGGTGGGAAATTTGATGAAGTTTTTACTCCCTCCATCTCCACCAGAGAACCATCACGTATATTATAAACATAGGACGGAAAATGGGACTTGTCAGATGAAAACACAAGTTCATAGGGTCCTAAAGGTGTCATGGTATACATAAAAAAACCCTCGTCATATCTACGCCGGTTGCAAAAATAATCATAGTGGGGTTCAATACATCAAAAAGTGGCAAAGACTTCCCTTGAAATTTTACAGATGGTAAAATCTCCCAGCGGCCAATTTCTGGATCAAAATACTCAACCCAATTTGCATGAATTTCATGAATTTCAGTATAAACCTCATTCAAACCCCCTTGGACGAATATTTTTCCATCCAAAACAGAGGAAGAAAATTGGGATCTCCCCATATTCATAGGAGATAGCTCCTCCCACTTTGCATCCGCATTGAGCTCAGTGTTATACCTATACACCTTATTAGAATAGTTGAATTCAAAATTTCCCTGCAATAATCTACCCCCTAATACATATATAAAGGATCCTAATCCAACAGCAACAGACGAGCTGGACTGGTAGGTTTTAGAAAATGGTTGAAGTATCTTAGGAGGGATGGGGTAGTCAGGAAGACAGAAGTTGTCTGATGGAGGGTTAGGGTTTGATGAGTTATCTTCAAGGGGAAAGGCGTACCGGTGGGTACTTTCCTCAATGGAACATTTATCGGTGAATGTACGAAACTAAAAAACAACACTGGTACCTCTTCCGTTGTTCTCCTCCCGTGATTGAAATGGATCCATAGCCATCAACAATGACTGTACCGACGTTACCGAATCTAGAGCCTCCGATGCCGGATCTATAGCCTCCGATCCCGGATACATAGCCGGTCGAGGTTCCGGCAAAGTTTGTCCGTCTCCAGCCTCACTCACAGTCAATTCCGAATTACACTCCCGTTGTAGAATTCGTCTATCAGGGGAAAAAGGCAGAAGTCGAGTGAAGAGAGAGGGAGATTCTTCGCATGGATAGTTAAATTTCGACATGGCAAATCGATATTGAGAACACTACAGGTCCAGCAGTTTCACCTACCAATGGTCAGAATCATTTATTGGTATTTTCCTTTAAGAACGGTCACCAAATTTAATAAGAATATTACTATTTCTAACATGAAGGAAGGAATAAATAAATAAGAAAAAAAGTATTTTAAATAATATAAGTATTATATAAATTTTTAATATTTAAATATATATTATTTAAATTTATAAAAAAAAATTAAAAAATTAACCAATCTTTAATAGAAAAATATAATTTTTAAGAGAATTTTTATTTTTAATTTTATAAATTTAATTATAATTTTTTATCACAATAATTTTATGTAATTAATTAAGATAATATAACACATTATAATATATATTATCTAAATTTATTAAAATTTAAATTCATACCAAATTATACAATTAATTGTATTAATAGTATATGTGAATTTTTTTTAAACATAATTATTGTAAAATTAGTTTAAAAATTTTAATGAATTTATTACGAATTAATTGTCATTAACTAAATTAAATTTAAATAATCAATAATATATATTATCTAAATAAATATTTGATAATTAACTATAATTGTTTTATCAAAATTTTAATTAATATTTATCTTTTTAATAATATAATAGATTATTCGTACCTTCTGGCTTCTGGTCTTGACGAGGTTGTTTATATCTTAATATTCAGTATCAAAGTACCACTAGGTTAAATCTAATAAAGGGATTTCCTAAGATGTATATATAAGTAACCAATAACAAGAGTAAAGAAGTTTGGCATTCTCTCCTATGGCTCACAACATCACAATTTTATATATATATATATATATATATATATTTTAATTTATATATATAAAAATTAGTTGGTAGCCCGTACAATACATGGACCAGTTTGAATAACATATTGCACTTTTGTCTGAAATCAAGACATTATAATGACTGCTAAATATACAAATTTTCTGCACTATAACTCACACACACACACACACACACACACACACACACACACACCCCACCCATAGAGGGGCATTCAACATGCAAACATCTATATCAATCTTAATTGAAGTTATGAACAGGGTACCCATCTTTAGTGAAATATTGCTTCCAGATATTATACCCAATTTCACCCACTTTTTAAAGGAAGCTATTAGAAGATTAGACATTTATACCCATTAGTAAATCAAGGTAGTATCAAAGAGAGAGATTCTCCGAATTTAATAACTTGTACTCATTCAAATTAAACAGTATATGACCATCCAACATGTATACATGTATATATATATATACACATATATATTGCAGTTTTGAGAGCAATCAAACACTTTTGAAGAAAACCATAGCTGGTCATCAATTAAGCTAAATGGATCGGAGAGCGATGATGGTTTTAAGTGTAAATGTACAAATAAATTGAACGTACTGTTTTTTATGAAGGCAAATATTTGCTTATTATTCCCTTAATCCAAAAAAAATTATGAATTTTCAGGATTAAATTGTACAATTCAGCAATCTTAGTTTGATCTAATACCCTGAATAATAACAAAACTTAACGCACAAAAATTATTATATAAACACATGCTCATATTGACTTGGTACAATTTCTTAAAATCATACATTCACCGTTAAACATTACTTATAAAATCTATGAATAATGTCTACCTTTTATTCTCAATTCCATGCATCAAAATGACATTCTACCAAAAGAAAAATAATCTATAACTTCTTTCACAAAGATATGAAAAATAATCTGCAACTATCCAATCCTTTTAGCACTTTGTATTTATTATGAAACCTTCCGTAACAGCTGGTTGAGATTAACTGTATTTTTACAAACAAAAACACTTTCAACCCCTACCACCGCCACTAACACTCTAAAGAGTCTAAACGCTCCTCAGACACCATGGCAATCACCCCCACCACCAACCACAACCAAACCATAGTAGTAATAAACACCAATACGAACATAAAATTTTTGCAATCCTTTATCACCACCACTCTGATGGCCTCACATTATAAGGCACTTCTTTTGAGCTAATCTAATAACCAAGAAAAAATGTACTATTATTATTAATGAAAAATAATAATATTTTAAAAATTATTTGTGTGCACACATATTTATGTGTTATGCTATGAAAATTAATAATTCAATTTAAATTGAATTAAATATGTGATAAACAAAAAATTAAGTGATGATGATGGTGAGCTTAAATTATAATAAATTTAAGCCTATTTAATATGCATTGTGTGGCCTAATGGTGAAGATGGACTAATTAATTAATAAATTAAATTAATAATGAGATGATTAAATAATTAATTGATCAATGCGAATTAATATTTGAATTCAATATGAATATTAAAAATGTTATTTGATATGGTCCAATGTGTTATAAAATTAAAGTCCATATAAATAGGATTACTAGAATCTAATTAATTAGCCCAATAGAAATAATTGAATATGGCCCCGTGGAATTAATTGGTAGTCCAATGAATATTATTTGGGCTAGCTCAAAGTGTATGAATGATGTTGATATATATATGTGTGTATGATGTTGAGATATGTAGGTGCACATATATATATATATATAAAATACCCCATTGACCGACCACTTTCCCCCATGAAGCTAAATGCTATTTTTTTTTTTTTATCTCCTAGAGCCATGTGAAGTGGAATTATGAGCTAGGGTGTGGGCATTTGTCCTTTAAGTGGGATTATGTATTTTTTTTTTTTTACCTAAACTTGGCTAACCATTGCTTAATGTCAAGATAAGTTGGTGAAATACATGTATTAATACATGTATATGGAGTGTATGTGTACATGGCCTTAGTCTATAAATAGAAGTCTCCAATTCATTTTAGAGAGTTTACTCCAAATTGCTAAGTGTTAGTATAGAGAGAAATAAGAAAATCTAGGAGGAACTATTGCACTTTGGAAGTTCAAGGGGAGTCCAAGAAGGAAGGACAAAGTGAAGAGCTTCTACAAGTTCATCTCTAAGAGAAGAAATGCCTCAAGAAGGTATAAAAATATTTAGCCCTAGCATTTTAGTTAATCTAGCATGTTTAAGCTTGTAGTATGTATATTTATGCTTGGTTGTGAGAGAATTTGTGTGTGAGAATCATGGTAAATTTCGAAGACACAAGGAAGGATTTGTGAAAGAGAATATGTGATTTGTATGTGTTTATAGGTGTTCTATGTCTAAATGAACAAAAGAAATGCATATAAGCTTAAAACCCTAAGTGTACTAGTGAAAATATGAGATTTGGTACAAATTGAAATGAAAAGTGTAAGCTATTTGCATGATCTAAAAATTGTATGTTGTAGATCTATGAAATACGAAAATATTCCAAGTTAAACGAACGATGAAGCTAAAATAAATTTATGGTGATTTTTTTTATAAAACATGTCAAATGGAAACCCTAGCTTGAAAAACCAATAATTTTGATTAAATAAATATTTTTAAAAATAATTTACAAATTGAAATATTGAAGAATTATGAGTTTGTGAAATAACAAATCTGATTTGAGCTCATTTGGATGTAAAATGAACAAGTTATGAAAAATTGAATCAAAAAGGGTAAAATTTCAAAATCCTTAAAAACTGGCTTAAGCATTCTACTCAACAGCGCTAGGGCGCGCTCTTTACAAAGGGAACCAATGTCGGTGTGCTGGTATAATATGTTTTTAATAAAATGGGGACTTCGCTGAGGCGCAGTCCCTAAAGCTAAATACTGCGCTAGGGCGCAATGCATGTTGTCTGGGTTGGTCAAACCCAGGAAACCACTTGGATTGGTTCGATCTGTCTCGACCCAAAAAAAAAACTTTTATAATAAAATAAAATAATAATTAATATTTATTTTATTTGTAAGTTAATTAAAATAATATTAAAGAATTATTTTAATTAATGATATAAATTACTTTAAACAATTAAAATAATATTAAAGATTATTTTAATTGTGGATTAATAATGTATGAATAATTAAAGTAATATTAAAGAGACTTAACAATTATAATAATATTAAAGATTATTTTAATTTTGAATTGATAAATGATGAATAATTAAAATAATATTAAGAATTATTTTAATTGTGTACTAGTGAAGAATAATTAAATTAAGGTAAGAGTAAATGATACTTTAATTTGGAATTAAGCAAATAAAGTAATAACTTAAATTATTTTATTGATGGATTAATAATGTATGGTCAAATAAAATAATAATTGAATAATAATAAGTTATAAACAAATAGAGTGAGAACACTTTATTTGTGAATAATTAAATAATGATTAAGGATAATGAAACAAATAGAATAATACTAAATATTATTTTATTTGTGATGATTAATAAATGAATTAAAGGAAGTGAAAGACAATGATGTTTAAGTAAATAATTTTTTGTGTAATAATTGAATAATAAAAAATAATTTGTGAGTCCTAGTTGTATAGAACTAGTGAATTAGATCGTAATGAAATGCATGTACGAGTTCCTACTTCTTTCACATTAATATCATATGTAATATAGTCTTAATATGTTGTGATTATATTACCTATGTAACATCTTAAGAATATACTACTTTTTCATTATGTTATTTTTTCCAAATTATATATCTAACTTTCAACTTGGAATTCTTATACTTTATATTTTTCTTTCTTAATGATCAGATTTGGAAATGAGTGATGAACGATTGAAGAGTTATACTCTTGATGAAATTGAAAAGCTATTGCAAAGCAATGAGAAAACTTTACGAGATTACCCTACACTGCCTTTTCCAAATTCAACACTTATTTTAGAGGGACAAAAATAGATTTATTCAAGATGAGCTTTCTTATTATAATAGGGTACATTTGGCAAAAGAGCATAAGACTCTGCTTTTTAGTTTAAATAGCAAGCAAAGAAACATTTACCAAAATATCATGAATGTTGTCTTACGAGATGAAGGTGGTGTTTTCTTTATTTATAGATATGGTGGAACTAGAAAGACATTTATATGGAAAACTTTGTCTATTGCATTACGATCAAATGGTGAAATAGTACTAACCGTTGTATCAAGTGGAATAACTTCTCTTCTTATACTTGGAGGTAAAACAGTTCATTCTAGATTTGGTATCCCATTAATTGTTATTGAGGATTTAACCTGCAACATTAAACAGGGAAGTCAGTTGGCTGAGTTGATTAAAAAAACTTGACTTATTATATGGGATGAAGCTCCCATGGTACATAAATATTGTTTTGAAGCTTTAGATAAAACATTAAGAGATGTCCTCAGATTTACTAAGTCAAACAGTATGGATCAACCATTTGGTGGTAAAGTAATTGTATTTGGTGGAGATTTTAGACATATATTAATACCCAAGGGCAACAGACAAGATGTTGTGTTGGCTACTTTATATTCTTCATATTTATGGAGTTTTTTCAAGGTTTTAACTTTAACAAAGAACATGAGACTTCACTCTGACAGTTCAAATTCTACTATAGAAGGGTAGAGAGAATTTTTCGATTGGATATTGAAAGTTGAAGATGGCACAATTAGCGGAGCGAATGATGGTGAAGCAGTTGTAGAAATTCCTGATGTTATCCTTATCAAAGATCCAATCAATCCCCTTGCAGCAATTGTTGATAGCACATATCCAAATTTATTAGAAAAATTTAGCGATGACAATTATTTGCAAGACCGAGCCATCCTTGCTCGTACACTTGATGCTGTAAATAAGGTGAATGAATATGTGGTGTATTTATGGCCATGTGATGAAGTAACATATCTAAGTTGTGACAATATATGTACGGTTGATGTAAACTCAAATAGCTATGAAGGTATTTACACCCTAGAATTTTTAAATAGCAAAACATCTTCCGGCATGCCTTACCACAAGCTAACGTTGATGATTAGGATTCCTGTAATGTTGCTTCGAAATATAAATCAGTGTTCCCGTTTGTGCACGAGATTAATAATAACTAAATTGGGAAAACATGTGATAGAAGCAAAAGTAATTTCAGGAAGCAATTTTGGACACAATGTTTTCATACCTCCCTTAGTTTTAACACCGTCAGACTTTAGATTACCTTTTAAATTCCAAATAAGACAATTTCCCTTGGTTGTTTGCTTTTTCATGACAATTAATTAGAGTCAAGGGCAATCTCTCTCACATATTGGACTGTATTTGCCACATCTAGTTTTTAACCATCGCCAATTGTATATAGTAATATCAAGAGTTACAAGCAAAAGTAGATTGAAAATCATCATTTGAGACAACAATGGACGAACATACAATACTATAAAGAGTGTAGTTTTTGGGGAAATGTTTCACAATTTAATGTAGAAAGGTTTGAATACCTATACGCTACTTTTCGCTGCTCAGTATTACTGTAACACCTAATTACTTTATTCTTAAATCTCTTGAAATTTTTATTATAACCAATTTTAATCTTTGCAGGTAAATCTAGAAGCTACATTTGAAAAACCATCTCGATCGAACAAAAATCCAATTGCAAAGTAAAAAATAAATCGGTAAACTCTCAATCTTACCTCTACAACTTCTTTATATTTTGAAGCATCAACTTCTAATATTAATGAAGTTTGGAGCTTTTCTTGAAGTAGAAAAATTTGTCAAGAGATAAATCTTTCAAAGGGAAGTTTTGCAACAATTGATTTTGTAATCCTAAAATTGTTGCATTTTGGTCAAATTACCATTTTATCTTTTAAGGTGGATCTCACAATGATGAAAAGTAGTAGTTTATAGATTATAATTTATAGAACATGACTAATTGGTTCATTGGGTTCTTTGTGACCATGTTATCTGCTTATGACTTTCAATAAATTTGGTGATATTGGAATTTTGTTGGCATTGAAGTTGCTTTGAAATAGATTGCTAATTTCACTCTTTATTACTATCGTATAGGTTTAAGTATGTGATATACCATATGTGATGATATAGTTTCACTTTATGCATATGTATATTTCGCATATGAAAATGTCATTATCTACGTTGCAGAAGATAACCTCATAGTAAGTGCTACAGAGGCAGGAGCTCACACAAAAAACAATCAAATTGAGCGACCAATTGGTGCATTAATCCCATATTTAATAGAAATATGTTTCTTTACATTGTTGGTTTAAAAGTTTTTTGTTGGGAAACTTAACAAGAGCTTTGTTTGGTCAAGAAGAGGGTAGTATGAAGTATATATGTTGATTAATACATCACACACACACACACACACACACACACACACACACATATGGGGACCGATCTATTGATAATGTTATAAAAGTTGATTTATCCTTACAACAGATCTCAATCGTCTAGGTTGAGATTTGACGGCTTATATACAATAGATATCAACCCTCGTCCACAATATAATATCTAGGTATTCGCAATATTATACTGCAGACGAGTGATATTGTCCAAAATGCCCCCAACATTAAAATGAACAAACTTACAGTCCGCAGTATAATATTGCGGACAGGGTAAGAACAAATCCACCGTCCACAGTATTATACTGCGGACGATGAAGGCTAATTACCATTTACAGTATAATATTGCGGATGGTAGTTTAATTATAAAACTACGATTGTCACTGTTCATAGCAATTATTTTGAATCTCATCTCATTTTCACAGTAGCGATCTAGGTAGTTTTAATTATGGCTATTAGATTTTCTATTTCTTCTTGCATATAACATGAATATGCAACGAGAATAAGCAGGTGGAATGAAAAATTAATAGCCTTAAATATAAAACTCCTTTCATCATCTCGTTTTGACAATACCGATCTAGGTTGTTCGACTTAAGGGTATTAAGTTTTCTTCTTGTTGTGTAGTATTTTTACCGATTCATGTTTATTAATCATCCCAGATAACATGAATCTACAAAGGTACTACGCACGAGAAGAAGAAAACTTGCAGTTTTAAAAAGACCCATTCGTAGTATAATACAGCGGACAAACGTATTTACAATAATGCCACTAATAGTTTAATTAAATGTGTGACATTATTATAAATACTTTTGTCCGCAGTATAATACCACAGACAGACTTATTTACAATAATGCTACTAATAGTTTAATTAAATGCATGACATTATTTTAAATGACGACGCTTTGAAATTTCACTGTCCGCAGTATTATATTGCAGATGGTGAAGACTAGGCCTTACTCGAGAAACACAACGACGTTTTGAAATTTCACCGTCCGCAGTCTACTTGAGTACGTGCAAGAGATCTGGGTGAAGAATTTTTGAAGAATCTTTGTAAAAAAATAGCAACATCGTTTTTCATAACGGTGTTGTTGCGTTCTTACAGAGATTCTTCAACAATGTTTCATCCAGATCTCTTTCATCTTCCTCAAATGTAGACCTCGTCCGCGGTTAGGATAATGAACAATAAGCAATATTTAAACAATGAAGAACATGGACATGAATAACAATCATACTCATAAAGAATATATATTTCTTTTCGTTCTGAGAGTTTTAAGTATTAGAGATAAGTAAACAATCCTCCATCTTATTTATAGTGGACTAGATTACTCAGCTTCAAAGAACCAGGATAATTTTCTCGCCTTTAATGGGAAAATGATGGCTACCCCAACGTAATCGGTTGAAATTTCCAACAATTGATTGCAACAAAAACCCAGCGTCCGCAGTATAATACTGCGGACGAATGGCAGACATAGGCACAGCGTCGTTTTAGACTCTGTGGTTTGATTTACCCGTCCGCAGTATAATACTGCGGATGAAGGGAAGACAAAATGCCAGTCCCTATTGTTGTTTTAGACTGTCGTTTGATTTACCCATCCGTAGTATAATACTGCGGACGAAGGATTATAAGACTAAAAATTTCCTTTATCTACCGAGTATTCTCGTTGCAGATTCATTTCATCTACCCAGATCACATGAATCAGTAAGATTAAGAATACCCAAGAAGATAAAGAAAATTTAACAGTCTTAAGTTGAACAACCCAAGTCGTAGTTTTATAATTAAGGCTATAATTTTTTTATTTCTTCTATATTACAACGTTACAGATTGATGTTATCTACAAGAAGAAATAAAAAATCTAATAGCCATAATTAAAACTACCTAGATCGCTATAGTGAAATTGAGATGAGATCTAAAATGAATATTATGAACAATGACGAACGCAATTTTATAATTAAACTAGCGTTCGCAGTATTATATTGCGGACAGTAATTACCCCGTCCTCAATATAATACTGTGGATGGTGAGTTTGTTCTTACCCTGTCCGCAGTATTATACTGTGGAGGGTGAAATTTCAAAGTTCATCGTTCACACTCATCCGTAGTATAATATTCAAGTATCCGTATTATTATACTACGGACGAGGGTTATATAAGCCGTCAGATATCAGCCTATACGGCTGAGATCTATAGTAAAGATAAATCAACTTTTACAACGTTGTCAATGGATCGGTCATATATATATATATATATATATATATATATATATATATATATATATATATAATCTTAATGGTATTGATTGTTGCAAGTTTGAAGTGATAAGTTACGCGGGGTTGCAACATATATACAAGTTTTGTGGTTGAATGGACAGGCATTTTGACTCCACACTAGTAATTACGCCGAAATAGGGAGTTATTTTTTTTTACTAAAGGACTTATGTCTTATTTTGATTTAATATTAATATGTGACCTCTGGCCAAGCAAGTGTTATTTATTTAATCTTTTGGTTGACTATAAAATATTTTTTGATAAAAATAAATAATTACGTAATTATATACAATGGATCACAATTATACGAGATTTTTTTGTTAAACATTTGTCTGATAAAATTTTAAATTATATATATATATATATATATATATATATATATATATATATATATATGTATGTATGTATGTATCTTCTTATTATAGTTTAATTTAAACTTATATATAAATTTATAATTAACAAAATGAATAATATCGCCGTATCGCACGGGTCTAAAGCTAGTGTTATATAAATTTAACTCTTTATTATGTAAAATGCAAGTGATTTACATAGACTATTCAAATAAATTACACATTTACGTTGCTCGAAATCTAGATCCTTTAAAAAGGGTCTAAATCTGACTTCCATGCAAGATTAAATTGAAATTGGCATCTCGAAGTGCATAAGAGCATTGAGTTACAAAGGACAAACCCACATGATTGTATAGATTTGTCATGTAAATATTGTCCCCAATTGGGCAAAAAGATCTGGCCTATAAAGAGTAATAGAAAGTTTAGAATGGGCCATAGACTAAGAGGACGTTCATGATGACTTGAGTCTCGATAAGGTGAAAAAGAGGCTAAATTTCAAAGTCAACAGAATATCTCTGCTTTTTCTCATGCAACATTAATAAAATGGAGGAGAGTAATTAGATCTCTACATCTCTCTTTGTTTATATTCTTTGTAAAAGCGCATAAGATAAAAAGATTCAACTGCTAAAAAGATGAAACACAGATTTTTTTTTTATTTTCACCTTCAATGAGTTACATTAGTCATAATTTCACATTAACCCTATCATCATTTGTCAAAAGAATTGGGCCTAAAACTTCAAGAGAAAAATGTGTTTTGTGGCTTACTCCAAGGCCCAATATGTTAAAGTGGAACAAAATTGGAAAGAGAAGCTCAAGAAAAATACATTCCTCCGTCTCAACCTAGCTCCCCTTCTCTCACAAATACACTTATTGAAAAAAAAGTTCTACATTTTTCTCATACATTTTTTTGAGCACTCTTTCTTATAACAAATGAGAATATCACTTTTCAAATATATATTCCATTTAGTTCAAAATTGGAGATATATTTGTAAAACAATGATTTTTTTTCCTTTCAAATTTATCGGCAAAACTAACACTTGCACCACTGAACTTGTCGGATTTTGTGTGTTAGGTCACTGAACTTTTAATTTTGGTAATGGGACCACTGTACTAACTAAAAAATTTTAATCAGGTCATTCCATTAAAATCATCTAACAGACGTTAGCTGATAATACAACGTGACATTTTTTATTTTATTTTGGAAATGACGTGGCAAGGCAAACTAATATTAAGGCCACTGAACTTGTCGGGTTTTGTACGTTAAGCCACTGAACTTTTAATTTATTTAATTGGACCATTATACTAATTAAAAAATTTTAATCAGGTCATTACGCCAAATTAATTGGACGAAAGTTATCTTTATTTCCAACGTGCTTGTACAACTTTTTTATTATTTTGAAAGCGAGATGGATTTTTTATTATTATTATGTGAATATGACATGTCTTTTTTTAAAAAATACAAAAAAAATATTAAAACAAAATTTTAAAAATACTAATAAAATTAAAATAAACTTGAAAATTTACAATAAAAGAATTTAAAATAAAATAATAAAATTTTAAAATTTTAAACTATAAAATAAATTTAAAACCCTTTCTCTATCTCTAAAACCTCTCTTTTAAAACAAAGAAAACCCCTCTTTATTTTATATTTTAAAATATAAAATAAAATAAAAATTAATTTTTAAAAATACAAATAAAATTAAATTTTACTTGAAAAATTACTATAAAAAATTCAAAACAAAATAACAAATTTTTTAAAACAAAGAAAATTAAAACCCTATCTCTCTTTCTCTCTCTAAAACCCCTCTTTTTTAAAACAATAAATTTTTAATTGTAATTTTCCAAGTAAAATTTAATTTAATTTATATTTTTAAAATTTAATTTTTATTTTATATTTTATTTTAAAATATAAAATAAAGAGGGGTTTTCTTTGTTTAAAAAAGAGGGGTTTTAGAGATAGATAGGGGGGTTAATTTTAATTTTATTTTATATTTTAATATATTATTATTTTATTTTAAATATTTTTATTGTAAAATTTTAAGTTTATTTTAATATTATTTGTATTTTTAAAAAAATTTGTTTTAATATTTTTTTGTATTTTTTTAAAAAAGTCATGTCATATTCACAGAATAATAAAAAAAAATCCCACTTTCAAAATAATAAAAAAATCGCACAAGTACATCGAAAATAAAGATAACTTCCGTCCAATTAATTTGACGTAATGACCTGATTAAATTTTTTTAATTAGTATAATGGTCCAATTAAAGAAATTAAAAGTTCAGTGACTTAACACACAAAATCTGATAAGTTCAGTGGTCTAAATGTTAGTTTGCCTTGCCACGTCATTTCCAAAAAAAAACTTCTGTTAGCTGATTTTAACGGAATGACCTGATTACAAAATTTTAGTTAGTACAGTGGTCCAATTAACGAAATTAAAAAGTTCAGTGACTTAATGCACAAAACTCTACAAGTTCAGTGGTGTAAATGCGAGTTTTGCCCAAATTTATCTATCATTAACTAGAAATATATAACGCAGTGATAACATGACAGCATACTCAATTCACTGAGAATAAAAGTACTAATTGATTAGGAACTTCATGTTTGGAACAGACCGAAATAAAAATATATTTCTAATTTTGAAAGAGAGGGAGTAATTCAGTTAATTTTGAATTTTCTTCAAAGTTGAATACAATGCAAATCTGTTCAGATCATAGGAAGATGATGATTAATATATAGTATCAGAAAGAGAAATGCATTCCTCATGATGATGAGTAATAGAAACATAACTAATTACATTGAACATAAAACTATTTAATAATGTCACAATATTGCAAAAAAATAGCAGTAAGAGTGGTAAAATAAATAAAAAACAACTTTCTTGGCTATGTATATACATACCTGTAGAGATTGATGGATTCATGAACAAAGAGGCATGAAAAATAGCAGCAAACAAAATGATGAATATATGTGGAATGAAAAATTCTTTCTTTTAAGTTGGGGGGAATGAAGCCTGGTCCGAGATTCTGATATTATTATTTATGTTTGTGTGCTAATTCAACTGGATGCACGGTCTCGAACAAGACAGCATTCTCCTCAACATATTGTGTTCCTATATATTCATGAGAAAGAGAGCGAAAGACAAAGAGAAAGAGAGAGAGAGGGCGTGTCTGGAAATATACAGCCATGCAATGTTTTTCCAAGGCCCCTTATATATACGGGAGCCTGGATGACAGGTTTTCTTGCTTTTTATACCCCATTTAAATCATGTTTTTCAATTTTCACATACAATCATTTTATGGAGTATTTATTTCCCCCGTCTTATATATCCATCAACAAAGTAGATACAAATATCAAAACGTTGTTTGGTTGCATATCACAGTTTGTGAATAACTCGTTACTACACTCATATCAATTCTCTGGCCATTGGCCAATGCAAGAAGAACATAACCAAACACATCCTAATTAATCTTGGGAGTGTGTGTTTGGTGGTGAAAGTTATGAGCATAATCAGTACTAGTCAAGTCAACAACTTTTTTTAGCATTAATAATAGACAAGCTCTTAATTTCCCGTCTCTCAGGGCAGTGTTGCAATGTTTCAAATTCATCCTTCTGTATTATTGCATCAATTGTACCAAGAATCATACATTCACTTAACACATGGAAAATGAAAGTAATATTTGGCTTAATTGTAAACATTAAACATTAGAATGTAAATGAGTAGCACTGAAAACAGCTAGATTCTGCATTTCAATCACTTTATTTTATCCAAATACCATAAGGAATTGTGGTGTCCTTCAAATACGAAGGAATATCCAAATGCTTGCATATCAGGTTAGGATTCACAAAAACCCTATAATCAAGAGCACAACTTTAATGTAAGCTAACTTAGCCAAAAATGTCATTTAATTAAACAAAAATATCGCATGTCAGCTCTCCAAATTTTCACTTTCATAAATACTATAAAAGAAAATACAAATAACCTATGAGAAGTTTAGCCTATTCAAACATCAATCAGATTTACAACAAGACGGTAACTCCACATCCTATGTATGAGCATAACTTACAAATAATTTACACTTGTACATTAACGTTACACAAATCACTGCAACAAGTCCTTGCAGGTTCATAAAATCAAGCATGCATTCCTTTTAAAGTAGGCACAGGAAAACACGAGAAACTTCTTCTCCCTCAACTTAAAAAACTCACCAGAAACTTAGAACTGAACAGCAATGTCCATATTCCCCTAATCTAGGCTTTGGTAGTGGGTTTTACCTTATTCTGCTTTTTAGAAACTGGGGCATACAAACTGTTAGCACGAGATGATTCACTCATAGGAGTAACAGCATCAGTTTCCAGGTCCAATAGGACGAGTTCCACATAGAGCACGCTTTTCAGTTGCCAGAGCAAATGGTTGTGGAACAGTGTACTTCGTCTTAACGTTTCCAGCAAAAGATTTGGTTGCAGGTTTAAAAAAACATAGCATGCCCTTAATTACCTAGACAAGAATTGATTTTGTCTTCAATTTCCTCTTTTCATGTTTACTAACTATTCCCACGAAAGATTGCATGAAAATAAATAAGTATATTATTCATTGTGATCGTGTGCATGAAAATAAACAAGTATATTATTCATTGCGATCATGCACATAATGCCTGCATGCATGTCAGCATGTAACATAGTGATTTTACATTATTTATTGACCATAAATCAACTCAATATATTACAGTCAAATTGAAGTCGTGAATATTTTATAAAACTTTACATGTGTGTAACCTTTCATCACAATTATAATGAATCGAAATTAAAGGTGGTCTATGAGCACTATTATATATAGTGTGAATAAAACCTTCTACAAAAAATTATATCGTGAACGTCCAACTCAGCCAAAAATTCATTAGAACCTGTAAAGAGAAATCACAAAGAACAAAAATTAAGTCCATGGACTTAAAAACTAATTCAAACGCTTACAAGTTTTAAGATAGAGGGTTCTTTTAAGATTAGTAGCTCATCAAAGGGCGATTATACTATATATATATATAAACAAATTAAGATTTGAGGGAGATAATGAAGGAGAACATTGACTAAGGTCACTTTGAAGCTCAACGAACGTGTTTTCGTGAGCTGTAACTTGGTTGGTGATGGATTATTAGAGTGCAAGAAAGAATGCCATACATATATACATGCATTATACATATATACACACACACACACGTGTGTACGTATGTGTGTGTGTGTATATATATATATATATATATATATATATATATATATATATATATATATATATATAAAGAAAGGATCAAGAGTAAACCTCCTTATTTGACATACTAAGCATATCCCCTTTAGCGACGGACCGGACGACGATTTGGTCCGTCGTCATAGGTTCGTCCATCACTATTGCTTTTAACAATGGACAACATATAGCGACAGACAAACATATAGCGACCGATGAACCTATGGCGAATGACCAAACCGTTGACCGGTATGTCAAATAAGGGGGTATGTTATTGATCATATATATATATATATATATATATATATATATATATATATATATATATATATATATATATATATATATGACGGATTTAAAACATACATCTCTTAAATAGCATACCTTTATCAAAACGACATCAATTTTTCTTAAAAAAAAATAATAATATTAAAAGAAGATGTGACATTCCACGGCCCCACTTGTTTTCCTTTTATTTACGAAAATGACATCAAAGAATGTTCAAAACGACGTTACTTTGATAAATGTATGCTACTTAAGGAAGTATGTTATTTAAGAGGTATGCTTTTGAACCGTATTTTATATATATATATATATATATATATATATATATATTAGTTGGAGAGGGACCAAATTCTCTCTCGATAGTCATACACTAAAATCTTCGGTCCTAAGGGAATTTTTCAGTGTGGGTCAATGACCAATTAAAGATTGTACATGCATGCCAACGACATGATTTCCATCATCTATCTCTTCAGCAATTAAGGCCACACAAATTTCAGTTTTAATAATTTATCATGCATTGGCAGTGATAAAGTGATAAAATATGTTTACAAATTTCAGTTTTAATAATTTATCATGCATAGGCTGATTTGTAAGGATATTGTGTAATTTTATCTGCTTAATTTCCTTTGCCAATGTAGATGCACTTCGATGATGATGCTGATGGTGAAATTTGTGCCATAGGAACGGGTATATATGTGTTATTCTTGATTCTCTTTTCATGATTAATTTGGATTTGTCAAGTAATTGCCTATCCTTCATAACAAGAAATTATGTATGTTTTCAAATAACCAAATATAATTAGTTGTCGAATTTTACATTTATTTTTATTTGAATTTTAGCAGGTTGAAGTAGTTGATATTAAGTTGTTTTAATTGTTGCCGCTATTCCAAAAGCGATACTAATTGCTGAGATTATACAGGAACGTGGACTGGCTACCAAGAGACGTGAGGAACCCTTTTCTTTCTTATGCTTTAAAATCTCTACAAACTATGTTTATGATTTTTGAGTGTTGGTTAAATGATATCAAATTTTGGGTTTTAAACAGAGGTTTTGACATCTAAGGTTTTCTATATGCACAGCCCTGCAGGCAATAGAATTGATAAGGCTAAGGTTGGATTACTCGTACCAAAAGTTGTAGTTAGCCTCTAATTACTGCATTTATCATTTTACACATCTTTATTTCTTTGTTCTGCTGATTGAAATTGGTCTGCGGAGGACTGCGCCCACAAGGACAAATGCTGCAGCACAATAGTATCATGCAAAGCGTTCCCAAAAGTATTGTAGGATTATGTTATAGTATTAGTTTTGAGTAGACAATATATCCCAAAAGTAGGCAAGTATGTAGCATTGAGCAGCTAGGGATGCTGCTGATATTACATACATGATCATGGAGTGGTGCAGTGGCAGCATGGTGTTTGGTGTTTCATACGACTAATGGTCTAAGAACTAGCTAGATACTCTAATAGAAATTTAATTTGTTTTTGCTGATCATCTTTTTGTATGTCATGTTAAGATCTAATGTTGCTAATTCTATTGCTGGTGGATCCTTCAATTGAGAGAGCTTGTTAAGTACTTTTATGGAGATTTCTTTTTGCGATTGCTTGTTTAGTTCTTTTACGGATATATAACATGTATATATTTATATGTTAAATTATTGTTTTCAATAACAAATGTTCCCCATATCGCATAAAAGAGCTAGTATACAATTACAATAATCAATTACATAAGGAAATTCCTTTTTGCCTCCATAGAAGATGTGGAAAATCCATGGGAGCAATATATTTACTTTATTGTTCAAAATTTTCGGATTTATCTCGATATAATCTTCTTTTAATTGCCATTCCCATGTAGAATATTTTATTTTACACAACCATAATTGATTTAGCTTTTATAAAAAGATGATATAGAAATGCCTTAATCAAGGTTTTCATGGAGTTCAGAGGGTGACTAATATTTTTTCTTTGTTTAAGCACGCAAGTTATCTCCTAGCATTCCAATAACCTAGGGCCTCTTTGAGGTAGTACAGGAATGGATGCTTGGTGTTGGAGACAGAGAGACATTCTTTGGTGGCCTCGTAATCTCATTCCAATTCCCTATTTTTATCACAAACTTTTCTGTCACTAGATTTCATTTTGTTTGTTGAAGTATGCAAAGAAGCGTACATGTTAAAGGCTGAAGACTGAAGAGGCGGGAAAATGATATTCCAATGAGATTATGACACGTGGCTGTGCCGGATTGGGTGATTGGTTTGGCGATACTAATTTTCTTGGTTTAACCAATTTTCTTGTGGTTTGTAAGATCGGTTAGATTCGGGTGTGCTGCAGGTGTAGGATTTAGGATGACTAGTGTTAGGATTTAGGAAGTAGGATGACTTGCTTAACAAGGACTAAGCAATTACTAAATTAATTAAAAATGGAAGAGTACCATTACTAAAAATGGAACTATACGATTCATCACTAAGTAATTTCAAAGTAATATGAATTTTATGAAGTTGTAAATTAAATTCATAGAAATTTAAAAACCTCTAAATGCATTGACATGTTCAAAGTTATATTAGAACTTCATAATTAGTTAAATGAGCTTTGCTTAATTTATATGAAGGATGTGATGTTTTTTTTATGCTCTTTTTTGTTGCCTGAAAATTTTAATCTGTTGCGACTATTGTGGTATCAGTTTGTTCAGTGACTCAACACTCAAAATCAACTCAAACACATTCTAATTGAGGTTATGACTTTTATGAAGTTGCCAATCACTTAGCTGTAAATTCATAATAATTTTTGAGTTATATTTGCCATCTTTTTTCATTTAATAATCTTTTCTGTGAGCTAATGCATGCAACATGCGTTATAGAAATGCATTAAAAAGTTGTAGACTACGAATCTACTGTTGACGCTTGATTCTGTCCGACTGTCCTGTTGGCCGTTCGGGAAGAAAACCTACACAAAAGTCCTAACGGCTTGGGCCATTGGTGGACTCCTCGGGTGTGAGTGTTAGTGAAGGTTTCAAAATAGGTCAACAATGGAGGCTTGAATATCTAGTATAGTAGAATAATATGTGTAACCCTTACCTCCACTATTGACCGGATATTTATAGCACTTACTTAACACTTACCAATCCTATTAGGAATGTCCATCGGAGAAGTAGTAATGGAATAGGTAAGTAGTTATCCTAAATCTCTTAGGATGCAAGACTCCTACTCCAATTCGAATTAGATGTAATAAGTCATTGCTATCCGAATGAATTTAAGAATTGTACCCAAGCCTATCGGACTTTAGAGTCCTCATGATAAACTGCCAATATCATGAGGACTCTAAAGTCCGATAGGCTTAGGTACAATTCCTAAATTCATTCGGATAGCAATGACTTATTACATCTAATCCGAATTAGAGTAGGAGTCTTGCATCCTAAGAGATTTAGGATAGTCACTTACCTATTCCATTACTACTTCTCCGATGGACATTGTTAATAGGATTGGTAAGTGTTAAGTAAGTGCTATAAATATCCGGTCAATAGTAGAGGTAAGGGTTACACACATTGTTCTACTATACTAGATACTCAAGCCTCCATTGTTGACCTATCTTGAAACCTTCACTAACATTCACACCGGAGGAGTCCACCAACGGCCCAAGCCGTTAGGACTTTTGTGCAGGTATTCTTTTCGGACGGCTAGCAGGACAGCCGGACAGAATCATGCATCAACATTGGCGCTAGAAGAAGGGCGCTGGTATTTAGTAACGAGTGAGTTTTCCATTAAGAATAATTGACATGGAGACATCACAGTCAACACGGAGTCAGAATAACTCAAGGAGGCCACCTCTCACTCAGTCCCACAGGGAGACAATAACGAAAAAAGAGCGTCGTCTCCAGGCAATCCTCGAAAAGAAGAAAGCTCTAGACGTCCAGCAGAAGGAGCTTGATAAACAATACCAGGAACTAACCGAGCCTGGAGACGACCTTCTGAGCCAGAGAGGTTCGGCCTCCCTCTCAGATCGTCGTGATCGCCAAGACAACAGGCACCCAGGACGACGTGGAAGTGGTGAACGTGATCGGGACAGGGAGCCGGTCCGTTCTAAGTCGATCTGGATAAGAGACTTGCGGAAGCGAGCCCGATCGCCTTCCAAGAGAGATCAGGGAGATAAATGAAGCCATGAGAGCCATACTGGGGAATCCTCACCAAAGAAGGCTTCAGATAAATACTATGGATCCAAGAAGGCCCGGTTCTCCCCATTCTCGAAAGAGTTAGAAGAAGCCAAGATCGACCGAAGCCGCAAGGTACCCACTCTGAAGATGTATGACGGAACAGGAGACCCCCATGATCACACCTACTCCTTCGAACAAGCCATGCATTTTCATGGACATGATGCGGTGGCGATGTGCCACCTATTTTTATCCGCTCTGAAGAAGACTGCTAAAGAGTGGGTCACCTCCCTCCCATCCGGGTCTATTAAATCATGGGAAGAGCTGCAAGAGCAATTCCATACCCGCTTCGGGAGCAATAAAAGACGTGCCCGGATGATGACTTCCCTCCTACAAGTAAAACAGAGGCCAAATGAAACTCTTCGACAGTATGTCAAAAGATTCCGGGAGGCTGTGTCTGAAATCAATGGAATTGACCCGAAACAGGTAATTCAATTTTTAACCATGGGATTAAATGTGGATAAATCCAGCAGGTTGATCGAGGAGCTCATCTTAAAGGCCCCTGAAACTTTATCAGATACTTACAAGAAAGTGGACAAGTTCGTGGAATTAGAAGAGGCTCTCTCGCCAATCTTCGGAGTTCTTCGAGAAACACAGGTGATTTTCACCAGAGAGACCTCGGAGGCTAGAGTGCCGAAAAGAAATTCAATGGTAACGAAAAAAAGGGGAATGACAGAAGAGATTCCAACAGGGATCGGCAGCAGAAGACCAATCCCCCGAGGGACAGAAGGGGTAACGAAAAGGATTACACGCCCCTGAATACCAATAAAAGCAATATCGTGAAAGCGATAAAAAATGAACCCTTCTATGAGAAGCCCCCGAAGATATAAGTTTTTGCAAGACAGAAGGATAGGGACCGGTATTGTACCTATCATGAAGCCAAGGGGCATGACACCGAAGAGTGTTACCAACTAAAAGATTTCTTGGAAAAACAAGTTCGGAAGGGTAATCTAGACAGTTATGTTGCCGATTCTTACCGACCGTCGACCTTTGATCGACTCGAGCCTCCACCACCGATCACGGAGGTAAGAGGTGTTGTTGATGTCATCTTTGGAGGATCAATCTCCGCCCTCTCCAACCGAAAAAGAAAGGCTTTCGGGAGAGAGGTTCATTAAGTGTCTGGCAAACCTCAGGACATCAAGACCGACCCCATAACCTTTTTCGACGACGACTACCCATCGGGAATGGTTACTCCCAACCAGGACACACTGGTTATTACAGCTCAGGTCGGAACCATGGATATGAAGATGATGCTTGTTGATAATGGGAGTTCAGTCGATGTACTATATAGCCGAGCATACAATCGGCTGGACTTGGGGGGAAGAAAGCTGGAGATCTGCAATGAGTCTCCCTTATACGGGTTCAAAAATAACCCAGTCCGTATAGCGGGGACGATTGAATTGCCCGTGATCTTTGGGACTGCCCCGAAATAAGCTTCCATTATGGTACGTTTCTACGTAGTTCAAGTGGAAAGCAACTACAACGCTATTTTGGGAAGAACAACCTTGTCAGCACTAAAAGCAATAACCTCAATCCCACATCTGAAGATGAAGTTTCCAACGAAAAATGGGATTGGGGAATCAGTCGGCGATCAGGACCTTTCCCGAAGGTGTTATCTACAGACCATTCAGACGTCCCCCATTACTGATAACAGGCAGAAAGCCACTTTGAAGATCGAGCTTGAACCTTTCACCGAGGGATGTATTGAGCCAATCGTAACACCTGTTGAAGACACGGTTGAGGTTCCGTTATTCCCAAAGGATGATAAGAAAACTGTGCAAATTAGAACCGATCTTCAAGATGAAACGAGGACTCGACTGGTGGCTCTCTTACAAGAGTACTCCGACATCTTTGCCTTGGTCCCAGCTGACATGCCAGGCATTGATCAGACAGTGGTCGTGCACCAGTTGAGTGTAAACCCGAACTCAAAACCCGTGAAATAGAAGCGGAGGAACATAGCTCCCGAAAGATAACAGGTAATTGATAAATTTTTGGCTGCTGACTTCATCTTTGAAATCATTTATCCAGTATGGCTCGCCAACCAATGTGGTATTGGTTAAAAAGCACAATGGAAAGTGGAGGATGTGCGTGGATTATCAGATCTGAACAAAGCATGCCCGAAAGACTATTACCCTCTCCCGAGTATCGACCAACTGATCGACTCCACTTCGGGACATACCATAATGACCTTTCTAGATGCCTTCTCGGGATACAATCAAATTGCTATGAATGAAAGCGATATCCCGAAGACAGCCTTCATTACACACCAAGCCATCTACGCGTACAAAGTCATGTCCTTCGGCTTAATCAACGCGGGGGCTACTTATCAGAGAATGATGAATAAGGTGTTCAACAGTCAGATTGGGAAGAACATGAAAGTCTATGTTGACGACATGATTGTCCGAAACATGAATGAAGAAGATCACCTATCCGACCTGAAAGAATGCTTCGAGAATGTCAGATCAAACAACATGAGACTTAACCCAACTAAATGCACATTTGGCCTCGGGTCAGGCAAATTTCTGGGATATATAGTTAGCCGAAGAGGGATAGAGGCAAATCCCGAAAAGATATCGGCTATCTTTGAAATGCAACCGCCGAAGAACTTTGAGGAAATTCAATGGTTGACTGGGAGGTTGGTAGCTCTTCGTCGATTTGTGGCACGCTTAGCCGAGAAGTGTCTCCCTTTCTTCGGCACTTTGAAGGGAGCTCAAAATTAGAAGACATTTATATGGACCGAAAACTGCTAAGAAGCTTTTGACCAGATTAAAAGATATATCTCTTCTCATCCGATATTGAGTAAAGCACTCCCTGAAGAGGATCTATAACTATACTTATCCGCCACATCTTTGGCAATAAGATCAGCTTTGATAAGGGAAGATTCACAAGAATAGAAACCTGTCTATTACGTAAGCCATGCTCTTCGGGATGCTGAAATCGGGTACCCAAATCTAGAGAAGTTGGCTTACGCATTAGTTATCTCTAGTCGAAAGCTTCGACATTATTTCTAGGGTCGGACTATCCTCATTCTCACATATCAGCCTCTTCGAAAAATCCTTTACAGATTAAAGTCATCGGGAAGGCTGACAGCATGGGTTATAGAGCTAAGTCAGTTCAACATGGAGTTCCGTCCTCGGACAGCCATCAAAGCGCAAACACTCATTGACTTCATCACTGAGTGCTCCTTCCCCGAATAGTCAGAAAAAAAGGACGCAAATGATATGGCTAATACAAAGGTTACCGAAGAGTCGGCATGGACACTATTCGTAGATGGGTCTGCTACCGGGACAATGAGCGGTGCAGGCATAATTCTCACTTCTCCCGAAGGTTTCAGAGTACAGTAATCAATACGATTTAGGTTCATAGCCACTAACAATATAGCTGAATATGAAGCATTAGTGGCAGGATTAAAACTGGCACGAAATTTGGAAGTGAAGAACTTGGTAATTTACAGCGATTATCAACTGGTAGTAAAACAAGTCTTGGGGGAGTATGAAGCGAAAGAAGTTCACTTACAGGCTTATCTTCAACTGGTACGATCATTGTTGGCATTATTCCCGAAGCATCAGATTATAGGCGTGATTAGATCGAAAAACATAATGATCGATGCCCTCTCCAAATTGGCAACCACTGACCAAGGGGAGTTGGAGGGACTAGTATACTTGGAATAACTTCAGCATCCGAGCACAATGGTTCAGACAGTTATGGCTATTGAACAGGAAGATTCTTGGATGATCCCAATCCTTAAATTCCTTCTAACTGGTGAACTGCCTGAGAATAAGTCTTTGGCCCGAAGAATAAAATACAAATTTGCCAAATATTGCATCGTTAATGGTCAACTATACCGAAGATCTTATTCTTCCCCGTTGCTCCGATGTCTCGACCCTAGGAAATCCGATTATGCTCTTCGAAAAGTTCATAAAGGAATCTGCGGGGACCACGTGGGAGCAAAGGCACTTGCCCATAAAATTCTACGACAATGATATTTTTGGCCGACTATGCTCGAGGACGCCAAAGACTTCGTCAAAAAATGTCACAAGTGTCAACTTTTTGCATCTGTTCCACACCAACCTCCCGAAGATCTTTCTCCGATACTTTCCCCGATACATTTTGCTGTCTGGGGAATAGATATCCTAGGCCCGCTTCCGCAGGGTAAAGGACAAGTAAAATTTATGGTTGTGGCCATCGATTCTATTACAAAGTGGGTAGAAGCCAAACCCCTCGCCAGAATCATCGAGCACATCTGTCTCCAATTCTTCAAAGACCAAGTAGTCTACCGGTTAGGCATTCCGATGATTCTGGTCTCCGATAATGGGCTTCAGTTCGTCGGAAGGATGTTCAAAGGGTTCTTGACCGAGCTTAACATCCAACATCGTCGAACTTCAGTGGCTCATCCTCAAGCTAATGGTCAGGTAGAGGTTACTAACTGAACACTCCTTTACGGCATAAAAAGAAGATTGGAAGACGCAAAATGAGCATGGCCCGAGGAGCTTTTACATGTTTTATGGGCTTACCGAACAACTCCTCGGACTACTATCGGGGAAACACCCTTTCAATTGGTCTATGGTTCCGAAGCTCTGATATCTATTGAGATTAGGGTACCTACACCCCGAGTCCTAAACTTCGATGAAATTCTCAATAGCGAAGGGCTTCGACAGAATCTCGACTTGCTGGAAGAGAAGCGTGATTCAGTGGTCCTTAGACTGGCTACATATCAACAACGAACCGCTCGACACTTCAATAAAAATGTTAAGAACAGGTCGTTCAACGTCAGCGATTTGGTCTTTCGGCAAGCTGAGGCATCCACACCTCGAGAGACTGAAAAACTAATGCCTACGTGGGAAGGTCCATATCTGGTGATCGAAGTCTTAAGGGCTAACACTTACAAGCTTCAGTGCATGGATGAAAAGAGTGTTCCAAATACTTGGCATGATGTTTGGCTTCGTAGGTATTATCTGTAGTTCATGTATTGTACTTAGTCAAATTTTGAGTCTATATTTGAAGCTGATAGGATTTGTACTTAGTCAGATTTTGAGGCTATGTTTTTAGCTGATAAGTGTTATCTTTTCGATATCAATAAGAATCCTTTACATCTTCTTCTTGTATTACTTTTTTGATATGAAATCCTTAAATTCATTTACTAGCCTCCTCAGATCTACATCTGATCAGGCTAGCGGGGGGCAAAGCAGTATAAGTAAACAGTCATACATACGGATGATAAAATAGAACTCATGAGAAAAGATAAAGTATAATCATTCAAAAAAAAATAAAATTGAAATTGGCAAAGTCTTTAAGGATTACAAAATGCAAAGGAAACAAAAGTAAAGGCAAGTTTTTTATAAAAAAGAAAAAAGAAAAAAGAAATCAGTCTTCGGGAAACATAATTCTGAGCTGATCAGGGTCATGACCCTTTCCCCTGGTAAGCTCCCGAGCATATTCAAATCCGTCACTAAACTCATTCACGACGGAGGCATAGATGTCTGTTTGGAAGTCGTCCGAAGCTTTGTACTCATCAACCACCTTTTACCTGAGTTCGGGAGTTAATACGCTCGGGGAGGCAGAGGCTATCGGTCCGTTCATCCAGTCAGCCTCTTTGGCAGTACAACCTTCAACGATCAGTTCAATATTATCCTTCAGATTCTTCATTTGATCGGTTTAAAGCTTGTTGATACTATCTGACTGATCGAGGAAATCCTTCTGCTGGAGAACCTAGGCCTCAAGTGCTTGCACTTTTTCCTCAAAGCTTGAGTTCTTTAGCCTCGGCTAGCTCAAGGACCTATTTTCTCTTCTTCTCAGAATCATAAAGCTGGGCTTGAAGACGAGCAATCTCATTGTCCTTCTCAACCTTCGTCTTTCGCATCTCTTCATATTCATTTTGCATGATGCGAAAACCCTCGTGGGTAGTCTTCAATTGCTCCCAGAGCTTCTGATGATTCTGCACAGCTTTAGTGCGTTCTTTCTCCAGTATTTTTTGTTGGTCAGACACCTTCAGAAGGATTGTATTTTCCTAAAGAGAGCATGGTTAATCCATAACAAATCAGAAGTATAGTCAATCTGAGCAATAAAATCGCGAGTAAATCCTTACCTTTGCATAGAAAGAGAATAGCATCTCCATCAAAGTCTTCATGTTGGCATCCTCGTAGCCGGTTGCAGCAAAGGGGATCATCGTAGAACCCAGTGCATCCATGTTTGGTCCCTCCTCGGCTTGCCTCTCTTCGGTCATATTTGGAGGGTCGACCGGACCTTTTTGTTGGTTGGTTAAAGACCCCTGTTCTCTAAGGATATCGTCCTCCAGGGACCGAGGAGGAGGGACCATCGATTCTTCCGGTTGACTGGTGACCTCAATCTCAACAGAAGGGTTGACCGGGGTCCCTTGAGGAAGTGGAGCCTTATTAGCTCCTGCCTCTAGTAAGGACTTCAACACCAACCTCCTCATTTTTATTTTTGGTCTGTTGGGCCTTGGATTTTCGGAAGCAGGCGCTTCCTCTCCTGTGGGCTTGATGGTATCATCCACTCGAGAAGATCCTGTCGCTACCTCGGCAGCGATGGTAGCCCCAGCAGGACCCGTGGGCTTTGTAGCCTTTAAGATGCGGCTCGCCTTCAGTTTCTCAGCGGCGCTCAGTTTTCCCCTTGAGACACTGGCTGCCTCGAGTATGGCTTCATTATCGGGATGCTTTCCTTGATCGGCCACTACAATACGATCAGAATAAGTGAGTGTTTTATCAATTCAGAGTCAAGCAACAAGCATAGCAAAGAACTTACAGCCAAAGGATTATAACCAGTCTTGGTCATTAAGGAGGTCCCGGTCCTACTTCACAGACGGTCTCTTGGAATATAAGATCTTGAACTCCTCCAACCTTGCTCAAGAGATCCTCTTCGGATTTAGCTTGTCTTTGTTCGGGTCTGCCCAAGGTCCAACCATCTCAGTGTCCGGTCCCTTAATAAAAAACCAGTCCCCATGTCATCCCTTATTGCTCGAGGGGGTCTCCATCAGGATATTCCATTACTACTTCTAGATACTCAATAGGGCTGGTAAGTGTTAAGTAATTACTATAAATATCTGGTCAATAGTGGAAGTAAGGGCTACACACATTGTTCTACTATACTAGATACTCAAGTCTCTATTGTGGACCTATTTTGAAATCTTCGTTAATATTCATACCGGAAAAATCTACCAACGGCCCAAGCCGTTAAAACTTTTGTGTAGATATTTTTCTCGGACGGTCAGTAGGACAGTCGGACAGAATCAAGCGTCAATACCTTGTATTTAAAAAAATAAATAAAATCGTACGTTGTTTTAACCAACATGCAGAAAACGCCAATTAAGAGAGAGAGAAAGATAGACAAAGTCGACAGGCACTTGCCGGTTTTACAGGGAGTGGGAGTGTACGTACGTCCGGAGGTCCTTCTAGCAGTGCAGGCGTATCAGTCCTTTTTTTGTTTCATCTCTTTTAGCCGATAATGATTCAGGCTTGTACGTACGTACCCTCTCCTCAAACGCCACGTGCACACTCTCTCTCTCTCCAATTAATGCCCCTCCGCAGCAAATTACATATCTATTCATCAATATAGATATCGACTCCCTGAGATTATATATACACGGACACCTATAGCATTGCTTTGTAGAGATTTGTTTAATTGTATCTGAGCAATATGGATAGAGATTTTCAGTCTGTTTAATCCCGAGGTATCTTTCCCTGCCCACGGTCATTATACTATGTACTCCGGTATGAGTTTTCAGTCCTTGTTGAGCATTAATGAGGAGAAAACTCTGCAGCCGCTTCTTGACTATTGGAAGTCTTTTTATACATTTTTTTGAAATAAATATATGCAGACATCTAAAATACATTAATTCTACATCAATTTTTCTGTTTTAAAAAAAAATAAGTCTCGATTGTTGTGCTGAATTAAAATAAAATAAAATAAAATAAAAAATATGTCAAAAATAGTAAAATGGGGTAGGATTGATGTATGTTGGATGTATGTGTATATATGCCCATTACTACTATATATATCCTGCATCTATTGATCATGGTGATCATATTATTGATGTTTGTTATAGCTTAAATGTATGAAAAAATATGAAAGACTTCTAATCTTAAATATAAAATTATTATTGATTTTTAAAAAATTATTTAAAATATTTTAAATTCAAAAAATGTGAATCATATAAAATTCAAAGCAATGGAATTTTTAATTAATAGTAGTATTTTTTAAATAATTTATAGTATTTATTATTATATTTACTAGAATTAAAATGTATATTAATTTTAGTTTTAAAATATTTTCGATTCACTTTCAAATATCTAAGAGTCTCATATTTGGAACTATACAAACTTATTAAAAGGCCTAGTAGATGCAGCCAGGATGTAGTTTGTAAAATTGCACGTAACAGCATGATAATGAAGCAGCAGCAATTCCATTAGTTTCCCGCCATTTTATTTTATGGCTACATCCGCCACTTAACTCTTCAGTCTATCTTCACATTCTTCAACATAGAGATTTAGAGGTCAAGGTGAATTTTATTGCTTCCTCTTTTTTTTTATTTTATGATATATATTTTTAATTAAATAAAATGGTTAACTTTTTTTTTAAGTTATTTTTTTAAATAAAATGATTACTTATAGGTTTAGATTGTTTTCATTTAATTAAAATAAGTTAATTATGATATTAATAATAAATCATAAAAATATACCTCATCACTAGTTAACTATGATTATAGTTAGGGGTGACCAATTATTTTTTGGTATACAAGGTATATCGGACCAATCCGAACCGATCAGTATTAACTAAACCGTACCAGTTATACCGATTTTTTATATTTATTTATTTATTTATTATTATTATTATTAAATATTTAATATTAATAATAATAATAATAATCGGTATATTTCGGTAAAATTCAGTGCCGAACTGACTAACCGATTTGGTACCGAATTTTTTATAATTTCGATATCTGTGTAATTCGGTATCGATCTGATTTGTACCGATTGAACTCATCTAGTTAGAGTCTTATTCAAATTTTAATTATTGTTGTTACCCTTTTTAAAGATTTTATTGGTTTAATTGAAAATAAAAACAAAGTTAATAGGTTTTTGTTTTGGCAAAGTTGATTGATATTTTGGAAAAAGAGTAAAATTCATTGTTTTCATTTTACTCTCAGCTTGGAGTTTCTCGGCGTACATAAGTTCAAGGTTTTTTGCTGTCTCCCTCTTCTGCTTTCGTTTTTTCTTCGCTTTACTGTCAAAGCATCGATCAATTTATCTTCCTCTCCTCTGCGATTAACAGACAAAATATTCCAATCACTTATTCAGGTATGAGTTTTGTATATATTATTATTATTATTATTATTTTTTTAAAAATGTTATTTTAAAGTTTATTGTCCATATTGAGCTTGTTTAGGCTTTTGTGAGCTGAGATCTTTGTGTTGCTTGAATTTAGACAGTTTATCTGTATTTTTTGGTTACTTAGGATCCGTTATTTTTCTCTTTGCTGCAGCATTTTCAATGCATTGCTGTAATTTTTTTTGATTACTATATAGTACTGCGTTTTGTGGTTGAGGATTTGAAAACAAATACATTATTGTTTATAGTTATGAGAGTTTATATGAAGCATTTGTATTTTATTTTTTGATTTGCACACATCTTGATATGGTATATTATTTTTGATCTTAAATATAAGATTATTATTGATTTTTAAAAAATTATTTAAAATTCAAAAAATATGAATCATATAAAATTCAAAGCAATGGAATTTCTAATTAGTAGTAGTATTTTTTAAATAATTTGTAGTATTTATTATTATATTTACTAAAATTAAAATGCATATTAATTTTAGTTTTAAAATATTTTCGATTCGCTTTCAAATATCTAAGAGTCTCATATTTGGAACTATACAAACTTATTAAAAGGCCTAGTAGATGCAGCCAGGATGTAGTTTGTAAAATTGTACGTAGCAGCATGATAATGAAGCAGCAGCAATTCCATCATAATTATCCTACGCCTTAAACACACCGGAATAATTATCCACCATTATTTTCCGCCATTTTTTTTTTAATGGTAAATCCGCCACTTAACTCTTCAGTCTATCTTCACATTCTTCAACACAAAGATTTTGAGGTCAAGGTGAATTTCATTTCTTCCTCTCTTTTTTTTTAATGATATTTTTTATATTTTTTTAATTAAATAAAATGGTTAACTTCATTTTTAAGTCATTTTTTTAAAATAAAATAATTAGTTATAGATTTAGATTGTTTTCATTTAATTAAAATAAGTTAATTATGATATTAATAATAAATCATAAAAAAAACCTCATCACTAGTTAACTATGGTTGGTGTTAGGGGTGACCAATTTTTTCGTTTTTTCTGGGTATACCGGACCGGTTTGAACTTATTGATTCGGTACAAAAAAAAATCAGTCCGGTACCGATTCGATATACCGATACCAACCGGTTCGGTAAGGGTTCAGAGTTTTGGGAAATCGGTATTAACCAAACTGTATCGGTTATACCGGTTTCCTATATTTATTTATTTATTTATTATTATTATTAAATATTTAATAATAATAATAATAATAATAATAATAATAATAATATTTCGGTAAAATTCAGTACTGAATCAACTAACCAGTTTGATACCGAGTTTTGTATAATTTCGGTACCGATCCGGTTTGTACCAATTGAACACTCATGGTTAGAGTCTTATTCAAATTTTGATTATTGTTGTTACCCTTTTTTAAGATTTTATTGGTTTAATTGAGAATAAAAACAAAGTTAATAGGTATTTTTTTGGATAAAAACAAAGTTGATTGATTTTTTTAAAACAGAGTAAAATTCATTTGTTTTCATTTTACTCTCAGCTTGGAGTTTCTCGGCGTACACAAGTTCAAGCTTTTTTTGCTGTCTCCCTCTTCTGCTTTCGTCTTTTCTTCGCTCTACTGTCAAAGCATCGATCAATTTATCTTCCTCTTCTCTGCGATTAACAGACAAAATATTCCAATCACTTATTCAGGTATGAGTTTTGTATATATCATTTTTTTTTATTTTAAAAAAAAATGTTATTTTAAAGTTTATTGTCCATATTGAGCTGAGATCTTTGTGTTGCTTGAATTTAGACAGTTAATCTGTATTTCTTGGGTACTTAGGATCTACTATTTTTCTCTTCGCTGCAGCATTTTCATTGCATAGCTTTAATTTTTTTTTATTACTATGTAGTAGTGCGTTTTGTGGTTGAGGATTTGAAAACAAATACATTATTGTTTATAGTTATGAGAGTTTATACGAAGAATTTCTATTTCATTTTTTGATTTGCACACATCTTGATATGATATATTATTTTTGGCTACTCTGTTGTTAACTAATTCGCCTTTGGTTCTCTAATCTAAATATGAATCCTAATGCTTAATTTATCATTTAAATTTTTTGTATTTTGGATATTAGAAATCTATCCGTTTAAAAATACACCTGATTTGAATTGCAGGGAGGGAGGCTCTTCAAATTCTTCATTTTAGATTTAAATTTAGAGAGAGAAAGGGAGAGAAGAGAAATTTAGAGTGAGAAAAAGCGAGAGAGAGATTAGGAGGGAAAAGGAAGTGAAGACGTTCGGTGTTCGTTTCTATCTGCTCAAGGTTCATTCCTTCATTTTCCTTTCTTCAATCTGAACTTTTAATATTGTTTCTTTTTAATCTCTGCTGAAAATTAACTCTGTTTCTTTGAATTATTGTATGTAAAGTTATTTTTCACGTACGTAATACGGATTAATCTCTTCGGTCTTCCGATATTAGAATGAGGTTTTTTGTAATTTCGTCTATAAACATTTATCTTCATCTAATTCAAAATCTATTCAGATCTTTGTATGCTGCGATATTACTGAAGAAAGGAGTTGCTGTATAATCAGTGGCGGAACCAGGACCAAATTATAGGGGGGTCAAAATCTCTCAGTAAAAAAAATTATTTATTGACGTTTGAATTGTTTCTTTCAGTTGTACGACTGAAAGGAGACAACTGTATTCTGCGATTCTGCATAACTTAAAAACGTTTTAAAATTTGTTCGTGACCAAACTTGTCAATGCCTTGATATAGTTTGCCTCCACTTCAACTGTCCAGCCTATATATACTCCATCCGTCTGTCTCATTCCTAGTTAATTTACGGAATCCTAAGATTCAAATTGTGATGCGAGTTTATTTAAATTTCTAAATAACAAAAAATTTACTTACTAATACATTTTGAATTTTACTTACTAATACATAGATTTTGAATTTTAAAATTTCACAAATTGACTCTAAAAATATCAAATTGACAGAGCGAGTAATTTTTTTTAGATATTGTTCTCCAATCATACACATACACAAAGACTTAATCATTAGGACTCACCCAAAAATAATTAAAGCAGAAGAATTAGCGGTCATTGAGGTGCCTAGAATTGTATCAATGTTAATTTTATTCACAAATTTTTAATCTCAAATGATAGATATTATAATACCTGATTTTCTCTTTTAAGTTATTTTATTATTTCAAAACTAATAATTTCAGGTTTAATTTTTAAAATAAACAAAAGTCTTAAAATTAATAATTTATTTTTAAGTGTTATTTTTATAAATAAACATAACTTTAAAATTGATAGTTGGATCCAAATATTATTCAAACAAACATACGTGACCTACTAAAAAAATACCCCCTCACATTACCCGTATCCTCTGTACACCAAGTAAACTTTTTTTTTTTTTTTTTTTAATAATCTCATACACTTAAAATTTTATAAATAATTATTTTATCCATGAGTAATGAGAGCCCGTAACCAGATAAAAGCCAAATCAGGTCCCCACATGCCCACGACATCTCCCCCTCGAGTCATACGTACAAAAAGAACAAAAACAAAGGCAAAAAGTAAGAAAAAGAAGCAAGATGCCGCCCCAAAAATCAAAACAGTGTCCCTTGTCCACTACTGGCTAATGGCTACTGCTGTTTTCATTCCCTTGCTTTCTTTCTGCCCTCACCCTTCTTTCCAACAAATTTTCCTCTGTCCGGACCGTCCCCAAACGCCATACCACCTTCTGCCCTCTTTGGATTTCTCCTCCGCACTTCGTCATCTTCCATCAATCCGGTAAGCAGCAACTTCAATAGTTACCGGGGTCAAGATATGAAACTTCGTCTGAAACGGTCGAAGTTACCGGGGTCAAATGACCCCCCCTGCCCCCCCCTGCTTCCGCCTCTGTGTATAATTCCATCGCGACTGAGTTTGAGGAGGAGAGGGAAAGTGGAGAGGAGTTTGTCGCTGTTTGGTTAGTTGAGTCGATTTAATTTTGATTTATTTATATGCTTTTTTTGTCTACTCTTCTACTTATCAACACCTTTCGGCTTTCATCACTTGACACTCCACATCCATAATTCCTATACTGATCACTCATGGAGTCCACCCACGATTCGAGTATGCTAAATATATAAGAGATTCTAGTTTAATTTATTTATTTTTTTCTCTCTCTATATATACTTTAGTTGAATATTAATATATGCACATCTTATATGTGATCTGGCTGGCTAAATTTTGGTTAAATTTGGAGATTGATATGTATAATAGTTCTTTTTGGTGTTGATAATTACAAATATGTAGTTTAGCTGGCGATGCAAATGTAGTAACATAGGAATACGTTTAAATCTCCAATGAAATCGTAAAATAATTATTAATCTAGAGTGTGCATGTATTATCCACTTATTTTTTATTTTTATATTTTATATATAGTTTTTGAATTTTTTGAAGAATGAAGAAATAATGTGATACAAAAGAAAGTAAAAGAGTATGAGATTCATGTTATCCTATTTTTAATTTAGGATTTCACACGCAAGTATACGTGATCTAATAGCATTATAATGACAAGTAAGATATCGTCCCACAGAGAATTAAAAATAATTATTATCAATTACTAATTTTATTTAAACAATTGATTTAAAACTATAAAATAAAAACTAATTAAAATTAATAACTAAACTAATTAAATGACAAGGATAAAAATCAGATTTTAAAGGCGTAAGATTATAATTTCTCCTAATGCTTTATTTAAATCTCTTCAATCACTTTTTAATTAATTAAATATATATAATTGTTAGCCGAAAATTCTTTATAGTATTTATATGCATCTCTCAGTGACATAAATAAATCCCTATAAATCTGACACTATGGCAACAAAATTATAAAGAGCATCCTAATTAAATAAATTACTATATCTTTATGTGAATTAAATTAACAAAGATTTTAAGATCAGATTCTCTTTAAGGTTACATATGGCATATAGGTATATCTTTATCATATATACGAATTCTGAATTCTATCAACGTAGAAAACACAAAAATATGTTATCATATTCAGATATAAATTTATAATCCATCTCTCAATTTCATATAAATTATCCCAATAATTATCCACAATTAATTAATACATTAACGCACACAAATATTTACCACAAAAATATTTAGATTTAAATCTATAATCCATTCGTCAACTTTATATTGATTATCAGATTAATTACTACAACTAATTAATACTTTAACGCTCAAAATATGATAAACAATTCATATATAATCAAATATAATCAAAAAAATAAAAGAATTAATTTAAACTACACATTGGGTTCAATTGCAATATTAATTAAAAATTAAACCATAACTGAAAAAGAAATCATCATCATAAAATAAAATATCATCCCAAGAATACAAAAATTAAAGAAAAGAGTTAGAGAGAAAAATCTTATTTGAAGCGCAATCTCCAATCTCTACCTTTAATCCTTTCGTTCCCTTATTGAATTCTCCTTCAGATTTGATGAAATCCTTGCTCCTAATATTTAATTACATCAAATTATGCCTAAGTTCTAAAATATGGCCTCCATGTAATATATTTATAGGAGTTCTTATTTTTCCTAAGCCTGGTAGGAATTAAAATACAATTAAAAATAAATTCCTTAATTAATTTATTACTTTGTGGGACCCACTAAATAAATCAATTAAAATCTCGCCCGGAATATGCTGAAGATCTATTAAAGCCGGAAGGAAGGAAGGGTGCAAGGTGGGACCCACATGGAATTGCTACAAACGAGCTGGGCCTGCGCATTGCGCGGATTGCTCTATTGCTTCCTTCCACGAAAACGGCACCATTTCATGATACTGCCTTTGCTGCCAGAAAATCCTTCCTACACCATGCACGCATACTGCTTCATTATCCCAATGCCAAAATGAAGTCGCTTCTGAGCTGCCTAGTGAATCTTCTGCGTGCAATGGGTATATGACCTTCTTGCTAATAACTACCATTTTGCCATTAAGCTATTTTTTTCTTCGTCTTTCCTACAAAATAAAATTAATAAAATATGAAAATAATAAAAATAATGAAAACAAATAATAATAAATAAAATATCTAAAATACTTAAAAACTTACAAATAATTAAGCCTAAAAATATATAATAATTAGGTGTAAAATCCAATTATCAAATACCACAAACTTAACTATTTCCTTGCCCTCAAGAAAAACAAAAATAAACACTAAGACTACTAACTCAACTAACTAAAACCAAGTAACTCGAACAATGAATCAATATGTATAAAATTATTAACCTCAAAGTTTTTTTTAAAAAAGAGCAAAAGAAAATTTTAAAATCATGCAATGCAAAAAAATTTAACATATTTATTAGTCTTACTTTATTCAATCCTTTGTGCGTGTGTGAATCCAAATGTATCAAACTAATTTAAAACTTAAATAAATTCATGTAATTCAAATGCCACATAAAAGATATTTAATACTCTATACACTTAATTTTAACACACCTCAAAGCTAACACAATCAAAGCAGAAATTAAGATTTCAAAAGCTTTTTTTTCATATTTTTTTTCCTTTATTCATATTTTCTCTCTATTTTTTTCAAGTGAGTGCATTTTATATTCCATCTCACTTCAATTTGTATTCTTAGCGTGTGCAATGTCTAATTTTCTTAGGCTTTTTAGAGTTACCTATGTAACGAGCGTTTGCCTAATGACTCTCAAACAAGTTGACTTTAGGGCATTAAGTGTAGAGACACTCTTAAGGATCTATTAATTCGAGTAACAAAGGCTATAAAGTTAGACTAGTCAAGCTCTTTATTATATTATATATTTTTTTGCTTTTAAATCCCCCAATTAAATTTTACTTGTATTACACTTTAAGACATAATTAAAATAAGTTATAGATAATATTAATATATTCCACAAGCATTCAACCACATAAACTTTCTCTTAGTTAAAACTATATCAACACAAATGGATACGTGTTTAAAAATTCAAAGATCACTAGCAATGTAATAACCAACAAATAGCTAAAATTCAAACAAACCAATACTTCATCAATTTTCCAAAAGTTATTAATTAAAAATCAAAATGTTATCATAGGCCATAAATTAAATCCAATTAACTCATTGCCCAAGTATCCTATCTTAAAAAAAACTACTCCATTTTCGTAGGAAACACGATTGCACTTAACATGTGCAATAAACCTTTAAACCCCAAGGTTACCCTAAGTGGACTAATTGTGACTCGTGAGCGTTTGCAGTGAATGTACTTGCAAAATTCCTAAGTCATCAAATGAAGGAAATAAAAACAGAAAACTCCTTTGAAGTAGCATTTTCCTCCTCATCTGCTAAGTTTGGAATGCATAGGCGCAAAAAACTTGAAACAAAACAAAAATAAAATATTAAAAAAAATAACTAAATAATCTAAAATTTAATACTAAGAAATCTACTAAAAATAAAATTAAAAATTAGAACTAAAACATGGGTTGCCTCCTAATAAACGCTCGTTTTAAAGTCTCAGCCTGACTACTCTCTTTTCTTAGCCCGAATCAAACTGATGCTTGTTGAATCGCCTTGGAAGCGATGTCTTGATTATCCATTTGACCTTCCATTGAGATTGAAGATCACCCCCTAACTTGAGTTCATATTTCTTCTTCCATTGAAACATACCTTTCTGACTTTTTATTCTTTCCAACGTCTTCCATAACATTTACTTGAAAGCAATCCTCAGAATCACTTGGTAGCTTTATTTCCTTGAACACCTTGAACGTCACCTGTTGATATTGGACACGTATGGTTAGCTTTCCTTTTTGCACATCTATAAACGTTATCCCCGTGGCTAAAAACAGTCGCCCAAGAATAATAGGTATATCTTCATCTTCCTCGTAATCCAAAACAATGAAATCCGCGAAAAATATGAACTTATCCGCCTTAACTAACACATCTTCAACAATCTCCATCGAATAAGTGTATGTCCTATCTGCCAATTGTAAGGTAACATTCATAGGTTTTGCTTTATTCAACCCAGGCTTCTTATAAATAGATAATGGCAACAGATTTATGCTTGCTCCCAAGTCACATAATGTCTTCCCAAAGAATTGGCTCCCAATGGTGTATGAAATTGTGAAACTACCCGGATCCTTGAGCTTTGGTGGTAGCTTCTTTGCAAAATAGCACTACATTCCTCAGTAAGAGCCACGGTCTAGAAATCCCCTAGCTTCTTTTTGTTGGACAATATAGCCTTCATAAACTTCACATAGCTAGGCATTTGTTCTAAGGCATCTACGAATGGGATGTTGATATGAAGCTTTTTGAATATCTACAGAATTTTTGAGAATTGCTTGTCTAGTTTTGATTTTTGAAGTCTGTGCAAATGGCAAATGTGGCACAAACTGATTATGTGGATTCAGTGCTAGATTCTCTTCTGCCTTCTTTTCCTCGGTCTTATGCTTTCCCCTTTTCTATTCAACCATTCTATCATCTTTTATATCTGGATGTGAACTTTTTAGCTCTCCCCCAACTATCTCAGGTAGCTCTTTACCACTGCGAAACGTCATATCATAGCATTGTTTGTTGTCGTCCCTTCTTGGATTTGCCTTTTATAGCTTGGAAAAGCACATTGGGGCCAACTGTTGATTGCATTGGCGAGCTGCCCCGCTTGGTTTTCCAGGTTACGAATTGCAACTTCTTGACTTTTCATCAATGACGCATTTTCCTCTAAGACCTTAGAAATTCCTCCAAATTCGAATCCTTTGCTTGTTTTGGTGGAGGTCGATTCAGAAATTCGGGTTGATATGATTGTCTTGGAGCATAGGATTAAGCTTGATTATTGTTCCATGACTGATTGGAAAAATTTCTCACCCCCGGATAATAGTAACTTGAATTACTGGGTTGCTGCTGCTGATTGTATTTCCCAATATATTGAACCGATTCTAAGTTGATATGACATTGATTAATTGAATGGTTCCCCGCACATAGATCACAAACTACTTCCACAGGCTAACTATTTGGCACTCCAAGAGCATCAAGTCTCTTTGTAATTAACGCCTTTGTGTAGCCATTACAGAAATTGCATCATTCTCAATTCTTCCAACTGCCCATAGTTGATTCACCCTTGCTGAAGGCCACTGGTAATTGTTTGCTGCCATGGTTTCCAATAAGTCATAGGCCTCGTCGAAATTCTTCTCCATCAAGGCACCACCCGCAGCTACATCAATACTTGTCCTCGTAGAGCTGAATAATCCATTGTAGAATGTCTGTACTTGCAACCATTTGGATATGTCATGATGTGGGCATATCTGCAATAAATCTTTGAAGTGCACCCATGCCTCATACAAAGATTCAGAATCATGCTGCATGAAAAAAGTAATGTCGTTCCTTATCTTTGCAGTCTTGGCCGGCAGAAAGACTTTCGTTAGGAACTCCTGAGCCAAGTCTTTCCAAGTATTGATGGACCCCGATGGTAATGAGTGCAACCAACTCTTCGCCTTGTCCCTAAGTGTGAATGGGAACAAACGAAGTCTAACAACGTCATTTGTGACTCCATTATACTTGAAAGTGTCACATATCTCTAAAAATCTCATCAGATGATCATTCAGATCGTCGTTAGGCAAACCCCCAAACTGAACTTAATTCTGGATCATTTGAATCGTGTCAAGCTTGATCTCAAAGTAGGTGGCATGAATTCGCCTATGAATGGTTAATTGGATCTCCATAACTTGCAACAACACATAATCCCTTAATAATTTTCGATATTCTTCCGCCATTTAACCTGATAAGGAAGTAAAAATAAAAACAAAAATTAAAATAAAATAAAAAACTTTTAAATTAAAAATAATTTGATTGAAATTAATATTGGCTACAATTACTAAATTAATTCCCCGGTAACAGCACCAAAAACTTGTTTACCTATTTTTAACTTGGGATTTCACACGCAAGTATACGTGATCGAATAACACAATAATGGCAAGCAAGGTATCCCACAGAAAATTAAAATTAATTATTCCTAATTAATAATTTTATATTAAATTAATTTTATTTAGACAATTGATTTAAAACTATAAAATAAAAACTAATTAAATTAACAACTAAACTAATTAAATGACAAGGATAAAAATCAGATTTTAAAGGTGTAAGATTATAATTTCTCCCAATGCTTCATTTAAATATATTCAATCCCTTTTTAATTAATTAAATATATTTAATTGTTAGTCAAAAATTCTTTATAGTATTTATATGCATCTCTCAGTGACATAAATAAATCCCTAAAAATCTGACACTATGACAACAAAATTATAAAGAGCATCCTAATTAAATAAATTACTATATCTTTATGTGAATTAAATTAACAAAGATTTTAAGATCATATTCTCTTTAAGGTTACATATGGCATATAGGTATATCTTTATCATATATACGAATTTTGAATTCTATCAACGCAGAAAACACGAAAATATGTTAGTATATTCAGATCTAAATTTCTAATCCATCTCTCAATTTCATATAAATTATCCCAATAATTATCCACAATTAATTAATACATTAACGCACAAAAAAATTTACCACAAAAATATTTAGATTTAAATCTATAATCCATTCGTCAACTTTATATTGATTATCAAATTAATTATTGCAACTAATTAATACTTTAACGCCCAAAATATGATAAACAATTCGTATATAATAATAAAAAAAGAAGAATTAATTTAAACTACACATTGGTTCAATTGCAATCTTAATTAAAAATTAAACCATAACTGAAAAAGAAATCATAATCATAAAATTAAATATCATCCCAAGAATACAAAAATTAAAGAAAAGAGTTAGAGAGAAAAATCTGATTTGAAGCGCAATCTCCAATCTCTACCTTTAATCCTTTCGTTCCCTTATTGAATTCTCCTTCAGATCTGATTAAATCCTTGCTCCTAATATGTAATTACGTCTAATTATGCCTAAGTTCTAAAATATGGCCTCTATGTAATATATTTATAGGAGTTCTTATTTTTCCTAAGCCTAGTAGGAATTATAATACAATTAAAAATCAACTCCTTAATGAATTTATTACTTTGCGGGACCCACTACATAAATCAATTAAAATCTCGCCCCGAATCTGCTGAAGATCTATTAAAGCCGGAAGGAAGGAAAGGTGCAAGGTGGGACCCACACGGAATTGCTACAAACAAGCTAGCCTGCGCATTGCGCGGATTGCTCTATTGCTTCCTTGCACGAAAGCAGCATTGTTTCATGATACTGCCTTTGCTGCCATAAATTCCTTGTGCGGGCACGCATACTGCTTCATTATCCCAGTTCCAAAACGTCGCTTCTAAGCTGCCTGCTGAATCTTCTTTGCGCAATGGGTATCTGACCTTCTTGCTGATAATTACCGTTTTGCCATTAAGCTCTTTTTTTTTCTTCTTTCCTACAAAATAAAATTAATAAAATATAAAAATAATGAAAACAAATAATGATAAATAAAATATCTAAAATACTTAAAAACTCACAAAAAATTAAGCCTAAAAATATATAATAATTAGGTATAAAATCCAATTATCAAATACCCCAAACTTAACTATTTGCTTGCCCTCAAGCAAAACAAAAATAAAACTAAGACTCTACAAACTCAACTAACTAAAAATAAGCAACTCAGACAATGAATCAATATGTATAAAAATTATTAACCTCAAAGATTTTTTTTAAAAAAAAGCAAAAGAAAATTTTAAAATCGTGCAATGCAAAATTTTTTAACATATTTATTAGACTTACTTTACTCACAATTTTTTATGCGTGTGTGAATCCAAATGTATCAAGCTAATTTAAAACTTAAATAAATTCATGTAATTCAAATGCCACATAAAAGATATTTAATACTCTATACACTTAATTTTAACATACCTCAAAGCTAACACAATCAAAGCAAAAATCAGGATATCAAAAGCTTTTTTTCATATTTTTTTTTTTCCTTTTTTCATATTTTTCTCTCTATTTTTTTCAAGTGAGTGTATTTTATGTTCCGTCTCACTTCAATTTACATTCTTGACGTGTGCAATGTCTAATTTTCTTATGCTTTTTAGAGTTGCTTATGTAATGGGCGTTTGATCAATGACTCTCAATCCAGTTGACTTTAGGGCACTAAGTGTAGAGACATTCCTAAGGATCTATTAACTCGAGTAACAAATGTCTCAAAATTAGGCTAGTCAAGCTCTTTATTATATTATTTTTTTTTCCTTTTAAATCCCCCAATTAAATTTTACCTGTCTTACACGTCAAGACATAATTAAAATAAGTTATAGAGAATATTAATATCTTCCACAAGCATTCAACCACATAAACTTTCCATAAGTTAAAACTATATCAACACAAATGGATACGTGATTAAAAATTAAAGGATCACTAGTAATGTAATAACTAACAAATAGCTAAAATTCAAACAAACCAATACTTCATCAATTTTCCAAAAGTTATTAATTAAAAATCAAAATGTTATCATAAGCCATAAATTAAATCCAATTAACTCATTGCCCAAGTATCCTATCTTAAAAAAAAACTACTACATTTTCTTAGGAAACATGATTGTACTTAGCATGTGCAATAAACCTTTAAATCCCAAGGTTACCCCATGTGGACGAATTGTCTCATGAGTGTTTGCAGTAAATGTACTCGTAAAATTCCTAAGTCAAGTCTTTCCAAGTAGTGATGGACCTCGATGGTAATGAGTACAACCAACTATTCGCCTTGTCCCTAAGTGTGAATGGGAACAAACGAAGTCTAACAACGTCATCTGTGACTCCAGTATACTTGAAAGTGTCACATATCTCCAAAAATCTCATCAGATGATCATTCGGATCGTCGTTAAGTAAACCCCCAAACTGAACTGAATTCTGGATCATCTGAATCGTGCCAGGCTTGATCTCAAAGTGGGCGGCATGAATTCGCTTATGAATGCTTGATTGGATCTCCATAACTTGCGGCATCGTATAATCCCTCAATAATTTTCGATTCTCTTCCATCATTTAACCTAAAAAGGAAGTAAAATTAAAATTAAAAACAAAAATTAAAATAAAATAAAAAACTTTTAAATTATAAATAATTTGATTGAAATTAATATTGGCGACACTTACTAAATTAATTCCCCGACAACGACACCAAAAACTTGTTTACCTATTTTTAACTTGGGATTTCACATGCAAGTATACGAGATCGAATAACACTATAATGGCAAGCAAGGTATCATCCCACAGAGAATTAAAATTAATTATTTCTAATTACTAATTTTATATTAAATTAATTTTATTTAGACAATTGATTTAAAGCTATAAAATAAAAACTAAATAAATTAACAACTAAACTAATTAAATGACAAGGATAAAAATCAGATTTTAAAGGCGTATGATTATAATTTCTCCCAACGCTTCATTTAAATATCTTCAATCCCTTTCTAATTAATTAAATATATATAATTGTTAGCCGAAAATTCTTTATAATATTTATATGCATCTCTCAGTGACATAAATAAATCCCTATAAATCTGACACTATAGCAACAAAATTATAAAGAGCATCCTAATTAAATAAATTACGATATCTTTATGTGAATTAAATTAACAAGGATTTTAAAATCAGATTCTCTTTAAGGTTACATATAGCATATAGGTATATCTTTATCATATATACGAATTCTGAATTCTATCATCGCAGAAAACGCAAAAATATGTTATTATATTCAGATCTAAATTTATAATCCATCTCTTAATTTCATATAAATTATCTCAATAATTATCCATAATTAATTAATACATTAACGCACACAAATATTTACCACAAAATATTTAGATTTAAATCTATAATCCATTCGTCAACTTTATATTGATTATCAGATTAATTACTACAACTAATTAATACTTTAACTCCCGAAATATGATAAACAATTCATATATAATAATAATAAAAAATAATTAATTTAAACTGCACATTGGGTTCAATTGCAATTTTAATTAAAAATTAAACCGTAACTGAAAAAGAAATCATCATCATAAAATTAAATATCATCCCAAGAATACAAAAATTAAAGAAAAGAGTTAGAGAGAAAAATCTAATTTGCAACGCAATCTCCAATATCTACCTTTAATCCTTTCGTTCCCTTATTGAATTCTCCTTCAGATTTGATTAAATCCTTGCTCCTAATATGTAATTACGTCTAATTATGCCTAAGTTCTAAAATATGGCCTCTATGTAATATATTTATAGGAGTTCTTATTTTTCCTAAGCCTAGTAGGAATTAAAATACAATTAAAAATCAACTCCTTAATGAATTTATTACTTTGCGGGACCCACTAAATAAATCAATTAAAATCTCGCCCGGAATCTGCTGAAGATCTATTAAAGCCGGAAGGAAGGAAGGGTGCAAGGTGGGACCCACACGGAATTGCTACAAACAAGCTGGCCCGCGCATTGCGCGGACTGCTTTATTGCTTCCTTACACGAAAACGACACTGTTTCATGATACTGCCTTTGCTGCAAGAAATTCCTTCTTGCGCCATGCATGCATACTGTTTCATTATCGCAGTGCCAAAACAACTTCGCTTCTGAGCTACCTGCTGAATCTTCTGTGCGCAATGGGTATTTGACCTTCTTGCTGATAACTACCGTTTTGCCATTAAGCTATTTTTTTCTTCGTTTTTCCTACAAAAAAAAATTAATAAAATATAAAAATAATAAAAATAATGAAAACACATAATAATAAATAAAATATCTAAAATACTTAAAAACTCACAAATAATTAAGCCTAAAAATATATAATAATTAGGTATAAAATTCAATTATCAAATATCACAAACTTAAATATTTCCTTGCCCTCAAGCAAAACAAAAATAAACATTAAGACTACTAACTCAACTAACTAAAACCAAGTAACTCGAACAATGAATCAATATGTATAAAATTATTAACCTCAAAGTTATTTTTAAAAAAGAGCAAAAGAAAATTTTAAAATCATGCAATGCAAAAAAATTTAACATATTTATTAGTCTTACTTTACTCACAATCCTTTGTGCGTGTGTGAATCCAAATGTATCAAACTAATTTAAAACTTAAATAAATTCATGTAATTCAAATGCCACATGAAAGATATTTAATACTCTATACACTTAATTTTAACATACCTCAAAGCTAACACAATCAAAGCAAAAATCAGGATATCAAAAGCTTTTTTTTCATATTTTTTTTCCTGTTTTCATATTTTTCTCTCTATTTTTTTTAAGTGAGTGCATTTTATGTTCCGTCTCACTTCAATTTGCATTCTTGACGTGTGCAATGTCTAATTTTCTTAGGCTTTTTAAAGTTACTAATGGAATGAGCGTTTGACCAATGACTCTCAAATCAGTTGGCTCTAAGACACTAAGTGTAGAGATACTCCTAAGGATCTATTAACTCGAGTAACAAAGGTCTTAAAATTAGACTAGTCAAGATCTTTATTATATTATATATATGTTTTCTTTTAAATCCCCCAATTAAAATTTTCATGTATTACACTTCAAGACATAATTAAAATAAGTTATAGAGAATATTAATATCTTCCACAAGTATTCAACCACATAAACTTTCTGTAAGTTAAAATTATATCAACACAAATGGATACGTGTTTAAAAATTAAAGGATCACTAGCAATCTAATAACCAACAAATAACTAAAATTTAAACAAACCAATACTTCATCAATTTTCCAAAAGTTATTAATTAAAAATCAAAATGTTATCATAAGCCATAAATTAAATCCAATTAACTCATTGCCCAAGTATCCTATCTTAAGAAAAACTACTCAATTTTTGTAGGAAACACGATTGCACTTAGCATGTGCAATAAACCTTTAAACCCCAAGTTTATCCCAAGTGGACGAGTTGTGTCTCGCGAGGGTTTGCAGTGAATGTACTCGTAAAATTCCTAAGTCAAGTCTTTCCAAGTAGTGCTTAAGTGTGAATGGGAACAAACGAACTCTAACAACATCATCTGTGACTCCATTATACTTGAAAGTGTCACTTATCTCCAAAAATCTCATCAGATGATCATTCGGATCGTCGTTAGGCAAACCCCCAAATTGAACTGAATTCTGGATCGTCTGAATCGTGCCAGGCTTGATCTCAAAGTGGGTGGCATGAACCTATGAATGCTTGATTGGATCTCCATAACTTGCGGCATCGCATAATCCCTCAATAATTTTCGATTCTCTTCCGCCATTTAACCTGAAAAGGAAGTAAAAATAAAAACAAAAATTAAAATAAAATAAAAAACTTTTAAATTAAAAATAATTTGATTGAAATTAATATTGGCGACAATTACTAGATTAATTCCCCGACAACGGCACCAAAAACTTATTTACCTATTTTTAACTTGGGATTTCACACGCAAGTATACGTGATCGAATAACACTATAATGGCAAGCAAAATATCATCCCACAGAGAATTAAAATTAATTATTACTAAATACTAATTTTATATTAAATTAATTTTATTTACACAATTGATTTAAAACTATAAAATAAAAACTAGTTAAATTAACAACTAAACTAATTAAATGACAAGGATAAAAATCAGATTTTAAAGGCGTAAGATTATAATTTCTCTCAATGCTTCATTTAAATCTCTTCAATCCCTTTTTAATTAATTAAATATATTTAATTGTTAGCCGAAAATTCTTTATAGTATTTATATGCATCTCTCAGTGACATAAATAAATCCCTATAAATCTGACACTATGGCTACAAAATTATAAAGAGCATCCTAATTAAATAAATTACTATATCTTTATTGAATTAAATTAACAAGGATTTTAAGATCAGATTCTCTTTAAGGTTACATATGACATATAGGTATATCTTTATCATATATACAAATTCTGAATTCTATCAACGCAGAAAACACAAAATTATGTTATCATGTTTAGATCTAAATTTATAATCCATATCTCAATTTCATATAAGTTATCTCAATAATTATCCACAATTAATTAATACATTAAGGCACACAAATATTTACCACAAAAATATTTAGATCTAAATCTATAATCCATTCATCAACTTTATATAGATTATCAGATTAAGTAATGCAACTAATTAATACTTTAACGCCCAAAATATGATAAACATTACATATATAATCGAATATAATAATAATAAAAAATAATTTAAACTACACATCGAGTTCAATTGCAATATTAATTAAAAATTAACCCATAACGGAAAAAGAAATTGTCATAAATTTAAATATCATCCCAAGAATTCAAAAATTAAAGAAAAGAGTTGGAGAGAAAAATCTGATTTGAAGCGCAATCTCTAATCTCTACCTTTAATGCTTGCAATCCCTTCTTGAATTCTCCTTCAGATCTGTTGAAATCCTTACTCCAAATATTTAATTACGTCTAATGAATCCTAGGTCCTAAAGTATGGCCTCTATATGATATATTTATAGGAGTTCTTATATTTCCTATGCCTAGTAAAATTAAAATACAATTAAAAATCAACTCCTTAATTAATTTATTACTCTGCGGAACCCATTAAATAAATCAATTAAAAACTCGCCCGGAATCTGCTGAAGATTTATTGAAGTTGGAAGGAACAAGGAAATGAGCAAGGTGGGACCCACACGAAATTGCTACAAACAGGCTGGTCGCGCATTGCGCGGACTGCTTTATTGCTTCCTTGCACGAAAACGGCACCGTTTCGTGATACTGCCTTTGATGCCAGAAAATCTTTTCCGTGCCATGTACGCATACTGCTTCATTATCCCAGCGCCAAAACGGCGTCTCTTCTGAGCTACCTGCTGAATCTTCTATGCGCAATGCGCGTCTGACCTTCTTGTTGATAATTACCGTTTTGCCATTATGCTATTTTTTTCTTCCTCTTTCCTGCGAAATAAAATATTAAAAAAATAAAAATAATGAAAACACATAATAATAAATAAAATACTAAAAATACTTAAAAATTCACAAATAATTAAGCCTAAAAATATCTAATAATTAGGTATAAAATCCAATTATCAATTCATTACTATCAATACATCATTGTTTATAGTTATGACAGTTTATATGAAGCATTTGTATTTTATTTTTTGATTTGCACACATGTCTCGATATGTTATATTATTTTTAGCTACTCTGTTGTTTATTTCACCTTTGGTTCTCTAATCTAAATAAGAATTGTAATGCTTAATTTATCATTTAAATAAGATCTCTGTGTTGCTTGAATTTATATAGTTAAACTTTATTTTTTGGTTACTTCTGAAGTTTTTTCGTGTAAAATATTCTTTTTGATGATTTCTTTAGCCTTCTAATGAGATTAAATTAAGTTGAGATATTCGTGGACTTATGTTGCTATATGTTTTCATTATCGTTATCTAAATCATTTTCTAATTAGCCAAACAAAAATGGAATTGAATATTTAATAGATTCTTTCTTTGATGTTTAGACTATTGCCGTGCATATTCTAAAAGAATTTTATCCCTTTGGATTCGCCATTGTTTAATTTGGCTCTGGTGAAAGCTTTGTAACTTTGATTTTATTTTGATGTCAGTACTCTACATAGTTTCTTTAGTGCAAATAAATGCATTTTCATGGTGGTGCAATACAATAGTTTTAGTAGGTTGATATTTGTCAATTCTGTTCAAACAAGCTTGGCGTAGGAAGGTATTTTTTCAGACATTTTAGATTCATCTTTATATTACAAAACTTTCTGATGGAGATTGTTTTTCCATTAGCTATTGATATACCTGCCTCGTATGGTTGGTCTTGTGTTGTGAAATGTTTTTCCATGGTTGATTGAATTGTCTCTCTATGTTATCCTTTCAATTGTGATCTATAAAAACTCTGTTGCATCTCTCTGTATATGATTTAACTTAATATGCTTTGGAGCTTTTAGAAACCATTTTTTTTCAATTTTCAAATCCCTTTTTTATACTATCTTAGTCATTGCCATCATTTCTCCCCTTTATTAATTGAATTTTCTCAACACTTAATTATGTATATGAGCTGTCACCTGTTAGTGCATTTTTCCAGGGTGATTCGGTCTAGGATATTAATGTGTGTCTACTTCTGCAGGTTTAGAGGCAATTAAATTAAGCCTGTTATTATTGGCATGGTCATATTACTCATTTGGTGATTAAAATTATGATTCTCACACATGCAACTGGACATTTGGAAGTGTCATATGTGGTCTTAATTTGTGCCTTCTATACTAAACCTTGTTCACTTAAAATATTTCATAATTAGATTGATAATCAAGGAGATCTAAATCTCTAAATTCAATCCATGCTATAGCGATTTAGTGCTTGGACCATGGAACTAGTATCTTTGCCTATTCTGGTCATTCTGTTCTGAAACACATATACTGCATTATATTTGATTACTGTGGTTTTATAGATATTAAACCTTTTCTGTAGTGATTCTGTAAGCATTGTTTTGCATTGATTGTTACTTGGTCGACCGAAAGAACTACAAGTCATATATAGTCTAATCGGTAAAATCACTTTGTTTATAATGTCTTTTAATTGGTGATTTTGTTTCTTATGATATGGTCCATCCCGTTAACTTAAACATGTTTGGAAATAATTCTAAGACGTACGTACTGTTGACATTTCTAGATAAAATGTTTTTTTGTCTTTATTTATTTTTTATTGTTTAATATTGCACTTTAGGAGTGAAACAATAATTTGGATAAATTTAAATTTCAAAAGATTGTTTCTACACAGGATTTTTTTTTATTTTTACTTTTAGTATATTTGCAAAATCAAGAGGCTTAGAATAAAATAAGTTATCTAAAATATATAATTATTTCAGGATTAACACATAATTTACTAAATAGTTTAACATTCAAAAGTTTATTGAAAAGAGGAAACATTGATTATTCTTTGATTTATTTGTTGATGAAACTAACCTGACTAATGTTACTCGACGCAACGGTAAATGTTAAAATAGTATTTTCAACAATGAGTTATCGTGAAAAGTTTATTACGTACTTACATTGAAAAATAAGTATTTGTAATAATCAATACGGAAGATATTATGCATTTATTTAACGATATGAAATCTTGAAAAATGTTGTTGTGAAAAATTAATTTGGTTGTTTATTTATATGATATTTTAGTGTTTAGGTACTTTTTTATAATTTCTTGGTGTTGACAATAATTTAACATTTTTCAGGATGTCAATCGAAAACAATTATGATTATAAAGGGCGACAATATTTGAAGCTTACATTTTCATCAGACGATGACTTGGAGAAATACCAAAAAAATATTATCCGATCACGCGATCCAATTCCTCGTGGAATCTCTTTCCACAGGTCAGATGATACTGGTATCTCTGGTCTACCATTTGCTTTGTTGGAGCCCAATTGGATTCATTTCCATGATTGGGTAAAAACGCTGGATCTCTCTTCCTTTTGGACCAAGAAGACTCAAAAATCCAATTACTTGGGTAACATTACCTCGCCCCATTACTTCAGTTCTAAAGTTCGTGCAGTGTTGAGAGACATAATGGACGGTCTCATAAAGTCCCACAATGGTGGACTTTATAGCGGGCTCCTCACCCCATCAAACATCGAGAATGGGACTACAGGGATTTTTGTGTCAGGCGGTGAAGCTGTTATAGTATGCTATAACAGGATCAGAGAAAGATTACCTGTTTGGGGCAATATACCCACTGTCACTGGCGCTTCCACTAGCACCTTCATCGGTCCTCCTTTATTGGATCTTAGTGATGAAATTTCTAGGAGAGAGCAGGATTTGATAGGATTTAAAATTCTTGTTGATTATTTGGTGCAGAAATTTAAGGATGCTTCTATTCAGATCCCCGTGGATATTGAAATGCTTGATAAGCTATATACATATCTTCCAAATTTTAAAACCTTGTTCGACATTGAGAAATTTCAGATCTATGTTAAGCATGCACCTCTTTTGTGGAGTAAATCCCAACGTTTAAAATTTTGCCATCTTATGTACGCAGTTCGCAAGAAGAGCTTCGGTACTTCTATTGATTATACTAGATTGATCGGTTGGCAAAATGTGATACAGAAAAGAGGACAGGGGGATCGTCTCTACCATATATATAATTATGGCAACAACGGTACAACATATCGTATTGGTGGAGATGATATGATAATATTATTTATTAGAAATGCTATGCTGCATTTATGCCACAAAAATAATACCGTAAGTTTGCTTTTGTATATTATTATTTCATATATTGTGCTAACTTGTTTATTATTTAATTAAATTGCATGGTTTTTGCTTGTAGACCGTCGCATTTAGCAACCAAGAAGCCTTAGAAATCATACACGACCACTATCCTCATTGGCTTCCAATCCTATAGACGTCTTTCGTCGGGGCTCTCGGGTTTCATAGTGCACCTTCGCAGAATCAGCCAGTTCGTACTTTTCATGATTTATTCATGGAAGAGTTCGATGCATAGTTGCAGGTATGTCTAATTAATTGGACAAAATATCTAATTTGCTGCTTATGAGACTAATTGGTAATCATGTTGGAGGAGGAGGTACCGGATAGACTTAAGTATCTCTTGCAGAATTTTGGTTATGCCCCAATGTTTTCCCTGTTCTTTATTTTAGTTCCGGGGCTTTCTAAATCTTTTGAAATCCCTTAACTTTAGAAACTTGACTATTTAGTCCCTTTTTGTTTGACAAATCAGTTCTTTCACTTTCAGTCGTCAAAGTTTTTGCCTACTTTTATTACTTTATTAAGTTTGGTCCATGGTTAATAGAAAGAGAGTTAACAAGTTCTTTGTAAAAATCGGAGTCAGTTAAAGAATTGTGCAGGAAATATATACGTTTATACACCTATATATTAGCAGTTAGTTATGGTGACTTATAATTGGTAGGACCTCCTTAAAAGAATTGTATAGTCCATTGTAACACTCGTAGCAAAAAAGGCAAATATTCAAAATCTATCACTGCAATTACAACATGTGGTCCAAGGAAACCACCTCAAATTATATTCTATTCTACGACTTTAATTAAACCTTTAGAATAATTTAACTAGTAGTTCCTCCATTTCAAATTATATGAACAATATTGACTTTTGAAAAATCAATTTGAGACATTTTAAAACTCAAAATTGACATGAATTCAATTAGTTTATGTCAATACAATTATGAATATTATGAACTACTAGTTATAAGATTAATTATTCTAAAAACTTAAATGAATTAAATCAATTTTGAATTTGAAAATGTTTTAAATTGACTTTTCGAAAGTCAATAGTGATCTTATAATTTGAAACGGAGGGAGTACAATAAAATTAATTATTAATTACAATAGATGTATCACTAAATAAAGATATACATAATAAGTAATCAGTCCCCTGGTCTTTTCTTCTACTTCGCATCATAATTGCTAATTAGGGTTCAAAAATGCTATTGGAGTGAAACAAAGATTTCGTCAATCAAATGGGTCTGGTTTGGACTTGAAATTTTAGAGGATTATGTGTGGCTGTTATGCGTTTCAAATGAGAGGGGAGAAGGGATTGGTTGGAGAGAGATGATTTATAATTTGACCTTGACTTGACCCTCTATTAAAGCTATGCACTTACACTTTTTTGTTGGTTATAAAATGTGAGTGTTATATTCTTTTTATTCATCTTTTTAATATTTTGCATTTTTTACCTGTAATTTTGATCAAGATATGCACTCTCGAGTAATTAAATGGCTGGAAATTGATATTCTGGGTGGGTGCATTTTGTTTATGTAAACGAAATTTGGTGTGCTTTTAATTATTAACAAAGTTAAGGATGTAAAAATTGGTTTTTTGTCTATACTTGGAAAACCATTTCGAGTTCCGGAACATATTGTTAGTGGTTGTATGGCCAGTTCAGAAAAATTTCACCTCTTAATGAGTAATATTGAAATACTCTGGTTGTAATCTGCACCGAGTCTGTGTCCTTTAATTGAATTTGGGCATGCTACTAATCGATACTAATTTTGCAGTGACAAGAAGTTGCTTAAATGAAGATAGTAGAAGGGAGCCAATTGCAGAAGGCTATCAACAACTGTAAAATGGGCGAGATTCATTATATCCCTCCTACGAGAAGTGCTCAAGGGTGTTTTGTGAAGGATTTTGTTATCTGGGCGAGTGGAGTGTATTATGCTAAATATGCTTTTGTTGCATTGTCAGCTACTAAGTCTACCAAGTTGCCTAACTGGAATTGGTACTGCAAAATTAAATCTGCGGACTTCTTTTGGATATAAACGCATGTTATTTGCTTCGCGCTCAAATTTTGCTTTTGGGGTTATGTAGTTTGTGGCCAAACAAAAAAATATTCAAACCATTATTTTCATAGGCCCTTGAACTATCCCCTATCTTACTTCGTAACCGATTCTATATCCAATGCTTCAGGAATTGTGGGCAGCCTTTGACGGGCGAACTCTAGCTTGGAATATTTATTATTACTGAATATCACTCTGGAACTAATGCTTATTTAGTTCATTGACTCGCAAAAGCTCAGCTGTTGATGTCTCTCCTTCACCAAGGATGGTGCATATCCGTCACGTGTATTTTAACATAACTTGCTATCATTTATTCAATAGTTGATTTCTCTGAATTATCGAATTCAGTTGAACAGTATTTACATGTAAAAGTTAATTGAAAACAGGGAAGTAAATATATTACATGCATCACTAGAATACGACACCAACATACACTAGCCACATAAAATATGTTTTATTTACATATAACTAAAGCCGGTAAGAATGAACAAACAAAAATTACTAATTAAGTTGGATAAAAAGATGGGGCAAAACATAGGATAAAAAAATTTAATTGGGTCACTGTACTTTTTAAAATTTATTAATTAGACCATTCCGTTAATAGATGTTAAATATTTTCCTACGTGGCGTTAGAAAAAAAAACAAAAAGTCATTATTTTTCTACGTGGTAACACAAAAAAAATAAAATTATTAATTATGCGGCCAAAAAAATAATTAAAATAATAATTAATAAAATTAAAACAAATATTTTAATTCATTTTTTTACTAGTATATACTGTATACATAAATATTAAATATTTTATACTGTATACATATATATACCATATATGTAAAATATATAATATATACAACTCAAATATATATATATATATATATATATATATAAAATAACGTCTTGACCGTTGAATCAGCACACATTACCATTAGGATAAATCTTAATGTCATTGCCTTGATTATCCTTAAACTGCGATTCTTTAGGCAAATCACAAAATTCAGCCTCAAACAAACAAACCCCAGTTCATCAATCAAATTCCATCCCTAAAATATTCATTCATTCTCTAAAAATCAAAAGACCCACAAAAACAAATACATCAAAACAAAACCCAATACAGTAAATTTCTGATCTCTAAAGCATAATATGGTGAAATTGAATCAAACCTTCAGTATCAAATTCACTCTAACTACCATCATCATCTTCATCTGCTCTCTATTTCTTTCTCAAAAAATGAATGAAAACCCTAGTTTTTCACCTTAAAAAAATCACGAGTTTTACATGATTTTTGTCAAAATCTATCCGATTAAAAACTTTTAAACTTCTATGGAAACCTTTTTACAGATTTTTAAACCTTCATCTCGGTATTCCCCTATTCGATTTTGAATAAACCCATGAAGAAAATGGCCTAAAGCTTTTTGGGCGAATTTGGGGACTGTGATTGTTGGGATTCAAATAGGATATTGGGAAGGCACTCCAATTTGTGGATTCCATGGATTGGGGTTAAGGATGGTGATGGTAATGGTGGTTGGTGTGGGTGGTGGAGATTTTTGAATGGAGAAACAATTGGAGGAAGAAGAGGGTGTTAGTAAGAGAGAGAAAGAGAGAGATGATGATTGATGATGGTGTTAGAGGGATGATGATTGGAGAAACAATTGATTAGTGATGGTGATGGTGTTAGACCATCTCTAGCAGGTGTACTATTCCATGGATTATATTTAATCCATATGGCATCAACATATGTCCTTTAGTTTTCAATTCTTCAAATATATGGACTATCTCGTGGACTATAATATAAAAATATAAAAATAATCAATCATCATTGTTCCTTCCAATCGTCATTCCACCTTCTCATTTAAATATATTTAAAATTATAGTCCACCAAATTCTTGTTCATTGATATAGTCTGTTTGTTTTGCCGGAAAAATCCACGGACTAAATTTAGTTTGGCTGCTGAAGTGAAATATGAATCTCAGACTATATGTAGTATAGGATTGTTGCTTCTTCAACCTGCTGGAGATACTCTTAGATCTGAATCAGGGAAGAGATAAATCGATGAAGATGGTGTTAGTAAGAGAGAGAAAGAGAGGGGTGATGTAATTAATAAATTATATTATATTAAAACTTAAATTTAAATAAGTAAACATGTGATATAAAATAATAAGATTTAAATATTTATTTTTTAAATTACAAATGCCATATGTCATATGCCACCTCAAATGTCAACCTGTCCATATCAACATTTGATTAGTTTTTCATTTTTTTTTTTTAAAAAGCCACGTCTGAAAATAAATGAAGGATTTTAATGTCTGTCTGTGAAGTTGGACGGAATGATCCAATTAATAAGATTTAAAAAATATAGTGACTGTAATATTCCGGATATTTCACGAGATTTTTAAATAAGGTGTTGATGATGAAATAAAGGTTGAACTTTAAAACCTAGATTTTGAGAAGTAAAAGGTGTAGAAGTGAGTAAACATTTGATCATAATCTTGGTGTTAAGATTGAAATGTTAGTGAATGAAGGTTTTTAAATTTTAGAACCTGGAATTTGATTGTGTATACTTGGATGTATATTAATAATAAGGTAATACAATACCTTTAAAGCTCGGTGAATGTATTTGACTATAAGAGATCATGTAAGAAGTTTTAATATGAGTTATGTGAGAAATTTATTAAGGAAATAAATTTCAATTATTGAGATATTTTTAAGTTAATGTGAAGTTGTATATGTATAAATACGTATATACTTGGTGGTGTGCTAATTATATTTTTAGCCGAGCATGATAAATGATTAACTAAATTAATCATCTAAAATAATGTAAAGCTTAATCTATGAATTAAACATGCTTATGAAAGTTAAACCTTGAGTGGCAAATTAAGATGACCCAAATTAGTAAATTGGGAAATGATAAGCTAGGTATTGTGGTGGCAATTAAAATTAAACTCAACATAGTAGTCAAGTGTTGGAAATTAAAGAATAGTCCATAATGAATTAAGTTTATGGCGGATCAAATTGATATATAAGGCAAGCTATATGAATATAGTAAATAAGTCTACACAGTTGACAATTACAAGACTTGTATGTGTGACTAAGTTATTAAGGTGGCAGTTTAAGGTTAAGGATGAACTCTGTATGGTTGTGATTACGTGGAATAATGGTGTGAAGTGAATGAGGTAATGGATACCTGATAAAGCGAGTATACTTATATGTGTGGAGACAAGTTAACAAATTGAAATATCAAGAAATGACTAAGGTGATCAAATAGTCAAAATTCGACTAAGGAAAATGAAAGAGAGTCCAGAAAACTCAAATTTGGAGTTCGAAAGAGAATTTGGAGATACGGACTGCACCGTTGAGTTCAGAACGTCGAATTTGACAAGGAGAGATAATAAACACAATTTAGTGTTGGGGGTTGACTTTTGGTCAAAGTCAATCGTTTGACTTGTAAGTTGAAAAGTCAAAATTAGAGTTTGGAGAAGAATTTTGAGAAACGGACCTCACCGTTGCAACGGGAACGTCAAATTTAGTAAGTATGGACAATAAACACGATATGTGTTCTGGTTGACTTTTTGGTCAAAGTTGACCCTTTGACTTTTTGGGGTAAAAGGTCAACCTTGAAGTTCGGAAGTGAATTTGAATAAATGGATGTTACCATGATGTCGGGAACGTCCAAATTAGTAGAAATTGACTGTAATATTGAAAATTTAGTTTTTCAGGTCAGACACTCAGAGAACGGGTTAGATAATTAAAAGTGGGACCCAAAAGAAAAAGTAATCTCCAGATTTTTTAAGTGGCCCAGCTGGATTATCAACAATTAGAGATAAGAGTGGACATTTAAATGAGAGCCAATCTTATTCTAGTGTAATCTAAACCAACCAATCACATTATTTCATCTCCTATCTCCTATCTTGGTCAATTAATTTATTTGATTAAGCCCATTCCTTGTGAGCATTTTCAGCATTTGAGAGTGAGAGAGGAGACTCATGGGCTGAGGAAAAAAAAAATGAAAATGAGAGGAAGTTTAAGAAGCCAAGAAGAGATTGAAGAAGAGATTGAAAGCTAAGAAGGTATACTACTAAACCCTTGAATTAATCTTTAATTTCTTGAGTAGATGTTGGATTTTGTTGAAATTAATGGTATTAGATCATGATTTAACTTGTGTATAATGATCTAACCATAGATTATCATGAATCTAGTAGATGATTCACGGATTTAATTAAAATGAAAGAAAAGTTGAACAAATTCGCGGAGAAATTTGTGTTGTGTTGCAGTCAGTTTGAGGATTTTTAAAAAATCGATTTTTAGAGTTAGAGAGCGAGCTATATATAAAATTAAAGCTACGGAAGTAGGCTACATACAAAAAATTTTAGATCACAGAAATTCTTTGTAATATGTGCGTAGTGATCGTTTGAATCAGGCTGGGTCGGGCAAAAATCTGTCTGCCCATATTCTGCTGCGAATTTGGAATTTGTAAAATTTATATAAAATCATGTGTTTGAAATTTGAGGTTGATGTAAACTACAAAGTTGTAGATATGGAAGTTATCTAGAATTACCCAAAATATTTAACTATTTTATGGAGTATAGAATTTTTGAAAAAAATTTAAGTTGTGTGACTGTCCAGGAAGTTCTATTCTCTTGACAGGTTGTGTAAACGGTTAGATCTGTGCTATTTGGTGAATGGGATGAGGTCAAGACTTGAATAAGATTTAAATTAGACGTCATGAGCTTTAATTTGATATAAAGTTGATCAAAATCGGACTTGTAACGAAGAAGTTATGAGTAAAATAAAAACAGTGTTTTGGAAAAAAAAAAGTTGAATCTATTTTTGTTATTTTCAGTATAGTTTCGTATGGAATTGGAAAATGTGATCTAAAGAGAAGTTGTAGGGAATTAAATTTCGTGCGGAATGGACTTAAGATTCATAATTTTCGGATAATTGTGCTAATTTCTATGAATTTTGGAAGTTTCAGCGCATTAAAAATTAAAATTTAATTATGAAAAATATTTTTGCTCTGAAATATTTTATAGACAGAAATATTGTAATATTATTTCTGATTTTTGAAAAAATTTTGGTAAATTATTGTGGAGCAAGGGTATTTATTGTATTTTATGGCTATTTAAAGTTAATGTAAAAATAAGTGAAAATTCATGAAAAAATCTATGAATGTTGAAAAATTACGAAACTTTGTGAAATTTTTTATAATAATATAAGATAAATATTGATGGTGTTTGGGGGATACGAAAGTATGTTGAGTAATTATTTATATTTTAAAAGTTATTAAATAATAGTTTTTATATATAAATAATCGCAGAAATTTGTCGGATAATCCAGAAATTTTGAAAATTAGTTGAAAAGTCTTGAATTATATTCTAGAGACTTTAAGATGATGATTGGGCTAATGTGAGGTTGGATTAATATTTAACTCTTTTAAATATTAATCCATTAATGTAAAATTTGAAATAGATTACCAGAAAATAAGTACGGGCGAACGGACATGGCAGGTTATGTCTGACATGTTAAGCGACATATACGGTTATGTTATTAAACTAAACTAACGTGTTGGATTTATAACTGACTATATTTAATTAATATATTAAATATAGGTTGTACAATGACGGTTTTGGTCAAGTTATACCAATCGGTGAACTGCGGACCGAGGCAAGTTCTTCAGTACTTGTTGTTACTTGCTTATTTGTTGATGTATGATTAAATTGATTAAATGCATATGAAATTACGTGTTATGTGAGTACTTGATAATTTGATCAATGTGCGTACTTGGTGCAGTTATGTGAGTACCTCTGAATATGTTCAATGTTTGATCTGAATAGCCGTTAGATCGTAATGAATACGGTATATATAAGATGATGTGTAGAAATAGTTACACAGCACGTTAAGCATGACACACACATAGCATGTTAAGTGTTATATGCTACATGAAGCATGTAATGTGTAAACTGTTGAACTTGTTGAGCCGTTGTGCTCATCCTTGCCCAATATTAACATTTTGCAGGTGAAAATGAGAATCCTAGAGTATCGGGATATAATAGAGTTATGTTACAACATCGATTAAGGTTATAATGTAATTAGTTTAGTTTTCTGATATAATGATTCGTTGTAGTTGAAATTATTAAGGCTTATGGTAATTATTAATATGTCAACGGTGTTATGAGTCCTGATCAGACTGTTAATAGGTTACTTAAGCATTTTGATTGTTCAGGTGTATAATTATGGTATTGATTGAATTATGCAAAAAATAAAAATAAAATTCTAAGCAGCTAACAACGGAAGTCCGAAGTAATATTAAATTATAGATTTTGAACTATCATACGTTTACAATTGGGGTGATAAGTCAAACCAGATAATAAATAAGATTGACAGTAAAAGTAAAAAGTAAAAGTTGCGATCCAGAGACTATGATCGAGTTGTAAAGATTTTAAATGTCAAAATATTTTAATAGAATGATAAAAATATATATATATACCAAAAAATTTGGTTATTGATGATGCAAAATCAATTAATGGATTTAATAAGGTGATTACAGGTTTATTAACGAACTGAAATTAGGGATAAGTTTATGTAAATTTTGGGGTCGTTACAGTGACCTAATTTTATTTTTGTAAAGTTTAGTGGCCAAATGCTAAAAACGAGATAACCTCAGTGAGGTAATCCCATGTTTTGCCTAAAAAGATGGGTACCTATACAGTAACAAGCAGCTTTAGTAGTTAATCATTAAAGTTTCATAATCTATGTTCGCCCATGTATTAATAAAATTATTAAATTAAAGGGAGAGAAGATCAAAATTATAGTCAATTTTTATTTGGACTTGATTGTTTTATTTTCTGAATTATGCACACTAAACTAGTGACGTAATTTGAGTTATAAAATATAATTAATTAGATTATTTGTTATATTTATTGTGTAATGAATTCGGATTCCTAGATTGCTTGTTTATTATTTTTTTTCATCTTCTAATTTATGTTTAGTTAATTAAATTTGGGCAAATGACAAAAGTGTCCCCAAAAGTTTGCAAGTTCTTCATTTTTAACCCACAAGTTTGGAATAAACAATCAACTCCTTAATTATTTTTTTAAAGATAATGTTGCACCCTTTCAGTTAGTCTGATTAATTTTTTACCGGAATATGCCATGTGTCATTTTTATATGAATTCAGTACTAATTAAGTGTGAAATATATCTTTTTTATACAAAAAATATGTATTTGACATTATATGCATATAATTATTTACTTTGAAAAAATACATTAACTTATTCATACTTTCATTTAATCAAAATATAATTAAATAAACACTAACAATAATAATTTATATAATGTATAGTTAAATAATCATTAATAATAAATTCAAATTAATTAAAATTGAATTATACATTAAAAATAAATTATAACAAAGATAAATAACATTAAAACAAATTAGATAAACTAAATATATATATCTAACGACTCTAATTATCAAAAAACATGAACAAACAACAAGATATGCCCAGACCCATCACTATTATGGCCACCATTACCAACACCACCACTACTCCAAGTCTCCAACCACCACCACCCCATCTAGCACCACTACCGCCACCACAAGATAAAATCCTTGACCCATCACCATCAAAAATTGATTTTAAACTCTTGAACATCATTACATTCAAAGAAGAAGGAGATCAAACAAAACAAAATCATGAACAAAGCCAAATTGACAAATTTTAATACTAAAACTTCATTAACCAATACACACTTACAAAAGTCTTAGAGAAAGAGATGACCTTTACAACTAAAGCCCTAAAACTCAACCACATCCCCAAACATGATCCACCTAAACCACTGCCAAAAGCCCTAAATCCCCAAATTTCAAACCTTAAGAGCTAGTAAACTTTGTAACAACCTTAGTCCCCTCATCGACTTCTTGTTATACCTTGCCGATTTCGAGGATTCCTAAGCCAATTTCTCAAATATGCCGTTGATGAAGCTATTCATGATTCCCATATCCTTGCTGGAAATTCCAATATTTGGGTGGGCTTGCTTAAGGACCTTGAAAATGTAGATCTTGTAAGTTTCCACATTTTTCTTTTTCCTCTTCTTCTTCTTGTCTCTGGCCGTTGCACCAGCTTCTTTCGACAACTTCCTTTTCATCTCAATTTTTGCATTCTGACGTGGTGGTATTGTCATGAATTGATTGTTGGTTGAACACCGTGGTGTTTCTTTGAGACTTGTCAAGGTGTAATTTGAATTGATTGTTGGTTGAACACCATGGTGGAAGAATCTGATATTTTTTTTGTTTGAATCGATTTTAAGCAGATGAAGGATGAGAGAGAGGGAAAATAATTTTTAATATTTATGTTAAAATTTGGTGAGATGTCGCTAGCACCCAAAAATAAAATCTTACTTTGAAAAATAAATATGTAGTAGTGCAAGTAAGAGTCGATCCTACAGAGAATGATTAATTTAATTTTATGTTTTGTAAACTAAAATTGAGAGGTTTTTAATTGAAGAAATAATTTAAATAAAATTAACTAAAATAAATATGCAAGAAATAAATAAGAAGAAAAAGCCTTGGTTTAAGTCAACATCCACCATCAAGAATTTACAACTGATCACTGATACACGAATAACTCAATTCATATTTTAAATATTCAACGTGGAATAATTACTCCCATTCGAATAATTTTTCTATCTCTCCTTAACTTTAGTTAAGTAGAAACAAGCGATCTCAATAACCCTTACTACTAAATAATCTCAGACATGCGCTAAAGATTTAACCTAGTAGCAGTATAAAGAAATAGAGAGATCGTTGAACTAAACAACATAATCCAAGCGTCTGCATTTAATCTAGATGAATATTTTTCCTAAGATATAACAATCTTTTGATATGCAAAATAATTATTAATATTAGTTGCTTCGCAAATTAAAGTGACCAAACAATTACGGATTTGATATTTAATTTAGCAGTAGATTTCAACGAATAATAAACTAATATGCATCCTAGCAATCAAACGGATCAATCATAAAATTAAACACAGAAAAGTATTCAATACTCAAAATATAAATTGAACAATTAAAATAAATTAGATCTCACAGTGTATAAATCTTGATGGCTTCAATCACTTAAACCAAGAAAAAGAATTTAGCTACTCATAATTGTAGAGAGCACTAAAGAATAGAAGAAAGAATTTTTCTAATGAAAGTCGTGTATTACATTGGGTTTCAAACCCTCTATTTATAGGCTTCATAATCCTCCTAACTTGTCCAAACCCTAATAGGATTTACAATTAAAAATAAAAGAAAAATAAAATAATTATTATCCTAACCCTAATAGGATTTAAAATACAAAATAATAAAATATGAAAATTATTATTTATTTTTCTAATCCAAATTGCTTTTGGATTTTATTAACTTGCTATTTTGCTGCATGCTGGAAAAGAAGAAAAAAACTCAACTGACGCGCTGCCACGTGGCGACCCCACGCAAAGAGAGAGAAAGAAAGAAACAGCCGCCAACCGCCAGCCGTTTTTTCTTTATTACCGTTGGCGCGTGTCAGCCACGTGCCCGTGCCATGCAGCCCCTTCCGCGCATTGTGCGGACTGCTTTTGCCTTTCCCTGGCCCAAAACGGTGTCGTTGCTCGCGCACACCAGCTCCTATGTCATGCGCGCAATGCGCAGTCGCCTCTTTCCTGCCAAAATTACGAAAATGCCATCAGCTCTTGCAAAAATTACTAAATTACCATCCAAGCTTTATTTTACCTATAAAATAATATATAAAATAAATAAAAATAATAAAAATGAATAAAATTAAATAAATTACCTAAAACACTCAAAAATACTTAAAAACTCACAAATAATTAAGTATAAAATACCTAATAAATTGATATAAAATCGATTTATCAATTATATTATTTAACTTTTAATATTTATTGTTTATTATAGTATAATGTGTGTATATTGTATTTTATACTTTTTAAAAAACACATACTTATGTTAATATGTCGACACGTGTCTATTTCAGGAGAGCAATTGGCCGAAATTGGCAAAAAGGAACAAGATTGTATTTTAAAAATTTATGGAAGTATTGATTGTTTATTCGCAAACATGTAGGTAAAAATAAAAATGGTGACAACTTCGGGGTACAATTTTATTATTTGCCCATTAAATTTTGACTAAAGTACATATTGCGCCCTAAAGTTTATATATCAGAGAACTGTCACACCCCTTACTTTAAAACGAGTTTCCTTGCACCCTTTAATTATGACTGATGCGGTAAGTTGCACAATCCGAACTTTTAACTGGTCAAATGTGACTGGAAGCATCGATTTCTCAATTTTTTAATGGTAGAAGTGTCACTACATTTAAAAAACTAAATAAATCAAACCAAACACAACCTTATTTAACTATATATAAAAAAAAGAAATACTTAATCAAATAAATTGTTGGAATTAATGTCAAATATCCTATCTATGTGTTCATTTTGAAATCCAGCTTATTCATGTTCATCATCGAAACCCTAGATTTCATATTCCATTAATTTCATCATCATCAATAGATGGCTCACATCGATGGTTAGGCTCATTATTCTAATCAAATAGGAAACATATTTGGGCATTATCATCTCCTCATTCTAGTTATTGATAGTCTCATGAGATGATTGGGGTTGTTAACGAAAGTTTTTTTTGTAGGCGGTGATTGACTACTTTTGATTAAACCCGATTCCCTATCTCTGTCTCTGCATCGACACCTTCTTCTTATTTTCCATTTTTTCATTTTTGATTTGTGGTAAAGTTTAGATAATGGTGATGATGAGATGTGATTTTTGATCCATATATAGGTATTACCAAATCAACACTAACCACCACTGTGATTGTGGGTCGATACCGCTAGGCTGAGGTCTATATATAACTCGATAACAATGGGTGATCTGTGTTTTGTTCACAAATGGTAGATTGAGGGTATTTTGCAATTGAGCACTCCAACATGTAAGGGGTAACAATGGTGATGACATGGGTATAATTGGCAGACTGTGATGTTAGAATGGACGGTAGTAGGTTAACAGTGATAATGATGATTTGTAATTTTTTCCAAATTGATGTATTAGCCTATTTGGATTTAATGATGATAATATGATACTGTAATGATTTCTTGAGATTAATGTAGATTTGTAATAGATATAAAAAAAATATTGTAAAGTCCTTTACGTGACAATTATTGTAAAAAGGACTTAGGGATCAAATAATGTCAGATTGATCCATCGGATAGAGTTCAGATATGTTTGGATAAACTCTAGATGAGTTTGGACATCAAAACAGATAAAGGAGAAGACATCAGACAAACTTCAAATGAGTTCAGACATCAGAACAGATAAAGGACAAAACATCGGATAGAGTTCAGATGAGTTCGAATAATAGATCTGATAGAGAAAAGTGTTCAAATAGAGATCAACAAGAGGTTGGATAAGAGTCTGAAGAGTTGAGACTTAGTTACTCTGAGATCAGATAGATAACTAAGCAATCTAGCAAAGTAGTAAAGCAGAATACAAAGGATTGAGAGTTCGTTGAGTGACTGAAGGTCAAGACAAATCGTAGAACGACTTCAGCAAATTGTTGAACGACGCAAAACAACCAAAAAGTACATTTATCAAAGAATAATAGAACTAGTGATCAGAAGCTTAAATCTACGATCCAAGTCTATCTTAATCGTAAAGTGCTGATAGTTGTCGTTATTACTCCAAAAATAGTCCTTACCTTCACTAATTAACACAAATTTTATATAATAGCAAGTAAGGGTCGAACCCACATGAAGTAATATTGTTTTCAATTTATTCCTAATATTTCTAACAATAATAATGAGGGGGTTTTCAATTGATTATAATTAACTAAATAAACAAAAATAAATTAATAGTTTAATCAATGAATTAAAAACTTCAGTTCTTCAATTCAGTATCACATTTTCACAACGCTGATATAATCAAGTTAACCAATATTTTCTCTTTTATGAAATTAATAGCCCTAGATAACCACAATTTGTGCTATCTGAAATTTCCCTTAAGTTTTAAATCTAATGTTGGCAATCGCTTCACTAGATCCTAAATATTATACAACCTAGTTTAATATAACAGTAACATTAAGAATTAGAGAATTAAGTTATTCCAAGCAACAATTATACAATCGCGGATTATTTAACTTGCCTTCTTGATAGTTTTAGTAATACTCAAAAGCTTGACCACAATCATGTAATGCTAATTGCTACTTATGATAAGATACAATACCATTTTCTTAATATTATACCTTAATCTAGCAAATGATAATAGTCATATCAATTCAACGGGCCCTTATCAAATTAATCAAATCAATTACCTTTAATCAATTATAATAGATCATCAAGAATAAATTTCACAAATGAATGAATGAATATTGATAACTTAATTAAACCATTAATTGTAAACAATGTTCAACATCCCTTAGAACTAAATAAAAGTACTTAGCCTGACATGCCTTCAAATCAATTCAAGTCTGAATTTAGTTGAATCCCAAGAACCACCTCTAATCTCCTTACAAAAGAAGTGTTTATAGACTAACATAAACCTAGCTCGCTCATATCAGTCCTAAAGCTATTACAATTCCTTTTTCCCACACAAACTCAGCAAAATAACTGAATATGCAACAAACTTCCCATAGTGGCGCGGCCGCGCCACTTTCCAGTTCATACTCGGCGCGCCCTGCGCCATCCTTCCAGAGCTTTGAAATCCACTTCTCTACCTCGGCGCACCCCGCTCCACTTCCATTAGCAATACTAGCACGGCCACGCTAGGTCTTCAGCGTCTAATCCCAAAGCTTTCCAGTTCATTTCCTTCCTTAAACCATTTCCCGACCAAATGCATCACTTACAATACAATGCAAAACACAAAAAAAAATAGTTAGAATACTTAAGAAATAGACAATTATTCAAGGTTAGACAGCTATATTTGGTAAAGATAGTCATACACATCACTTATACCAGTCTGACACAGTTGACACTCATCAGGCGGCTGCAACAGACTGACAAAAGACTTTTGAGGCTAAGCTACAGGACTTTCTAATGGGTAGATTACCATAAGACAATCTATAAATAGAAGTCTGCATTTAAAGGACAAAAACTCTGATTGCACAAATAAACAGACATGAGATTCAAAAAGAGAGATCAATAAAAGATAATAAAGAGTTTAAAGCTAAATTAAAAATCTCACTCTACGATCCTAATTTGAAACAACTTTATGATCTAGAAATCAAAATACGATTTCTATAACCTTAATCATTGCTACTAAGCCATTAGAAGAATAACTTAAAGATCCTTAACATCACCTCAAACACAAATAAACAACCAGCAAAGACAAGTTTAGATGGTTCTCCTGATTTAGAGGAATTAACCTTTTAGTGAGAAACTATAAAGACGAGTTTAGGTGGCTCACCTGATTCAAAGGAATTAGTTCTCTTTATGAGATTAAGTCTAAGTGACTTATTCTAAGTGACTCATTCTTTTTCACATTGTACACTAAATTCAGAGCTGTAGATTTCAATAATCTTTGAAGGGGTTTAATACATTAATTAATATTTTACTGTGCATAACAAATAAGTTATCTACTTAAACACTCTGGTAAATGATTTAAAAGTAAGAGTTTTAAAAAAGGATCTATTCAACCCCCCATTTAGATATCTCTTAGTACTATCTGTGAATATCAATTGGTATCAGAGCTTGCGTTCTTGCTGATCAAAGCTTTACCGCTTGAGTTGATCCATATGGCACATAACAAAACTAGTTCTGAGATTGGTGATTGAAGCAAATCACCACTGTGCAATAAAGAAAAGTTTGTTAATTGAAAAGTACGTATGCAAACGTATATAGATGCAATAGTTGGTGGAAAACATCTGCCCAAAATGTACCACGGAAGGTTCATCAACATTCTCTAAGGCTATTATGTTGGTCGTAGAGTCCGCTCTATAATCACTTCTTTCTTAGTCGTAGAGTATGTTCCTTTACTTTGACTGAATCGTAGAGTTTTCCTAGCGGGGCATCGTAGTGTCCACTCTACGAACAGACTGAATCGTTAAGTCTTCTTTGTGCGGAGTCGTAAAGTCTATTCTACGAACATACTGAATCGTTGAGTCTTCTTTGTGCGAAGTCGTAGAGTCCATTCTACGATCAGACTGACTGAAGAGATATAACACTAGATCAACCTAACAGATTTGATCTTTTCACTAACTAAGTTCGTGAATATAACACAAAACTTTACAACTCAATACATTCATATCCAAAAGATCAACCTAACAGTTTTGATCTTATTTAACTAAGTCCTTGTACATCCTGAACAATCAAAGGACTTTACAACTCTACTATTGAATGTATTTATCACCTTAATTCGTATCATTAAATCAAACATGCAATGTTCAATAATCTCCTCCTATTTGATGATGACAACACTAATAGCAGAAAGTAATTTGAATAAACTTAATTAAGTAAATGCTTTTAAATGATAGAATGCCTAATATACAGTGAGCAGTTGTACTCTCTTCTCATCTTCTGCTCTTTTCAGTTCCATTTCTTCCTTTTGCATAGCTTCTTATTCTTTCACTTGGAGCCATGCTTGAGAGTTGGATGGTCCCATAGTTGAGGATTGTCCTTGACCACTTACTACAAGTGGTCTCGCAGTTGTGTCCTGTCTGTGATGAATTAGTACTGCTTCAAACCTAGGAGGTTGAATTGACGTTTGAACCAATCTCATCCCATTAGGTGCTCTTCCTCTTCTGCTGCTTTGTTCTATGTTCTTCCTCTTCTCCCCCTTGTTGGCATTATTAATGTTGGCCACCTCAGTTGAAAGCTGCTGCACACCCTGAACAAGTTCTTGAAGTTGAGTCTGGGTAGCAGCTACATCATTGTGATGATCTTGAAGTCGTTCTTCAACTAGCATTTGTTTTTATTCCACCACTGATAGAGTTTCAGCTGTTTGATTAGCTTGTTATCTGAGGGATTTCTTCATTTCAAAGATCTGCTCAGTGAGGAGGGCTATAGATTTAGCATTGGTTTCTTGAAGAATTTTGACTGACTTCTGATGGCTGGCCATTGTATTTAGAAATATTTCATCCCTTTTCTTGAGATTGTCAGAAACTGCTGCAATTAACTCCTTCAGTCTTGAAGAGAATTGGCTTCCCAAATTCTGAGAAAGATAGTTGGCAGTAGTAACGACACTGTCTACTCTTTGTTGAATGTTGTGGGACTTAGATGCCAGATCTTTTTGTATCTCGGCTTGCATATAGCTCGTAAGGTCCGTTAAGCCCTCAGTGGTAGGAAACAGAGATATCTTTTGCAGAATATCTTGGAAGAGTTGAGTTGTTTGCCCCTGGTCAGCCATAGAGCTTGGAATATGGAAGTATTCATGACCAGAGGTTGAGGGAATGTCCTCTTGTGTGAGGAGAAGTCTTGGAGGTAGGAAAGGTTGAGCAGGAGGCATTGTGTGTGTAGAAGGCGGGGTTTGAGGAGAGTGTTGAGGGCACTCTACGTCTTGATCATTTAAGCTTCCTTGACCACTAGTCGTAGAGTGTGTGGACTCTACGACTGGAGTAGAGTTTGACGTAGAGCTTCTTCCAGTGCTTATGTTAGATAGCTCCTCAAATTGATTGAAGGTTCAGGCAGGTGTATGATTTTGTATGAATGTGAAAGGGATGAAGTGTACCTTTTGCCATACTAAAGATGAAAAATAGCTGTTTGAGATCAGCTTTTGGGCAAAATATAGGTTTTTAGGGTAACCTTGAGCCAGAATCACCACGTTGGGATATGCTTTGAAGGTCCAAAATAGTTGATCCCATGCATTGTGTACCAAGGCTCGGTGGAATGGCATCAGTGGCAAGAACTTCAGCAGGCAGTTGTAGTTGAGGTGCCTCTGTTCATTTCTTCCGACTGCCACTATTTCGATGTCATCCTCTTCATCAGTATCCATTGTGGCTGAAGGGATTGAAATGTCTTCTTGAATCTCCCCCTCAGCCTGAGCATCTGCTAGCTCAGGAACTACTGATGGCTCTCCCTCAGTTTGAGTAGTCATAGGTTCAGCTGCTTCAAATGACTCCCTCTTAACTGGAGCATTGTCAGATTTTTGATGTAGCTCCCCCTCAACTACTGAGTTTTTTTCCAGCTAATTTCACTAGCCTTCTTCTCTTTAGTCTTGGCTCTTTTGAAGTGACCTCCTCAGTTTTATGCTTGCTGCGAGTTTCCCTTTGCTTGTCTGAATCTTCATATTCTGAGGCAACCTTCTCTTCAATAGCAATGTCAAGGGCCTCATTTGATGAGCCTTGAGGTTCTTCAATCTCAAGTGCTTTCTTTCCTTTCTTTTTTCTGATTAGACTAGGAGATTGCTTGCTGATCTCCTTAGATTCGGCTTCTGCAGAAATGTTCTTAAATAGCGAGGGCTTTGCACCACTCTACGTTCCTTCACTATCCCCTGACCGGGATAGTTTTCTATTCTCAACTGGATTCCTCTTCCAGTTTTCAAATAGTCTCTGGGTTGTCCTCTTGTTAGCGTTGAGCGCTTCTCCTTCTTCGTGTTCTATCTTTTCCCCTAATATAGATTAAAGGAGAATGTTGATGAACCTCCCATAGAGCATTTTTCTGGCCCCCTTTGCTTTTTCTGCATTGAGGATCCCAGTTTCTGATCCATTCTAACAATAAGGAGCCAAAGTCGATGTTTATCTTCTTCACTATGGCTATCATTATTTTTAGCTGGATCTCGCTGATGGAGTCATGAGCTGAGTCTTTATAGAGGAGGCATTTTCCAATGACGTCAGCCATAAACTCATACTTCTGAGGAAATTCTTTCTTCTTTAATCCTCTCAACTCCGGATTCTTTTTGTGGTGCATCCTTCTCAAGCCCTCCTCTGTGCTCACCATATTGAGAGTCGTGAGACCCCCATGCTTGAAACCTAGGGCTAGGTTTATTTCTTCAGAGGTGAGGTTGAACTGAACCCCTCTAATAGTGGTGGTTAGGGTTCCATTTACATAGGTTCCATTCGTATAGAATTCTCGAACTAGCTTTGATAGAACTCTTATGTTGGTTCCCAAGGTTTCTCGAAGGCCAGCCCTTTCTTGCAAATGGATTATCCTCCGGTACTGTTTATTTGTTGTTGTGAAGGCTTTGAAGTTTAGTTTTGTTCCAGAAATGACTTGAGTAGGCGCCATTTGATTGTTTTTTTGAAACAGGAAGAATGATTTAACTAAGTATTAAAACTTTAGGGTTCTGGATTTTCGAGAGAGAGATAGAGAGGTTTAGGTTTTTGATTTTTGAAGAATAACGAATGACGCGCAGTTTTCAAAGTATTTAAAACTTTCCTCTATGTTTGCTGAAACGCGTGTCAAGTTTTGATAGGAGCACTTTTAGTTGGTTGATGACCATTTTGCCCTTTGTCTCCTCCTAAGCTTTACGATCCTTCTTAACACAGCGATCCTTTGTTTTGACGGTCGTTGAGTTAGCTTTACGACTGAGATGTACTCTGCGATCCTTAGCTTGACAACCGTTGAGTGAGCTCTACAATTTGAAGTGTATTCTACGATCCTTAGCTCGACGATCGTTGAGTAGGCTCTACGATTTGAAGTGAACTCTACGATCCTTGGCTTGACGATCGTTGAGTGAACTCTATGAATTGTATTTTGAAAAAAAAATTCTCCCTGTTATGTTAGTAACTTCCAAAGATATGATATCAAGAATCTAGATTTAATATTCCCAACTCACTTATTAGTTTATTGAATCTTGATTCATCTAAAGGTTTTGTAAATACATCTGCTAATTGATCTTCAGTTGGGATATAGTGAAGTGATATATTACCATTTTGTACATGATCCCTAATGAAATGATATCTTATGTCTATGTGCTTAGTTCTTGAATGCATAACAGGGTTATGAGTTATGGCAATTGCACTAGTATTATCACAATATATAGGGATAGAGTTAAGCTCAAAACCATAATCTGCAAGCTGAGTCTTCATCCATAGGATGTGTGCACAGCAGCTACCTACGGCTATATATTCAGCTTCTGCAGTTGATATGGATACTGAGTTTTAATTCTTATTGAACCAAGCGACAAGTTTGCTGCCTAACATCTGGCAAGTACCACTTATGCTCTTTCTGTCTATTTTGCATCCTGCATAGTTAGCATTTGAATATCCTATTAGATTAAAGGAAGACTCCTTGGAATACCATAATCCCAAATTTGGAGTTCCTTTAAGATATTTGAAAATTCTTTTCACGGCTATTAGATGAAACTCTTTAAGGTTAGCCTGAAATCTAGTGCATATGCATGTAGCAAACATTATATCTAGCTGGCTAGCAGTTAGGTATAAGAGTGAGCCTATCATACCTCTATACTAAGTAATATCAGTGTTTTTACCATTCTCATCTTTGTCAAGCTTAGTGGCAGGTGGTATAGGAGTTTTCATGATGGTTGCAGATTCCATGCCATACTTCTTTAGTAAATCTTTGATGTACTTGACTTGGTTTATGAAAATACCTTCATCAGTCTGCTTTACTTGAAGTCCGAGGAAGAAGTTAAGTTTTCCCATCATGCTCATCTCAAACTTGCTCTGCATAAGTTTGGCAAACCTTTCACATAATTTTTCATCCGAAGAACCAAATATGATATTATCTACATAAATTTGAACTAATAGTGTTTTATCCTTATATTTTCTCAAAAATAAGGTAGTATCTACTCTTCCTTTAGTGGATCATTTTTCAATAAAAAAGTTAGTTAAGGTTTCATACCATGCTCTGGGTGCTTGTTTTAGACCATATAAGGTTTTATCTAATTTATAAATATAATTTGAAAATGTTGGATTGATAAAACCTGGAGGTTGTTCCATGTAGACTTCTTCTTGAAGTTCTCTATTCAGAAATGCACTCTTGACATCCATTTGGAAGATTTTAAACTTCATGTGTGCAGCATGGGCGAGGAAAATCCTTATGGCTTTCAATCTGGCAACTGGAGCAAAGGTCTCATCGTAGTCAATTCATTCCTCTTGAGAATAGCCTTTGGCTACCAGTCTTGTTTTGTTCCTTATAATTACACCATTTTCATCCATCTTATTTCTGAAAACCCATTTGGTGCCAATGACTGGTTTATGCTGAGGCCTGGCAACTAATCTCCAAACTTCAAATTGATTTAGCTCTTCTTGCATGACCTCTATCTAACTTGAATCTCCTAAGGCTTCTTCGATCTTCTTGGGTTCCACTTGAAAGAGAAAGCTTAAGTAAAAGCATTCATTTGAAGTTGCAGCCCTTGTTTTGATTCTAGTATTTAGATCTCTAATTATTAGATCTTGAGTGTGATCTTTGATCCACTTTATTCTACTAGGAACATCTGTTCTGATGCCTTCTTGTCTGAGTTCCTCCAAATCAATTGTTTGTTCTGATCGTAGAGTTTCAATGACTGGTGTGGTGAGCTCTACGATTTTCTCTGCTTGCTCAACGATTTCTGTTGCTGGTTCCATGATCGTAGAGTCCGACTCTACGATTTTGAGTTCTTCTATAGTTGAGTTTATTTCTGATGAATCGTTGAGTGGTGAGCTTTTCTTTTCTAGATCTAATTCATCGAATGTGACATGGATGGAGATTTCAACAGTTAAGGATTCCTTATTGAACACTCTGTATGCTCTGCTATCCGTTGCATAGCCAAGGAAGATTCATTCATTTGATTTTGGCTGGAATTTGGTTAGATGCTTCTTGCCATTGTTGAGTACATAACATAGACAGCCAAACGCATGAAAGTAGCTTATGTTTAGCTTTTTTCCTTTCCACAATTCGTATGGAGTCTTCTTCAACGTTGAGTGTATGAGGGACCTATTCTGGGTGTAGCATGCAGTGCTGATGGCTTCAGCCAGAAATATTCAGGAAGATAGGCTGCTGCTAGAAGGGTTCTTCCTGCTTCAATTAGAGTCATATTCTTCCTTTCTACTACTCCATTCTGTTGAGGAGTCATTGGAGCTGAGAAGTTGTGATTGATTCCATTTTCTTCACAGAACTGGTCCATATCTGAAAAGTCGAACTCTCTTCCATGATCACTTCTGATGGCCTTGATCTTCTCGCCTTTTTCATTCATGATTAGTTTGAAGAGATTGATAAGACGTGAAATGGTTTCATCTTTAGAGCTTAGAAAGAATACCCATGTATATCGTGTGTAGTCATCTACTACCACTAGAGAGTATCTCTTTCCTCAAAGGCTTGTAGTTGGGATAGGCCCGAATAAATCCATGTGTAGTAATTGAAGGGCTCTATCATTTGAGTTGACTGTCTTGCTCTGGAATGAGGTCTTTGTTTATTTTCCAAGCTGACATTCTTTGCAGGATTTTTTTTTGTGATGAAGTTAAGCTTTGACAATCCTCTTACAAGGTTTTTGGAGGCTAGCTTTGACATACTCTTAAAGTTAAGATGAGATAATCTCTCGTGCCAGAGTCAGCACATATCTTTAGAGGCTTTAGTAAGGAAATAGACTGCCTTATCTGAACATAATTTGGCGAGGTTGACCACATAGACGTTTCCTTCTCGAATTCCTACTAACTTTAGAGAATTAGTCTTCAAATCTCTGACTTGGCATTGGTTATTGAGGAAAGTGACTTGATGCCCTTTGTCACATAGTTGACTGATGCTTAACAGGTTATGCTTTAGTCCTTCAACATAAGCAACTTTACTGAATGATATTGCACCATTTTCAGTTGAGCCATATCCTCTAGTTTTACCCGAATTGTTGTCTCCAAATATGACTGCAGGTCCATCATTTTCCTTGTAATCTGTCAGAAGAGCCTTGTCTCTTGTCACGTGTCTTGAGCATCCACTGTCAATATATCAGATGGATCTCTTTGCCTGCATAACAAATCAATCTTTATTTTAGTACCCACAATTACTGGGGTCCTGTTTTGTTAGTACTTTTTGGGACCCAAATCTGTTTGATTTTAGATCCTTGCAGTTTATAATAATGATTTCCTAATAAATATCTATCATTTTTATGATGGTAATTATGATTGATTTGATGTTGACGCTGATGTGTGTGTATTTGTGAATTCCTATTTGTCCAGGACCTGTATGGATTATAGTTGCTCATAGTCCTTCTGTTAGGCTGATATACATTTTCCTTCCATGCTACTCTACGATTCTCATACTTCGTAGAGTAAAAGTTAACTTTACGATTTCTGCATAGTTGGTTAGTAAAGTAAGTTTTGCTTTGACTCTACGATCCTTCGAGGTTCAGCTATAGGTGTTGACTTCCTTTTTAAATTTTTGAATCCTAGGCCATTACGAGTTTTATTGACTAATATGATAGCAGGATTAGCAGAGTGTGGACAGCTGGGAGAGATTGAATATGAGGATTTGATGAACACAATTCATTTATTAAGATTAAAGGATTTACTTTCATTTATTTCCTTTGAATTCTCCATATTAGCTCTGAGAAATAATTCTCAAAACTTAATCCTGATCTGTCAACCACATCTATTTGGCTTGAAATCAGGGTGTCCATAGACAAACTTGAATTGTTCCATATGAAAATTATCTTTTCTAGTTCCTGAATTTTGGATACTAATGAAGACTCTTTCTGAGTGCTTAATTCAATTATCCTTTTCAATTTTTCATTCTCAGTCTCAAGACTAGAATAAATTTTTTCAGTTTGAAGTGTAGCTTCTAATTTTATGCTAATTTTCTCTTTTTTCTCTTTTAAATGAGAATAATATTTAAATAACATTCTAATTTTTTTTTTATGTATTTGTGTAATTCTATCATTAAGTCATGCATGCATTCTCTCAGATCATCAATGTTTAATTCAGGAAAGTAGAAGTCAAATACCTCATCTACATTGAATTCCTTTTTGCTGCTTTCTACTTCTTTCGCCATCAAGCACAGGTTGGCCTTCTGTGGCTCTTCATCGTCACTTGACTCAGAACTTAGTTTCTCTCCTAAGTCACTCCAGGAGCCTTCAGTTATGAAGCTTTTATCTTTCTTTTTTTGCTTGTGGAAGCTCTTGAATTCTCTTTTTGGATTTGCTTTTGATCTGTCCTTCCTCAGCTCTTCTCTTAAAGGTTTTGGACACTTGATAATGAAATGGTCTGGCTTTTTGCAATCGTAGTAAAGGTCATTTGTTTGTTCTTTGTTGCTGCTGCCTCTGAACTTCTGTGGTCTGTTCCTGTTGATGAATCTTTTAAAATGTCTGACCAGCATGCCAGCTCCTTCATCATCATCTGATTCATCTTTATCAGAGTCAGAATCAACCTTAAGATTGCTTTGGTGAACTGAAGTTGTGGCTTTAAGAGCAATGTTCTTCTCCTTCTTTATTCCCTTAGATAGGGGCTCTGCCCTTTGATTCAGCTCCAGCTAGTAGGTAAGAATATTTTCATAGAGCTGTTGTACAGTCATTTCGTGCAGGTTCTTTGACTCCCGGATGACTGTGGTTTTAGCATCCCATTTGCTTGGCAAAGATCTCATGAATTTGATGATGAGATCTCTATTCGGGTAGATCTTTCCAAATGATCTGAGAGAGTTTAGCAGCAAGTTAAATCTCTCATAGGTGTTTGTAATGTTCTCCCCTGATATGTGGGTGAACATTTCATATTGCTGAATAAGTAGTGATTGCTTATTTTCTCTGACTTCTTCTGTTCCTTCATCCATGATCAACAGAGTTTGCCAGACTTCTTAAGCTGTTTTGCAGTTGACAACGTTTTCAAACAAATCATCATTTTGAGATTGGAATATGATGTTTTCGGACTTTTTGTCTCTTTGAACATCCTTCTTTTCGTTGTCGGTCCATTCTTCTCTTTTCTTTGCTACTAGCTTGTTTGGATCTTCAATTGTTGATGCAAGCTTCATTGGTATGACTGACCCATTAAGTACTGTCTCGAACAACTCATCGTCTATTGCATCCATGTAAGCTTGCATACGAACTTTTCAGTTAACAAATTTTTCTTTATTGCACATTGGTGGTCTGTTACCTCCACCGAGTTCTGATCCGTTCTTGTTGTGTGCCATTAAATTTACTCAAGTTTGTAAGGCTTCAAATGTGAGAACCTGCTCTGATACCAATCGTTAGTTTCCAATGACACGAAAGATATTTAGAAGGGGGGTTGAATAGATACTTTAAAACTTTTTCTTTGTTTTGTTTTAAGAGATAATGAATTATTAATCAATTAGTTTAGCACAGCGGAATATGATTTAGATACCCCTTCTTGATATGTTAATGTAATAATTCAACAAGCAGTTATATAGCAGGTATATCAGTTAAAAAGACTCAAAATGAAAGACACAGGTTTTAAGTAGTTCAGAGTTCACAAGACTCCTACTCTACTGTTCTGCTCTTCGAGCAGCAAATTCACTAAGGATACTCTTACAATTTTTGAATCTCTAGGATTCCTTCAAGACCAACAGTCTTGGTACTTTAGTTCACTAAGAACTTTACAAGTCCAGCAGACTTGAATACTCTAGTTCACTAAGAACTCTTATCGTGAGTAGTGATGATTTTGGTGTGCTACTAAGTTGCGTTTAGCATAAGTTTATGAAGAACTTAGTAGCGAGGTAAGATTCTTTTCAGTTTGATCTTTTTGAACTCTTGCGTATGTCTTTCTTTCTTGTGCAATGCTTCTTTTTTTCTTTTTTCAGATCTGGGCATTTTATATGAGAGCTACAGATTTCTTCCCGTTTGAATGTCTGCTCTTAGCTTCAGATTCTGCCTGTTACCTCACAGAGTAGAGTTGCTGAATATTATATTCTTTTAGCTCATTAATGTTCTGACGAGGTATTAATTGATCTGCAAATACTGTCCAAAAAGGAGTTTCCTTTATTCTTGGGACAAGATATGACAGTCGTAGGTTTCTATCAACTTTCATAAAGGCGTTTGGTCTTCCATAGAAATATGGCTGATATGACACAATCTTCTGACTTTTACTACCTTAAAAGTCTTCTCTCTGTTGCATAACACGCGTTGGTCAGTCCTTTGTCTTTTCTGACTTTAGGCTCTTGGCAGATGTTTATCTGACACATTGATGCAGATTGTTCTTCTCCACGAAGTTGCTTCGGTCTTGAGATCGTAGAGTTTTATTCTAAGGCTACTCTGTTGGTCGTAGAGTCCGTTCTATAATCACTTCTTTCTTGGTCGAAGAGTATGTTCCTTTGCTTTGACCGAATCGTAGAATTTTCCTGGCGCGACATCATAGTGTCTCTACGAACAGACTGAATCGTTAAGTCTTCTTTGTGTGGAGTCGTAGAGTCCATTCTACGAACATATTGAATCGTTAAGTCTTATTTGTGCGAAGTCGTAGAGTCCATTCTACGATCAGACTTACTGAAGAGATATAACACTAGATCAACCTAACAGATTTGATCTTTTCACAAACTAAGTTCGTGAATATAACACAGAACTTTACAACTCAATACATTCATATCCAAAAGATCAACCTAACAGTTTTGATCTTATCTAACTAAGTCCTTCTACATCCTGAACAATCAAAGGACTTTAAAACTTTATTATTGAATGCATTTATTACCTTAATTCTTATCATCAAATCAAACATGCAATGTTCAACAATTGTAGACAAGCTTCTAAAAATGCATCTAAAGGAAAAAGATGTAGATTCTTTGAATGTGTTGGGTATTTTCTATATGAATATATGCGTACAAGTATACACGGTCAACAAGTAATATACTAGTAAGTAGAGTATTGTTCCCACAAAGAATTAAATAATAATAATAATTACCAAATACTAATTTTATATCAAATTCATTTTATTTAAACAATCGCATTTTAACTTATGAAATAAAATCTAATTAAAATTAAAAATTAAATTAAACTAATGAAAATGATTAAATTAGATTTTAAATATTTAAGATCACAATTTTTTCCAATATTTCATTTAAATCTCTTCACTCTCTTTTTAATTAATTAATTATATAAAATTGTTAACCGAGAATTCTTTATAGTATTTATACGCATCTTCCAATGACATATAAACGAATTATTCTAAATCTGACCATTAGGCAACAGAACTAGAGAGTACATCCTAATTAATTAAAACACTATATTCCTATGTGAAATATGTTAAATAGAATATTAACATCAGATTCTCCTTATGGTTGCATAAAATACATATGTATATTCCTATCATATATACTAATCATATAAACCTTTTCAGATTTTATGAACAGATGTTATCATATTCAAATCTAAATCTATACTCCATCTTCCAATTTTGTATAGATTATCCCATTAATTACGTACCCTTAATTAATTACACGAATGCCCAAAATATTATAAACAATTCATATATAATCATTATTAATAAAAAGAAAATAAATTAAATTAAACTACGCAATGGATTCAATTGCAATCTCAGATAAAAATTAATTCATAACTAAATAATAAATTATCTACAAATAATTCAATATCTCAAAAATTACAAAAATAAAAGTAAAAGAAAATAAATCAAATCTGTATTTTGATATCTATCTATCACTCAGATCACAATCTTAAATTCCTAAGCTTCGCCTTTAATTCTTGAATCCTTCGCGTTTAATATTTGTATTTAAACTAATAAAATTAATCTACTCTATTCTAATTCTATGCTAATAATCTGTTAATATATGTTAATGTATATTAAAATCTACTGAAAACATAATAGTCATAATGTATTTATAGGTTACAATATTAATCCTAAGCAAAAGTGGAACTAAAATCCAATTTGTAATCAAAATAATGCTAAAAATTGCGAATACTCCGTTTCTGGCCAATTTTTGCGTAACCAAACAGGGCCCTATCGCCTTGACTAGTCGACCAACACCGTGCGCGACCCGCTTTTGCTGCTCCCATGCGACGCCGTTTTAATGCTGCAATGTTAAGCCCCAAGCTCCATCCGTGTCAAGCTCACCTATTGCCTTATTCTTCCCTGCGATACGGCGTCGTCCGTGCTGCGTGTTCCTCAACTCCTACCATGACCGCGCCATGCGCCTGCTACCATACTTTGCTATTATTACGAAATTGCCCCTAGCAACTTATTATCACGCATCATGCGCCCAGCCAAGTTTCCTTAATTACGCTTATGCCATCAGACTTACAGAATTTACCAAATTGCCATTAGCTTTTATTTTTCCTACAAAATCAAATATAAATTAATTAAAAATAAATAAAAATACTATAAAAATTATAATAATGCATAATAATAAATAAATCACCTAAATTACTAAAAATACTTAAAAATGACAAATAATTAAGCCTAAAAATATTCAATAATTAGGTATAAAATTCAATTATCAAATACCCCTAAACTTAAATATTTGATTGCCCTCAAGCAAAAAAAAAAAAAAAAACTACAAAAATTAAACTCTACTATATAAACCAAAATTACTCGACTAACTTGAGTAACAAATCAATATGAAATTTAAAAATTAGTCTCAAAGATTTTTTAAATGATAACTTAAAGAAAATTTCAAAATTATGCAAAGCCAAAATATTTAACATATTTATTAGTCTTACTTTAATTAAGATCCTTCGTGTGTGTATGAATCCAAATGTATCAAACTAATTTAAACTCAAATAAATTTATGTAATTAAATGTCTCATAAAAGATATTACACAATAAAAAAATTACAAAGCAAAACTCTATAACTCACTTTTGAAACCACTTTTTGCTAATAAAGGCAAATATAAATTAAAGGATCAAAATATTTTTTTTTCCTCTCACGTTACGTACACTAGAATCATTTTTTTTTAAGTTCACCACATTCCTTTCCAAATATATTATATTTTTTCTTCATTCATCATATGTTAGTTCATTTTATGCTCCATCTCACTCTTTTTTTTTATGCTCACGAGTACGTTTTACGCTCCATCTCGTTTTCTTTACATGTTTATGAGTGAGTTTGTCTTAAGCTCTATCTCAACTCACCATATGACTATTAATTCAACTCAGAAAAGATCAATTCATCAAACAATCCGAGAACAATTTACCTAAATCATCTTCCTCAAATTATATTATACCTCATATTTCACTTCAAGTTACAATCAAATAAGTTATAGAATTCACAAAAATCTATCATAAGCAATTAACCATATAAACTTTCTCTAAGTTAAAACTAACCCAACACAAATGAATATGAGTGCATAAAAATAAAGAATTATAAATAAAATAATAACCAACAATATACAAAATTTAGACTAACAAAAATTTATCTATTTTTCAAAAGTTATTAAGTAAAAACCAAAATTTATATCATCGACCATAATTCAAATTCAATTAATTCATCGCTTAAGAGACTCAACCTAAAAACTAAGTTACCCCATTTTCGCAGGAAACACAATTGCACTTAGCATGTACAACAAGACTTTAAATCTCAATGTTACTCCAAGTGGACGAGTTGTGTCTCGTGAGGGTTTATAGTGAATTTACCCATAAAATTCTTAAAATTTAAATTAAAATAAACCTCTCTTTTTTTTCAAAATTTACCCACACCCCCAAACTTAAAACAGACATTATCCTCAATATATAAAATAAAAGAAATTAAAAACAAAGGAATCCCCTAAATATGTAGCATTTTTCTCCTTATCTGCTAAGCTTGGACTACATTGAATAAACCTGAAACCAAAAAAAAATGTTAAAACAAATAAATAAATAAATAAATTTTATTACTAAAAAATCTACTAAAAATAAAAATTAAAACTTGGGTTACCTCCCAATAAACTTCTGCCTTGATCGCGCCATGCGCCTGCTACCATACTTTGTTGTTATTACGAAATTTCCCCGGCTGCTTATTAACACGCGCCCTACACCCAGCCAAGTTACCTTAATTACACTTATGCCATCAGACTTGCAGAATTTACCAAATTGCCATTAGCTTTTATTTTTCCTACAAAATCAAATATAAATTAATTAAAAATAAATGAAAATACTATAAAAATTATAATAATGCATAATAATAAATAAAACACCTAAATTACTAAAAATACTTAAAAACTCGCAAATAATTAAGTTTAAAAATATTCAATAATTAGGTATAAAATTCAATTATTAGAATGTGAATAAGAGAATTACATCCGGGCTCTTCAAAAACTGGAAGAAAAACCTAGTGGAAATCTCTTGCTCAAAACAATTTGAGAGTGATACGACCACTCACTGAGGTTCATAAGCCAGTGAGACTATGAAAGAAAAGGCCTGGAGCAGACAGGGATGATGAATCTCAAGGATCAACCGCTCTATGACCTACTGCTGCCCTTGCCTTAACAGTTGACTCTTCAGCTCACAAATAGTTAAAGCGGAAAGGTAAGGTGCCGGAAGACATTCCCAAGGATACTCAAGAGGTTCCCTTAGCCCCTGAGAAGAAGGAAAAGATGAAGATAAAGATGAAGACAAAGAAGAAGTTTAAGGGGAATGAAGAAGACATTTCCAGGGATTCTCAGGAGACTCCCAAAGCTCATGAGAGGAGGGAGAAATCAAAGAAGTAGAAGAAAAGGAAAGAAATAGAAGAGGAGATCACCATAACTCCTAAGACAGTCTGGAAGGCCAAGGAAAATGACAACTAGACCTCTCGAGAAGACAGCCTTTGAGGTTCATGTCAACATGAAGACATAAATATGATATTTGACATTAATTCCAGCGATTTATTTGGTTAGGTATTTCTTTATATATATATATATATATATATATATATATATATATATATATATATATATACTTGAATAAGGTTTTGAATAAGGTTGTGTTTTGTTTGATTTATTTAGTTTTTTAAATGTAGTGACACTTCTACCTTGCAAAATTTGAGAAACCGATGCTTCCAATCACATTTGACCAGTTAAAACTTCGGAGTGTGCAACTTACCACGTCAATCATAATTAAAGGGTGTAAGAAAACTCGTTTTAAACTTAAGGGTGTGACAGTTTTTTGACATGTAAATTTTATGGTGCAATATGCACTCTAGTCAAAATTTAATTAACTACAGCTAAACACTAATTTGAAGATGAAAAACCATAATAAACAAGCAATCTAGAAATTCGAATTCACTATATAATAAATAATCTAATTAATTCTATTTTATAACTCAAATTACGTCATTGGTTTGGTGTACATAATTCAGAAAATAAAACAATCAAGTCCAAATAAAAATTAACCATAATTTTAATCTCCCTTCCCTTTAATTTAATAATTTTATTAATACATGGGCAAACATAGATTATTAAAATTTAGAGATTAACTACTAGAGCTGCTTGTTGCTGTATGGGCACCCATCTTTTTATCCAATTTAATTAGTAATTTTTGCTTGTTCATTCTTACCGGCTATAGTTATATCTAAATAAAACATATTTTGTGGCTAGTGTATGTTGGTGTAGTATTCTAGTGATGCATGTAACATATTAGTTCCGGAGTGATATTTCAGTAATAATACATATTCCAAGCTAGAGTTCGCCCATCAAAGGCTGCTCACAATTCCTGCAAGTATTGGATATAGAATCGGTAAAGTAAGATAAGCTATAATTCAAGGGCCTATGAAAATAATGGTTTGAAGATTTTTTTTGTTTAGCCACAAACTACACAACCCCAAAAGCAAAACATGAGCACGAAGCAAATAACACGCGTTTATATCCAAAAGTAAGTCTGTAGATTTTACGGCAATTTAATTTTGCAGTACCAATTCCAGTTATTGGTAGATTTAGTAGCTGAAAATGCAACAAAAGCATATTTAGCATAATACACTCCACTCGCCCAGATAACAAAATCCTTCACAAAACACCCTTGAGCACTTCTAGTACGAGGGATATAATGAATCTCGCCCACTTTACAGTTGTTGATAGCCTTCTGCAATTGGCTCCCTTCTACTATCTTCATTTAAGCAACTACTTGTCACTGCAAAATTAGTATCGATTAGTAGCATGCCCAAATTTCAATTAAAGGACAGAGACGACTTGGTGCAGATTACAACCAGAATATTTTAATCTTACTCATTAAGAGGTGAAATTTTTGTTAGTTGATAGACAAAAAACCAATTTTTACATCCTTAACTTTGTTAATAATTAAAAGCACACCAAATTTCGTTTACATAAACAAAATGCACCCACCCATCATATCTATTTCCAGCCATTTAATTACTCGAGAGTGCATATCTAGATCAAAATTACGGGCAAAAAATGCAAAATATTAACAAGATGTATAAAAAGAATATAACAATCACATTTTATAACCGACAAAAAAGTGCAAGTGCATAGCTTTAATAGAGGGTCAAGTCAAGGTCAAATTATAAATCATCTCTCTCCAACCAATCCCTTCTCCCCTCCCATTTGAAACGCATAACAGCCACACATAATCCTCTAAAATTCGACAATATACATTTCAAGCCCAAACCAGACCCATTTGATTGACGAGATCTTTGTTTCACTCCAATAGCATTTTTGAACCCTAATTAGCAATTATGATGCGAAGTAGAAGAAAAGATCAGGGGACTGATTGCTTATTATGAATATCTTTATTTAGTTATACATCTATTGTAATTAATAATTAATTTTATTATACTCCCTCTCATAGTTGTCAAATCGTGAATCGTATCATGTATCGAAACCCTCGTATCGTGTTTTATTTATCGTATCGTACGATATGAAAACAAAATAAAAAATGTAATAATATATATTTAAACATATAAAACACAATTTATTAGACAATAAGGCATATTAACTTGACTATATATAAAAGTAGTCAAGTAAATATTATTATAGACTAAAAATAAATTTTAAAGTTAAACAGTAACTAAAATACTCTAAATTGATTTATTAGATATTATTTCAGTAATCTTTATAAAATAGCAAGAGAAAACGAAAATTCAGATTCACCTTTAATCTAAAACAGAATAATTCAAATTTAACAAGTGAAGATTTATGTATTTGCTTATAGAAAGCAACGTGAGAAAAATAGAGCGACATTTTTAATAAGATAAAATACTCTAAAAAGTGATTGAATAATCATGAAACGATATAAAATATGTTTTTGCTAAAATACATCTTCAATTGAAATGGTAAAAGTGTTTAAAGTTTGTTTTTAGTATTTTAGATCTACATGAAAACTTTTCAAGTTGGTTGTTTTTAAAAAGTATCGTATCATATCGAATCATAATTGAATCGTACAATACAATGTCATTTTCGATTCACCCGACGACACGAATTGAATCGTCTCCGTATTGTATCGTACGATACGTTTCGCGTATCGTACGATTATAACTATTCTCCCTCCGTTTCAAATTATAAGATCACTATTAACTTTTGAAAAGTCAATTTGAAACATTTTCAATTCAAAATTAACACAATTCATTTAAAATTTTAAAATTATTAATCTTATAACTAGCAGTACTTTCAATGTAGTTTATAATATTCATAATTGTATTGACATAAACTAATTGAATTCATGTCAATTTTGAGTTTAAAAATGTCTCAAATTTATTTTTCAAAAGTCAATATTGTTCTTATAATGTGGAACGAATGAAGTATTATTTAGATTATTCTAAAAGTTTAATTATAGTCGTAGAATAGAATATAATTAGAGGTGGTTTCCCTGGACCACATGTTGTAATTGCAGCGATAGATTTTGAATATTTGTCTGATTTGCTACAAGCGTTGCAATGGACTATGCAATTCTTTTAAGGTGGTCCTCCCAATTATAAGTCATCATAACTGCTAATATATAGGTGTATAAACATATGTATTTCCTACACAATTTTTTAACTGACTTCAATTTTTGCAAAGAACTTGTTGAGTCTCTTTCTATTAACCAGGGACTCTCTTTCTATTACAATTCTATTTGACTTTAAAAGCATACTAAAAAGGAGGACAAAGTGACAAAACTGTTCATATTTAAATTCTCATTTAATTGCATAGTTCTCTGTACATGACTAGTAATACTCTATAAATATGCGTAGAGAATAGAAATATGACAATTAATAATAAGGGTATTACAAGTAAATTATTGTAAGAAAAAATTATTTAAGGTTAGTAGACATTTAACTTAGAACCACCTCAAATAATAATAAGGACTTTTATTCTAAGATGGAGAGAGTATTTTATTTTGTAATTTAGAGAATTTATTGTAATTAGTAAATTTTAATTATTATATTAGTTAGATTATTCTATAACTTTAATTACAGTAGTAGAATATAACTGCGAATTGTTTTCTTTTTTAAATTAAAGTTTTTACATGCTCTACAAGTTATTTTTAGGTTTTCCATATAAGTATCGTAATCCTTCATTATTTTTTAAAGTTGAATAATTATCAATTGAAACTAAAGCTTTGTGTTATATTTGTGTGTTCTACCGGTTCCATGTGTTGATAGATTATATATCACTGTTCTTCCTCATCTTAATCTATATTTCTAAACCTGTCCTACAACACATTAACAACCGTAATAATCACCTCGAAATTCAGCCAAAAACAATTCATTATCCACGTCGTGCGTAGGGATTCTAGCCGAAAAATCCATCTAAGATCCATATCAAACCATTCATTAGTATCGAGAAACCACTAGGCTTTGTCTAGCCAGCAATTCTGAGCAGATTCGAACTTGATTCGTCACTCCAGAAATCAATTCTCCTGCCCTTGTCACGGCAGTGGGAAACTTGGTGTTGAACCGGAGTTGGCGTTCATGGAAGAAGAGGATAGACAGAGAACAAATAGAAGAGGTAGATGAAAGGTAGAGACAAGAAGAGATTAGGTTTTGGCTGGTTTGGTTGTAACATTAATGTTTTTGACATAAAAGTCGTCATTTAAATCACGTTATTCCCTCTCCGGAAATGGCTGGAATTGTGTGCGGAGGAGAGTACATTTTGTATGCGAAATTGAATTTCGCTATTTAGGATGCTTTTAATTGCTACAAAAAATTTAGGGTATAAATCAAATTTTCAGTTAAATTGTAGGGTGCAAACTAGATTTTAGTCTACAAGTATATAGTAGAACTTAAGAATCAGAGTGAAACTTATTCAGAAACATAAAGCAACAAGAAGAACGCATCAAAGCATTGTTAATGTTTAACAACTGTGCTAATAGCAGTGCATAAACCAACTTTTTAATTAAGTAAACATAGGATGCGACTTGAAACTCACTCATCACATCTTAAGTCGAATTGTAATCTGAAATTCAATTCTAAAATGTATAGCAAAACAAGTGAGTAACTCTATCAATCAGAAATTACAGACTTCCTATTATAAGTTAGGTGACAATGATAGAACACAATTCAGCTTCTGCGTGAGACCAGGAATCCACGTAACTATGTAAGGTAAGGTGACTATTATAGAACACAATTCATCTCCCATCAACTGGCCAAAGCATAGTAACCAATTTTTGGTTTACTTGAGAATAAACATAAGCGTCTTAAGCAATATTAAGATCTATGCTAGCCGACTGGTATTGTAGTCTAAAATTAAGCAATTTTCAAAGGAACATGAGCATCCAAAAGGTAATAACCTCACTCCCCGCATAATAAGCCGAGCAGTTGCCTACGGAAAATCTTAGCAAAGAATTGGCACTAGTCAAAATGTAAGCTCAATGGAGTAGCAGGGATACAGGTATAGACAACTTACAAACCATGAAAGAAATTACGTGTGAAAACAATGCATAATAAGGATGAACAATAAAAAAGGACTAGAAAAAAATTCAAATTGGATAAAAAGACGAGTTTCAATACTTACAGCAACAACCCATCTAGTAGCCGCTCCCCAAAAGTAATAAATTGACTGATGCTTGGCTTGACGTAGACATTTAACTGCTCAAAAGGTTCTTCCAAATTGTTTGCAGGCGAAACAACAAACCGATTACATCTGATCTCGCAATAGCTATTATGTAAATGACGGATAAATAGAACGTAAAACTGATCACCCTGGGAAGCAATGGATGAGCCGTCTGCACGGGGCACGATATGAAAATAATGCCGCAAAAATTCTTCCGGGAACTTCCAATCCATAAAGACATAGGTCTGGGAGTTTTTTACCCAACAAAACTTATCGAACCGATAGCCGATAAGGTAATCAAATTCAGAGTCAAAGCCTGAATCTATGTAATAACGTGTCTGCCCGATCACAATAGGAGGCTCAGAGGTGGGAAATTTCATGAAGTTTTTTTCTCCCTCCATCTCCACCAGAGAACCATCACGTATATTATAAACATAGGACGGAAAATGGGACTTGTCAGATGAAAACACAAGCTCGTAGAGTCCTAAAGGTGTCATGGTATATATAAAAATACCGTCGTCATATTTGCGCCGGTAGCAAAAATAATCATAGCCAACTGTGGGGTTCAATACATCAAAAAGTGGCAAAGACTTCCCTTGAAATTTTACCGATGGTAAAATCTCCCAGCGGCCAATTTCTGGATCAAAATACTCAACCCAATTTGTATGAATTTCATCAATTTCAGTATAAACCTCATTCAAACCCCCTTGGACGTATATTTTTCCATCCAAAACAGCGGAAGAAAATTGGGATCTCGCCATATTCATAGGAGATACCTCCTCCCACTTTGCATCCGCATTGAGCTCAGTGTTATACCTATACACCTTATTAGAATAGTTGAATTCAAAATTTCCCTGCAATAATCTACCCCCTAATACATATATAAAGGATCCTAATCCAACAGCAACAGACGACCTGGACTGGTAGGTTTTAGAAAATGGTTGAAGTATCTTAGGAGGGATGGGGTAGTCAGAAAGACAGAAGTTGTCTGATGGAGGGTTAGGGTTTGATGAGTTATCTTCAAGGGGAAAGGCGTACCAGTGGGTACTTTCCTCAATGGAACATTTATCGGTGAATGTGCGAAAGTAAAAAACAACACTGGTACCTCTTCCGTTGTTCTCCTCCCGTGATTGAAATGGATCCATAGCCATCAACAATGACTGTACCGACGTTACCGAATCTAGAGCCTCCGATGCCGGATCTATAGCCTCCGATCCCGGATCCATAGCCTCAGATCCCGGATACATAGCCGGTCGAGGTTCCGGCAAACTTTGTCCGTGTCCAGCCTCACTCACAGTCAATGTCGAATTACACTCCCGCTGTATAATTCGTCTATCAGGGGAAAAAGGCAGTAGTCGAGAGAAGAGAGAGGCAGATTCTTCGCATGGATAGTTAAATTTCGACATGGCAAGTCGATATTGAGAACACTACAGGTCCAGCAGTTTCACCTACCCAATGGTCAGAATCATTTATTGGTATTTTCCTTTAAGGGCCTGTTCGTGTACTCCTTATAAGTCGGTCAACAAATTTACAAGGACTTAAGTCAATAAGCTCGTTCGTGGTCAGTTTTTTTTTTGATTAATATAAGTACTATATAAATTTATAGTTTTTAATTTCACCCACTTTCTAAAGGAAGCTATTAGAAGATTAGACATTTATACCCATTAGTAAATCAAGGTAGGATCAAAGAGAGAGATTCTCCGAATTTAATAACTTGTACTCATTCAAATTAAACAGTATATGACCATCCAACATGTATACATACATATATATATATATATATATATATATATATTGCAGTTTTGAGAGCAATCAAACACTTTTGAAGAAAACCATAGCTGGTCATCAATTAAGCTAAATGGAGAGCGATGATGGTTTTAAGTGTAAATGTACAAAAATATTGAACGCACTGTTTTTTATGAAGGCAAATATTTGCTTATTATTCCCTTAATCCAAAAAAATATGAATTTTCAGAATTAAATTGTACAATTCAACAATCTTAGTTTGATCTAATACCTTGAATAATAACAAAACTTAACACACAAAAATTATTATATAAACATATGCTCATATTGACTTGATAGTCAATTTCTTAAAATCATATACTCACCGTTAAACATTACTTGTTAAATATATGAATAATGTCTACCTTTTATTTTTCAATTCCATGCATCAAAATGACATTCTACCAAAAGAAAAATAATCTATAACTTCTTTCACAAAGATATGAAAAATAATCTGCAACTATCCAACCAAAAATAATCTTTCATTGTGAAACCTTCCGCAACAGCTGGTTGAGATTAACTGTATTTTTACAAACAAAAACACTTTCAACCCCTACCACCGCCACTAACACTCTAAAGAGTCTAAACGCTCCTCAGACACCATGGCAATCACCCCCACCACCAACCACAACCAAACCATAGTAGTAATAAACACCAGTACGAACATAAATTTTTTGCAATCCTTTGTCACCACCACTCCGATGGCCTCACATTATAAGCCACTTCTTTTGAGCTAATCTAATAACCAAGAAAAATGTACTATTATTATTAATGAAAAATAATAATATTTTAAAAATTATTTGTGTGCACACATATTTATGTGTTATGCTATGAACATTATTAATTCAATTTAAATTGAATTAAATATGTGATAAACAAGAAATTAAGTGATGATGATGGTGATCTTAAATTATAATTAATTTAAGCCTATTTAATATGCATTGTGTGGCATAATGGTTAAGATGGACTAATTAATTAATTAATTAAATTAATGGTGAGATGATTAAATAATTAATTGATCAATGAGAATTAATATTGAGTTTAATATGAATATTAAAAATGTTATTTGATATGGTCCAATGTGTTAAAAAATTAAAGTCCATATAAATAGGATTACTAGAATCTAATTAATTAGCCCAATAGAAATAATTGAACATAGCCTCATGGAATTAATTGGTAGTCTAATGAATATTATTTGGGCTAGCCCAAAGTGTATGAATGATGTTGGTATATATATGTGTGTATGATGTTGAGATATATATATATAGGTGCATATATATATATATAAAATACCCCCTTGACCGACCACTTTCCCCCATGAAGCTAAATGCTAATTTTTTTTATCTCTTAAGCCATGTGAAGTGGAATTATGAGCTAGGATGTAGGCATTTGTCCTTAAAGTGGGATTAGGTCAACATTTTTTAGCTAAACTTGGCTAACCATTGGTTAATGTCATGATAAGTTGGTTAAATACATGTATTAATTCATGTATATGGAGTGTATGTGTACATGGCCTTAGTCTATAAATAGAAGTCTCCAATTCATTTTAGAGAGTTTATTCCAAATTGCTAAGTGTTAGTATAGAGAGAAATTGAGAGAAATAAGAAAATCTAAGAGGAACTCTTGCACTTTGGAAGTTCAAGGGGAGTCCAAGAAGAAAGGACAAAATGGAGAGCTTCTACAAGTTCATTTCTAAGAGAAGAAAGACCTCAAGAAGGTATTAAAATATTTAACCCTGGCACTTTAGTTAATCTATCATGTTTAAGCTTGTAGTATGTATATTTATGCTTGGTTGTGGGGGAATTTGTGTGTGGGAATCATGGTAAATTTTGAAGACACAAGGAAGGATTTGTGAAAGAGAATATGTGATTTATATGTGTTTATAGGTGTTCTATGTCTAAATGAACAAAAAAAATGCATGTAAGCTTAAAACCCTAAGTGTACTAGTGAAAATATGAGATTTGGTACAAAATGAAATAATTTTGATTAAATAAATATTTGGTACCAAAAAAATACATGTAAGCTTAAAACCCTAAGAACTAATAATTTTGATTAAATAAATATTTTTAAAAATAATTTAACATTTGTAATATTGACGAGTTATGAGTTTGTAAAATAACAAATCTGATTTGAGCTCATTTGAATGTAAAACGAACAAGTTATGAAAAGTTGAATAAAAAATGGTAAAATTTTAAGATGTTGAAAAACTTGCTTAAGCATTCTACTCAACAGCGCTAGGGCGCGCTCTTTACAAAGGGAACCAAAGTCGGTGCGTTGGTATAATATTTTTTTAATAAAACGTGGACTTCGCCAGGGCGCAGTCCCTAAAGCTAAATACTGTGCCAGGGCGCAATGCCTATTGTCTGGGTTGGTTCGATTTGACTCGACCCCGAAAAAAAAAACTTTTATAATAAAATAAAGTAATAATTAAAAATTATTTTATTTGTGAGTTAATTAAAATAGTATTAAAGAATCATTTTAATTAATGATAAAAATTACTTTAAACAATTAAAATAATATTAAAGATTATTTTAATTGTGGATTAATAATGTATGAATAATTAAAGTAATATTAAAGAGACTTAACAATTATAATAATAATAAAGATTATTTTAATTTTGAATTAATAAAGGATGAACAATTAAAATAATATTAAGAATTATTTTAATTGTGTACTAATGGAGAATAATTAAATTAAACTAAGAGTAAATGATAGTTTAATTTGGAATTAAGCAAAAAAAGTAATAACTTAAATTATTTTATTTATGGATTAATAATGTATGGTCAAATAAAATAATAATTGAATAATAATGAGTTATAAACAAATAGAGTGAGAACACTTTATTTGTGAATAATTAAATGATGATTAAGGATAATGAAACAAATAGAATAATACTAAATATTATTTTATTTGTGATGATTAATAAATGAATTAAAGGAAGTGAAAGACAATGATGTTTAAGTAAATAATTTTATATGTAATAATTGAATAATAAAAAATAATTTGTGAGTCCTAGTTGTATAGAACTAGTGAATCAGATTGTAATGAAATGCATGTATTGTGACTACCCCAAATTCGGGTCCCTTGAACCTCAGATTCGATTCAATATGAGTACATCCTTTTTCTTATTGTTTATGAATTATAACAATATTATAATTGCTAAATAATCATTTATTTACAATTTTACAACATCTTTTTCTATTCCAGAATCGCAATCTTTATACATTCCTAGTATGTCTCAATATCATACATGATACAACATTCTATTACAATCATTTTGAGTATTTAACACTCATATTACATACCAACCAATTCTTATACTACACAATTATTTTACTTGTCCAATTCGGACTGATATTTACAATAGTCGTTTAGACCTTTAGTGAATGTGATATGCATTCATGTTTCTTGATCTTTATCAAAAATCTTGAATAACATACACTATCTGAAAAAATGTTGGTTTTAAGCAAGAGTGAGCACAATGGCTTAGCAAGTTTAATAGCTACACATAACACATTGCATGCTTCACGTATTCAACATACTCTGCATTTTATGAATGCTTCATACTTCTTATGCATCGCATATAATACACACCTACCATATATCAAGTCATGCTTCTTATTCTGTACATACTTCTCATATAATCATACTTCATGCGTTTCACATAACACAAATATCATCAATATATTTTCATATCAATAATTTAATAACATGTGGTTGCATAAAAATGCACATAGGAGTAAGTTCTGAAAAACTTGTCTGGTTCGCTTCTATAATTTATGCTTATTTGCGTATTTCGTTCAACCTACAATTTATTTATAAAATTAACATAATCATTAGTTACAATGACTATTAATTAGTCTTAACTTAAGACCTTAACTTCAAATTATTAATTAGCTCTTTAGTTGTCCAACCAATGAACATTTACGTTCTGGTTTTTACCATGCTGAATCTTCCAAAATTCATAGTAATTAGCACGTTTATCCGAAAATTACAAATCTTAAGTCCATTTCACACGAAATTTAATTCTATACAACTTTGTAGAAGGAAAACTTTTCATATTATGCACCAAACAACACAGATCTAACAATTTATACAACCTGTTCAGAGAATAAAATTTTCTGGACAGTCTCACCAAATAAATTCTTTCAAAATTGTTATGCTCCATAAAATGGTTAACTATTTTGGAAACTTCTATATAACTTCCATATCTACAACTTTGTAGTTTACACCAACTTCAAATTCCAAACACATTTTTATATGATTTTTGCAAGCACAAAAATCGCTGAAGATTCTGGGCAGCAGTTTTTTCGGGCCGACCCAAACTGATTCAAACAGTCACAACGAACAAATCACAAAGAATTTCTGAGATCTAAATTTTTTTACGTGTAGATTACTTCTGTAACTTTAATTTGATATATTACCCACTCTCTAACTCCAAAAACTCTATTTTATAAAAATCATCAAACCACAGCGACACAACTCCCATTTTTTCGCGAATTGCTCTACAACTTTTCTTTCACTTTAATTTAATCCGTGAATCATCTAATAGATTCATTAAACTCTATGGTTAGACCATTATAAACAAGATTACCCATAATCTAATACCATTAATCTCATCAAAACTAACATTTACCCAATCAAATCAAACATTAAACAAGGGTATAACAATATACCTTCAAAGCTTCTTCATTTCTCCTCTTGACTTTCTTCTTCTTCTCTTTTCTTTCTCCCGTGAGTACTCTCATCTCTCTATATATTGCTGATGATAATGCTCCAAATAAAGTGGGTGTTGGTTGATATAAAAGATATAATCCAAGATAGGATAATAGAAATAAAATGTGATTGGTTGAAACTAGATTTCCTTGGATAAGATAAGTTATGATTGACTCTTATTAACCCACCTCATTAAAAAACTGAGATGAGCTGGCCCACTAAAAATCTGGAAAGTTAACTTTCTATTTTGGGTCTCATTTTTAATTATCTGACCCGCTCTTTTTGACTGTTTGACCCGAAAAATCAAATTTTCAATATTACAGTCGATTCCTACTAATTTCAACATTTCCATCATCATGGTAACATCCGTTTCTTCAAATTCACTTCTGAACTTTAAGTTTGACCTTTTTTCCTAAAAAGTCAAACGGTCAACTTTGACCAAAAAGTCAACTGGAACACTTATTGTGTTTACAGTCCATACCTATTAAATTCGATGTTCCCGTCACAATTATGAAGTCCGTTTTTCAAAAATTTTCTCCAAACTCAAAATTTGACTTTTCATCTTTACAAGTCAAAACAGTTGACTTTGACCAAAAGTCAACCCCGACACCAAATTATGTTTATTATCTCTCTTTGTTAAATTTGATGTTCTGAATTCAACGGTGCAATTCGCGTCTCCAAATTCTCTTTCGAACTCCAAATTGGGTTTTAACTTAACTTTCTTCTCTTTCCTTTAGTCATACTTTGACTATTTGACCCACTTTGTCATTTCTTGACATTTCGATTTGTTTCCTTACCTTCACACATGTAAGCATACTCATGATATCAGGTATATATTACCTCATTCTCTTCACACTGCTATTCCACAAAATTACAACCACACAGGGTTCATTCTTAACCTTAGACTGACACCTTAATAACTTGGCCATACATACAAGTCTTATAATTATTAACTGTGTAGGCTTGTTTACTATAATCATATGCCTTAACGTATATATCAATTTGACCCGCCTTAATCTTAATCCATTTTGAACTATTATTAAATTTCCAACACTTGGCCACTAGGTTGGGTTTAAACTTAATTATCACCACAATACCCAACTTGTCTCTTCCCTCTTTACTAATTTGAGCTATCTTAAATTACCACTCAAGGTTTAACTTTCAAAAACTTGCTTAATTAATATATTAAGCTTTACATTATTCTTGTTGATTAATTTAGTTAATCATTTACTACGCTTGGTTAAAAATATAATTAGCGCACCTCCAAGTATATACGTATTTATACATATATACATTCACGTAATCTTAAAAAAAAAAATCTTCTCCAATAGAAATTTATTCCCTTAATAAATTTTCACATACCTCATATAAAAATTTCTTACAATATATCTTTTAGTCAAATACATTTATCGAACTTTAAAGGTATTATATTACCTTATTATTAATATGCCTCAAAGCATACACAATCAAATCCCAGGTTTTTAAAAATTTAAAATCTACATTCACTCACATTTAAATCCTAACACAAATATTAGGAAAAATGTTTACTCACTTCTACACATTTTTCATCTCCAAATCTAGGTTTTAAACTTCAACATTTATCTCATCATCAAGACCCTATTTAAAAATCTTGTGAAATATCCGGAATATTACAGCATTTACTGCAAGAAAATCCTTCCCGTGCCATGCAAGCATACTGTTTCATTATCCCAGCGCCAAAATGAAGTCTCTTTTGAGCTGCTTGTTGAATCGTCTATGCGTAATACGCGTCTGACCTTCTTGTTGATAATTACCGTTTTGCCATTATGCTCTTTTGTTTTCCTCTTTCCTACAAAATAAAATATTAAAATATTAAAAATAATAAAAACACATAATAATAAATAAAATACTAAAAATACTTTAAAACACACAAATAATTAAGCCTAAAAATATCTAATAATTAGATATAAAATCCAATTATTAATTCACTACTATCAATACATTATTGTTTATAGTTATGACAGATTATTTGAAGCATTTGTATTTTATTTTTTGATTTGCACACACTTCTCGATATGTTATATATTTTTTTAGCTACTCTGTTGTTAATTTCGCCTTTGGTTCTCTAATCTAAATAAGAATCGTAATGCTTAATTTATCATTTAAACAAGATCTTTGTGTTGCTTGAATTTATATAGTTAAACTGTATTTTTTGGTTACTTCTGAAGTTTTTCGTGTAAAATATTATTTTTAATGATTTCTTTAGCCTTCTAATGAGATTAAATTAAGTTGAGATATTCGTGGACTTATATTGCTACATGTTTTCATTATCGTTATCTAAATCATTTTCTAATTAGCCAAACAAAAATGGAATTAAATATTTAATAGATTCTTTCTTTCATGTTTAGACTATTGCCGTGTATATTCTAAAAGAATTTTATCCCTTTGGATTCGCCATTGTTTAATTTGGCTCTGGTGAAAGCTTTGTAACTTTGATTTTACTTTGATGTCGGTACTTTACATAGTTTCTTTTGCGGTGCAATACAATAGTTTTAGTAGGTTGATATTTGTCAATTCTGTTCAAACAAGCTTGGCATAGGAAGGTATTTTTTCAGACATTTTAGATTCATCTTTATATTACAAAACTTTCTGATGGAGATTGTTTTTCCATTAGCTATTGATATACCTGCCTCCTATGGTTGGTCTTGTGTTGTGAAATGTTTTTCCATGGTTGATTGAATTGTCTCTCTATGTTATCCTTTCAATTGTGATCTATAAAAACTCTGTTGCATCTCTCTGTATATGACTTAACTTAATATGCTTTGGAGCTTTTAGAAACCATTTTTTTTCAATTTTCAAAACCCTTTTTTATACTATCTTAGTCATTGCCATCATTTCTCCCCTTTATTAATTGAATTTTCTCAACACTTAATTATGTATATGAGCTGTCACCTGTTAGTGCATTTTTCCATGGTGATTCGGTCTAGGATATTAATGTGTGTCTACTTCTGCAGGTTTAGATGTAATTAAATTAAGCCTGTTATTATTGGCATGGTCATATTACTCATTTGGTGACTAAAATTATGATTCTCACACATGGAACTGGACATTTGGAAGTGTCATATGTGGTCTTAATTTGTGCCTTCTATACTAAACCTTGTTCACTTAAAATATTTCATAATTAGATTGATAATCAAGGAGATCTAAATCTCTAAATTCAATCCATGCTATAGCAATTTGGTGCTTGGACCATGGAACTAGTATCTTTGCCTATTCTGGTCATTCTGTTCTGAAACACATATACTGCATTATATTTGATTACCGTGGTTTTATAGATATTAAACCTTTTCTTTAGTGATTCTGTAGGCATTGTTTTGCATTGATTCTTACTTGGTTGACTGAAAGAACTACAAGTCATATATATATATTCTAAGTGGTAAAATCAATCTGTTTATAATGTCTTTTAATTGGTGATTTTGTTTCTTATGATATAGTCCATCCTGTTAACTTAAACATGTTTGGAAATAATTCTAAGACGTACGTACTGTTGACATTTCTAGATATAATGTTTTTTTGTCTTTATTTATTTTTTATTATTTAATATTGCACTTTAGGAGTGAAACAATAATTTGGATAAATTTAAATTTCAAAAGATTGTTTCTACACAGGATTTTTTTTATTTTTACTTTTAGTATATTTTCAAAATCAAGAGACTTAGAATAAAATAAGTTATCTAAAATATATAATTATTTCAGGATCAACACGTAATTTACTAAATAGTTTTAACACTCAAAAGTTTATTGAAAAGAGGAAACATTGATTATTCTTTGATTTATTTGTTGATGAAACTAACCTGACTAATGTTACTCGACGCAACGGTAAATGTTAAAATAGTATTTTCAATAATGAGTTATCGTAAAAAATTTATTACGTATTTTCATTGAAAAATAAGTATTTGTAATAATCAATACGGAAGATATTATGCATTTATTTAACGATATGAAATCTTGAAAAATGTTGTTGTGAAAAATTAATTTGGTTGTTATTTATATGATATTTTAGTGTTTAGGTACCTTTTTATAATTTCTTGGTGTTGGCAATTATTTGACATTTTTCAGATGGCAATCGAAAATAATTATGATTATAAAGGCCAACAATATTTGAAGTTTACATTTTCATCAGACGATGACTTGGAGGAGTACAAAAAAAAATTATCCGATCATGCGACCCGATTCCTCGTGGAACCTCTTTCCACAGGTAAGATGATACTGGTATCTCAAGTCTACCATTTACTTTGTTGGATTCATCTCCATATTGGGTAAAAACACTGAATCGCTTTTCCTTTTGACCAAGAAGACTCAAACATCCAATTACTTGGGTAACATTACCCCACCCCATGACTACAGGAATTTTTGTGTCAGGCGATGAAGCTATTATAGTATGCTATAACAGGATCAGAGAAAGATTACCTGCTTGGGGCAATATACCCATTGTCACTGGCGCTTCCACTAGCACCTCCACCGGTCCTCCTTTATTGGATCTTAATGATGAACTTTCTAGGAGAGCAGGATTTGATGGGATTTAAAATTCTTGTTGATCATTTGGTGCAGAAATTTAAGGATGCTTCTATTCAGATCCCTGTGGAGATTGAAATGCTTGACGAGTTATATACATATCTTCCTAATTTTAAAACCTTGTCCGAGATTGAGAAATTTCATATCTATGTTGAGCATGCACCTCTTTTGTAGAGTAAATCCCAACTCTTAAAATTTTGCTATCTTATGTACGCAGTTCGCAAGAAGAGCTTTAGTACTTTTATTGATTATACTAGATTTGATTGGTTGGCAAAATGTGATACAGAATAGAGGACAGGGGGATTGTCTCTACCGTATATATAATTATGGCAACAATGGTACAATATATACTTCTGGTGGAGATGATATGATAATATTATTCATTAGAAATGTTATGTTGCATTTATGCCCCAAAAATAATCCCGTAAGTTTGTCTTTGTATATTATTATTTCATATATTGTGTTAACTTGTTTATTATTTAATTAAATTGCATGGTTTTTGCTCATAGACCCTCGCATTTAGGAACCAAGAAGCCATAGAAATCATACACAACCACTATCCGCATTGGCTTCCAATCCTATATACGTCTTTCGTCGGGCCTCTCAGGATTCATGGTGCACGTTCGCACAGAATCAGCCAGCTCGTACTTTTCATGATTTATTCATGAAAGAGTTCTATGCATAGTTGTAGGTATGTCTAATTAATTGGACAAAATGTCTAATTTGCTGCTTATGAGACTAATCGGTAATCATGTTAGAGGAGGAGGTACCTGATAGACTTAAATATCTCTTGCATAATTTCGGTTATGCCCCAATGTTTTCCCTGTTCTTTATTTTAGTTCCAGGGCTTTCTAAATCTTTTGAAATCCCTTAACTTTAGAAACTTAACTGTTTAGTCCCTTTCTGTTTGACAAATCAGTTCTTTCACTTTCAGTCTTCAAAGTTTTTGCCTAGTTTTATTAGTTTATTTAAGTTTGGTCCCTGGTTAATAGAAAGAGAGTCAACAAGTTCTTTGTAAAAATTGGAGTCAGTTAAAGAATTGTGTAGGAAATATATATGTTTATACACCTATATATTAGCAGTTAGTTATGGTGACTTATAATTTGTAGGACCACCTTAAAAGAATTGCATGTCCATTGCAACACTTGTAGCAAATAAGGCAAATATTAAAAATCTATCGCTGCAATTACAACATGTGGTCCAAGGAAACCACCTCAAATTATATTCTATTCTACGACTATAGTTAAACTCTTAGAATAATTTAACTAATAGTTCTTCCGTTTCAAATTATATGAACAATATTGACTTTTGAAAAGTCAATATGAGACATTTTTAAACTCAAAATTGACATGAATTCAATTAGTTTATGTTAATACAATTATGAATATTATGAACTACTAGTTATAAGATTAATTATTCTAAAAACTTAAATGAATTATATCAATTTTGAATTTGAAAATATTTTAAATTGACTTTTCGAAAGTCAATTGTGATCTTATAATTTGAAACGGAGGGAATATGATAAAATTAATTATTAATTACAATAGATGTATCACTAAATAAAGATATACATAATAAGTAATCAGTCCCCTGGTCTTTTCTTCTACTTCGCATCATAATTGCTAATTAGGGTTCAAAAATGCTATTGGAGTGAAACAAAGATTTCGTCAATCAAATGGGTCTGGTTTGGTCTTGAAATTTTAGAGGATTATGTGTGGCTGTTATGCGTTTCAAATGAGAGGGGAGAAGGGATTGGTTGGAGAGAGATGATTTATAATTTGACCTTGGCTTGACCCTCTATTAAAGCTATGCACTTGCACTTTTTTGTTGGTGATAAAATGTGAGTGTTATATTCTTTTTATTTATCTTTTTAATATTTTGCAGTTTTTACCCGTAATTTTGATCAAGATATGCACTCTCGAGTAATTAAATGGCTGGAAATTGATATTCTGGGTGGGTGCATTTTGTTTATGTAAACGAAATTTGGTGTGCTTTTAATTATTAACAAAGTTAAGGATGTAAAAATTGGTTTTTTGTCTATACTTGTAAAACCATTTCGAGTTCCGGAACATATTGTTAGTGGTTGTATGGCCAGTTCAGAAAAATTTCACCTCTTAATGAGTAATATTGAAATACTCTGGTTGTAATCTGCACTGAGTCTGTGTCCTTTAATTGAATTTGGGCATGCTACTAATCGATACTAATTTTGCAGTGACAAGTAGTTGCTTAAATGAAGATAGTAGAAGGGAGCCAATTGCAGAAGGCTATCAACAACTGTAAAGTGGGCGAGATTCATTATATCCCTCCTACTAGAAGTGCTCAAGGGTGTTTTGTGAAGGATTTTGTTATCTGGGCGAGTGGAGTGTATTATGCTAAATATGCTTTTGTTGCATTGTCAGCTACTAAGTCCACCAAGTTGCCTAACTGGAATTGGTACTGCAAAATTAAATCTGCGGACTTCTTTTGGATATAAACGCATGTTATTTGCTTCGCACTCAAATTTTGCTTTTGGGGTTATGTAGTTTGTGGCCAAACAAAAAAATATTCAAACCATTATTTTCATAGGCCCTTGAACTATCCCTTGTCTTACTTCGTAACCGATTCTATATCCAATGCTTCAGGAATTGTGGGCAGCCTTTGACAGGCGAACTCTTGCTTGGAATATTTATTATTACTGAATATCACTCTGGAACTAATGCTTATTTTGTTCATTGACTTGCAAAAACTCAGCTGTTGATGTCTCTCCTTCACCATTGATTGTTAATTGCATCAAACCATTATCAAGACAATGGATGGTGCATATCCGTCACGTGTATTTGGATATAAACGCATGTTATTTGCTTCGTGCTCAAATTTTTCTTCTGGGGTTTGTTAATTTGTGGCTAAAGAGACTGAATTGCAAAGGTGTCCCTCCGATTTATATCGATTTGTATCATTTTTATAAAACTCTCTATCGATTTTTTTTTTTTGGCAAAACTCTTTCTCCAGTTTGTATTATTTTTGCAAAACTCTCTCTGGAATTTTTTTTATAGTAAAACTCTCCCTTCAAGATATATTAGTTAGACAAAAAAGACCTTTATATCTTTATTTTTTAATGTAAAGTTTATTTCATATTTTGTAATTAAATAAATGATATGTAATTAAATAAATGACTAATTAAAATTAAATATGTTAACTAATTAATTAAATATGTAATTAAATAAATGACTAATTATATGGTTCCTAATAATATTAGATTAGTTAAAAGAAAAGATAGTTAATTTTAAAAAAATTAGGGATCTATTTCACTTTTCTCTTTTAACTGACAATAATAGTTTTTGTTTTTCAGGAAGGAGATGATTATTTCAGGTAAACTGTGTAATGAAGTGAAGAATAAATAAATAAAAGCTGTTTAAAGTTATATAACTCCTCCTTATTTTCACTCACAGAATTTGGAAAAACTTAAGAATCTAATTCCTGGGCAGATATGGTTTGGTCGATATATATATATGAAAAAGAAATAGGTGAATGAATATGTTTAGGGTTATATGGTGTAGTATACGTATGACACATATAAAAAGATATATTTCTTAGGTTTAGAATTTTTTAGGAAAACATCATATTTAAAATAAAAAGAGATTTAGTTTTTGAATAAATTTTAAAAAGGAAGATATATTATTAGATTTATTTTTTATTAGTAGAAGAAGAAGTTTAAAAATATTGGAGATTATGAGAATGCTCTATTTTATGAAGAGAAACTCTCAATTAGTACTTTTATATATTATATAGATGTTTTGGAAAATTATAAAAATATTTTTTTATGGAGGGAGTGCATTCAATTATATGTGCAAAACTACGCCCTTTTTGCCTTATTATTTACTCATATATTCAAAGTTGAGTAGAAACCTAAAATTAAAATTCTACACATGATTTTTAAGTAAGAATTTTTTATATGACTAAATAACTAAATGACTCTTATAATAAATAAAATTGTTGTGTAATAATTAGTTAATATTTACTCATTTTATTTCTATATTTTTAATGTATATTTTTTCTATATTCTTAATATATAGCTATTTAGAATATAAAGTTGAGTGCAAATCTAAAAAGTAAAATTCTAGACATAATTTGTATGATTAATTAACTAAAAGACTCCTCTAAAAAATAGAATTATTGTAGAACAATAAGTTAATCTTAAGTTTTTAAGTTGCTCGGTTGATTAAGAGACGCGAGGCACCCTTTTCTTTTCTTATGCTTAAAAATCTCTATAAACTATATATATGATTTTTGAGTGTTGGGTAAATGTTATCAAATTGTAGGGTTTTGAAACAGAGGTTTTGACATCTACTGCTTCCTACTATGGACAATTTTCACTCTCAGTTTCTCAATTTCATATCCCAATGTTATATTGCTCTTTGCTTTGTACTCATCTTTCTTGGCTGAAATGAATATTCCTGTCGCTGTTCCTGGCTACAATCAGAAGAATATTCTTGTAATATCCCGGTTCTTGATCTTGGCTACAACCAGATGAATATCCCGGTTTCTGATCCTGTCGATAATGTCTATAACCAGATGAATGTCCCTGTCCATGCTCCTGTCAAAGATGACCGTCAACCACCAGCTGAATGTTCCTGTCCCTGCTCCTGTCTAAGGTGCCTTGCATCATTTTCCTTTTTTTCTTAATTTGTTTTAAAGGCCATGCACATAATTCTTGCAGACATTCTAGTTGATAACAAATTTTGACATAGAGGTTTTGACATATACAACAATCGGCTTACTCCCTCTTATCATTTTAGAACAGTAGCAACACCTTTAAAATCAACTTTATCTTTATGTGCACATAATTCTTGCAGCCATTCTAGTTGACAAGAGGTTTTGACATATACAACAATTGGCCCTCTATCACTTTAGAACAGTAGTATTAAGGAGTTCTGGTATCCTAGCTAAGTAATTGGAACTTCACATATGTAATTTTCTTTTTTTTACTAATAATCATTTCATAGATAAAGTGTTAAATTCATATTACTCTGTGATTGCTAATGCATCTTAAATACATATATGCTATCATTTTTGACAATTCTACTGTTTTATCTTTACACGGGTCTATGATAGCTATGGCATATATTAATTGAATTGTAAGCCCGTTAATGTGTTTCCCTCCATTAAACATTCTTCCAAGGAACAGACATTTAAATACAGTTTTTTTGTTAATAATTACATAACTTTTACTAGAAGGCGGCAAAGAGAGCCCAATCATTAGTACACAAACTATGAATTGTATCAACCAGCAAGCCGTGGTATTATTGTTACAACTTGGGTAAAGTTGAGATATAACTTGCATAGCTCGCATAGAACATGTATAAATTTGTTAATAATTAAAACAAATAAATGCTCAACCCTGATTCCCACACAAGATATGTTCTTGTTTTATTATCTGGAATCCACACTTGGGAGAGCCCCTTTTATAATCCCAAATTTATTGTCAAACTGAGGCATCAAGAGAAGCATCATCTACATTAGCAAGCTCTTTAATCAAGTTTTTGGATGAAGGTAGCCCTGCAACTACCTCCTCTTCAATGCCACACTCATTAGTTCCTCTTCGGATTTTGAAGTATCCATCCTATAATCCAAAATATTTGTCAATTCAATAAGCTTCGCTTTATATTTTAGCTTAATTGAGCCAACAGAGAAAATTTAATATAAAAAAACTTACATCACCCCAGCTTCGATTCCACTGATTTGCAAGAAGCTGCATGCAGTAGCAGAAAATGATGTTACCATATTACACGTGGATTTGTAAGTGAAATGCAGAAGCTAAGATACAGAAACATATCTTTACTTACCCAATAGTCCTCGCCCTCATCGGTGGTTCCCCAACCAATTAGCTTTACAGCATGACCTCCCATGACGTCGCCTGTCACGTGCTTATAAACTCCAGACTTGTAATGAGCGAAATCCTTGTGAACAAATTAAAGATTCCAATGATAATAAATTAGATGGAACCCAAACATAACATAAGACAAAACTGAATATCTATGTAGCCCAGTGGTTGTGATTTTGGGTGTAATATGACTAAGGACCTATTATATAGTTATTTACTAAGGAAGCAAGGTCCACCGGAACTACTGGGTACACCATCTATTAGCAATAAGCCACGTAAGTAATTAAAATCAAGGAATTTAAATTGTATTAGCAGATCCAGACACCCAATATGATTAATTAAACAGTTTTACCATTGTAAATGATAATTAAACGATCTTTCAGTGAAATTCAAACTCCTTGATTGTTAGATGGTGTGAAATAATAGTTTTAAAGGCAGTCCTTGTATAATTTGTTCACATAAATAAAACCCCTAAACTTTTTTTTTTTTGTTGTTGAAGTATAAACAGAACTCCTGTACAGTAGTTAGTAAAAAGAAACATACCATATAAGTTTTAATAATAGTATGTCAAATATTAACTTTCAAAGTAGAATAGTTCAGTCATTTCTTAATTATATCATTGTCATATTATAGGCAAAGAACCACCAGCCCCAACAACCAAGCACGCACAGAAAAAACTCAAACCACCAAAGACCCACTCAGTTAAAGTGTAAATGAAAATTTGCTGTCAAACCCGACTGATATAGTTTTTACCTCATACACAGTGAAAGAGACCTCAACAGGTCCATTTTTATAAACTTCAGCCATGATATTTGAGGGATCTGAATGGACTTTATAGGCACTGACACTATAGTGTTTTGACTGCTTCCAAAGCAGGTTGCCATCTGTGCACTTTCTCTTACACTTGGGCGTGGGATATGCAGGTTCACAACCGGGGTGTGAGCATCCAGTTTGATCGAAGTATGGGTCACACTGCAGGAGAAAAATCATTAAGTATTCAGGAATATATCTCAGCTATACATGGGAAGCCGACTGCGGTGAAAGCAACAGCAATAATCTTAGCTCACATGCAATAAATTACTGGTGAAAAGTAACTATAACCAAGAGAGAGAGAGAGCACTGAATCTGTATCTTAAGCACTCTGAACTGCAGGAAAAGTCGAGACCGAATGAAAAGACATTTTTACCTCTTCAGTGACAACACCTGAGCGCTTAAAGTATCTCCACGCAGCAATAGGATAACCGCCATCACAACCCTCCCCACACAGGAAGCCGCAACATGCTAAGAGGTCATTAACAGATAGAGTTATATTCTGCAACAAAAGATATGGATGTTATATACATATATTGGTACAGTCGAAAAGAGAACACGCCAATTCGCCAATTTCGTTTTTCCATAAAATATATAAGTCACCTTGCCAAAATGGATGCAAAATCGGTCAGATAGTGCTTCCACAGCAGCAAAAGCCCAACAAGAGCCACAATGTCCCTGAGCAATAATTTATCAATTAGGACATTTGATAAATTGGACAGCTTATTTAATGGAAAATAGTATTATGGTCGTCAGATAAACGAGAAATGCGACTACCTGATCTTTGATATTAAAAACATTCCAGTGGATGACAAAGAGAAAAAAAAAATGTATTAGTGCCTTTTGGATGAAAGAATCATACATTACATTCACAAATACAAGGCAAGTAACTCACCGAGAATATCCCCTATGGTGCTACATTTAGGCCAAGCAGTTCTTGAATCAAACTGATTGGGTAATTTCAAACTTTCTGAATGAACCTTAACAGGAATGCTCTTTAGTTCACCCAGTGGTGTTGGTTTAACTCCAAGGAGATGCTTAAATTGTGCAACCTGATATATGAATGGATATTCGAAGGGTAAATTACATAAATCATTGGAATAAATGAAACTTCAGTACATGTCTTCTAGTGTAATATTATGGATATTGCTGTCAGAGAAGAGTAAGTATGATGCACACTAATCACCATGTCAAGTCCCTTTAAATGGGTTAAAATCCAATCTCAAGGGATGTGGGGCCACCTCAAGACGAGTCCATCAATATACTATTGAGGGAAAGCCGTGAACTACATAAATTTTTTACAGTTAGTGCCACCTGTACCTAAGTGTCCAAATGTATTTCTTCTTCCTTTATTTTTTGGATAGAAAACAAAATTTGTAAGAAAATAACATAGGTATAAAAAAGGGGAACAAGGCGTCCTCCAAACTCCAAAGAGAAAAAGCACAATACATACCTAAAAGGAGGCAGCCTGCCAGTAAATCAAAGTTAGAAGTAGAAAACCGGAAAAGCCTCAAAAGCAGAAGCCCAAAAAGAAGCTAAAAACGAAACCCTCCCCCACAAAAGGTCAACTCGCAAATATTTGTCCTAAAAAAATCCTAGCATTCCCTCAATGTTATTGGTGTTGAGTCTATTGACTAGAAGTGTGTAGAATTAATAAGATGGTGCAAAAAAATATGGCGGCAGGTGATAGATAGAGATAGAGAGAGTGAGGGGAGAGAGGGGAGGGAGGGGAGGGAGAAATATGGAGTATGGTGGTCTAGGGTAAGTGAGTTTGACGTTGCTAACTTTTCATAGTACATGAGTGGTAGAGGATAAGGGAGTGGAGAGAGAAGAGAGAATTGCGACAGATGGAGAGAAGAGACCTGAGTGCAAGGAACAGAAAGAAGAATATGCCATTGCCATGCATGCAATCTTCTATGGGTTGATCTTGTGTTAGCAGTTAACAGATCCCACAAGGGAAATTTTTGAATTATGAAACTGGGAGGGCTTGCATCAGCAGGAAGCACAATCAGAACATAGTAGGGACATTGTTTACAGACGTTCTGGATTTTACAAGTGGCAAAAGTAAGCTCTCAAACTAGAGAGAATCCTACTGTAGCAAGTATGTAATAGTTTTGTTAATAAAATGCCTCATAAATGATGTCAACCTACAGGGAAGATCAGTGTCATTATGAACTGGAGCAGACATCCATATACTTTCGCTAAACAACAATGATCAGTGTAGTTTACCAACAAAGAAAAAAGTACAGAACATGGCAGCAATCAACGTTGAAGACCACTAAAGCTAACCTTTATTGACGAAAGAAATTGAAAGAGTTAAGGAAGTATGGGCTGCCAATTGGAAACTCACAGAGTAATTAGAGAATTGAGGATTCATAGATGCTTTCCATCCAGCTCTGGGGTTTCTGTTAATTGATTTAACAATTGATTCCTGTATGGCAAGTAAGACAACCAGAGTCCTTCAATGTGATATTAATCAGTCTAATGAAAAATCTTGTCATTTTATGCTAGCAATATTGTACCTGAAGAATATCAGATTCCAATTTTACCAGTGGCACTGGATTCGATGCACAAACCTGCATTTAATACAGGTGAGTAAGTCCAATAAGTAAGTTTACCTTTGCTAAGAAATATAGAAGGGAAAATGTATTGTTTATTTAGGATTTTAGCTATATCAATTCTATTTTATGAAGGCATGCCTTGAGTTATGTAGAATCTGAGATATGGTATTTCATCTACTCAAATGCTGCCATTTGATATGTTATGGAAACTACAACATTTGAAATTCAACCATCTCATTCATTGCATTCAAATAGTAGTACCCACCCTTCTCCCTCTTCCAAAGGCCCAGCCAGGGTGGATTAAGGGGGAAGGGAACGCCAAAACCTTTTCTTTTCTTTATAGAAAACTACTCACAAGCCTGGACCACACAAACAGAACCTACACTTTTTTCCAAGGAAACTTGTCTAGGAAAACCAAAAAAGATAGTATAGACCCATAATAAACCTCATTGAGCCAAATAAAAAAAAAAAAAACAGGTTCAAGATAAAAAACAAACCTGAACCTAAAGAATAAATAGGTTACAAATGCATTTTAAGAGGAGAAGAAAAAGAATTTCCACAAAAAAAAAAATCCAACAAGTCCATCTTTTGTTGAGATGCGCATAACATGTTTTAACCACTAATCAAAGCTTAGTGGAGCCAAGCTACATTAAGGGATTTTTACCTTCTCTGCTTTTCTTTAGTTCTCTTTGCAACACCTATCAAAAAGGGTACAGAGCAAAACAAGACACACCTCTGCTTCTAACAGTCACTCTCATTTTTTCTCCATCCCCCCCACCCCCACAACTAAGAAAAGGTAGGTATTCTCTCCCTTCTTCTTTTGTAGTGTTGTAAATATTAAATAAAAACATTGAAATTTGAATTTGTTATAGTTGAATGGATATTCATGTACACTTCTGCCAAATCAATATGTTGACTACAATACAACATGACAGTGTTAATGGAGTTTGAGTGCTGCATATAATATACAATCACTTGGTTTCATCAGCTCTCCAACTATAGCTACATGGCTTTGTAAAACCATGATGAGATAAAATGTTAGTTGGACATCTATAATACCTAGAAATTAGCCTCACAACTATAAGCAAGCTGCACATTTTCACCAACAAAGAACAAATGCAAATCAATGTTTGTTTATGTATACACATGTCGAGCTTTATGTTAAACCAGTACTGGCTAGTTTGTATTAGTACAAGCTATTACTAGTTAGAAGACTAGAACTCAACTTACATACACTCTACTCAACGTTCTGAACAGTCCCCTTTTTCAAAAATCGAATACATATGCATCTTTAAATGTGTAAGAACTCGTTTTCTTGATTATCTCTTATAAACTGATTCTTTTGAAATATTTTAAATTATTTATAATCTACTTCAAGGCACTTTAATAGTAGTGCAAATTTGTACTAGTCTGCAGCAATTGTGACTGGCCTACGAAGTTCTAACATTAAATTGGTACAGATTCAGCCCATCTGTTTCTCACAAGGGTGTTAATTAAAATTCAGGAGAATGATATTATGAAATGATTTGCGTCTCAATCTGCTTTGTACTATCTGCCAACACATTGATGCTCCTCTTTCAGTTTTTAGTTCAATTTGTTCCTCTATAATATTCCTATTCGAGTTTTTCATCTCAATTTTTCCCCATGTGCCTTCATAACACAGCCCACATGGAGGTCATAAGTGGGGGAAAAAATTCAAAAGTCCCTGTTTTGATCAGTCCATGAAAGAAAAGGAAACCAAAATAAGAAGTAAAAAATAAAATAAAGAAAAAAAGAGAAGACCTTTTCAGTGAACAAAAGTCGAAATACATGTTGATGCTGTACAATAATCAAATACAAACTAGACCACTACACTTAAGTGTAATCAGATATTACCAAAGCTCCCATCTTTTTCTACTTTTCATAGTTTCCCTTTTCCTTTCTAGTTCCAAGCAAAACAAGCAAATCGTTGAAAATCCTGTCTGTGAACTAACTCATCATCTAATTGTTCTTAAACATAAGAAATCACTGGGGTATCAAGCGTATCAGTTGTCTATCTTATCTGGGTAAATAAAAAAGTGAGAATACATTACGAAAAGGCAAGGATAGAGATGCACAAGTGAATAATTAACAGATGGGTATGATGCAACTGCTGGATTTGAAGTTGAACAGTAAATTCAAAAGCAAAATCATCGGCTCAACTGTTAACAAACCCAAAACAATGGATCTACAACTAGCGCAGATAAAAAAAAGTGAAAGGGAAAGAGAAGAGACCTGTAAATGAAACAAGGAGATATCCCCAAGAATCAGGAGAATCACCAAGTAGAGCCCAGTTGGGGCCATATCCGTTTTGTGGAATTGATTGGGAAAATGAGGAGCCGATTACCCTCCAGCTACCGGACGTAGTTTTATATATACTCTCCAATAATTTGGAATCTTTATGACAAGGATAAGATCTACTTATTGGGCATTTGTTGGATATTACGTCAAAATGGTGGAAAAAGTGGAAGCGTGTTGCTTTACCTTTTTTTTTTTCGATGTTTGCTAAATGAAGCGTGTTGCTTTAACGCTACCTCCCTTCCGATCAAGGGTGGTTACCATTGTGGACGGATTTAAGAAAGTTGTAAATAATGGTTATAGTTAAAATGATTTTTTTTTGTTTTAAAAAATCATAGTTTATCAAAATGGGATCAGTCATCCAATCGACTGAGACGACGAGATTATGAAAATTTATATGAATTAATTTAGTTTTATACAATATAATTATAAAAATTATTAATTATAAATTTATTATTTTTAAAAATTGAATAAATTTAAAAATATTTTAAATTAACTTTGAATTCAAACTTTATTCTATATTTTTAAAGAGCATGTAAAAGAAAGTTCCTTTGCAACAATTGATTCAAGCATTTAGCAAAAATAAAGTAAACTAAACACAAATATTAATTTTTTAAACTATGATTTATTTACTTTTGAGATTTTGATCATTCAAGAAAAGATTAGAATGGTGGAGGGACTATCAAGACTTCTCAATTCCCTTTTATTCTGGTACTAATGTTTAATAATTGGGTTTTAAATTCCGTTAAATAGACTTATAGAAAATGTAATTAAAAATAAAATTAATAGTTGTGTAAAGGCCGAACGAACCTTTAAATACAATATATGTGTGTGTATGTACGAACATATTTGAATATTCACGTTCAATATTATATTGACTTGATAGATATTGATAAGTTGTTGAGAGATTGAAATTTGTCTAAAATTAAGATTTAGGAGGAAAATGTGCGTTCGACATGGGTTAAGTTGTATGAGGGTGTTTAGGATCGTTTATAAGCAATTAAATATGTTTATAATCAGTTTTAATAACTAAAGTGTTTGTAAACTGATTTTAAAACTGGTTATAATCACTTTATAAGATAATAAATAGAAGTTTTAATTTAGAGCTTCTGATTATTTATTAAATCTAATAATTAACTTTGACCAAGGATATTACTAATATATCCCTATTTATTTTAATAACTCCAACAATTACCCATATTTATTTTCTGAAACATACATTTTTAATAATTTACACTTGAAATAAGTAATTAACAAATTCTTTTATACTATTTTTTCCCCACTTATTACTAATTTTTTTTATTTACGAAATAAAAGCTACTTTTTAAGAAGTGACTATAATTACAAGCACTAATTAGAATTAGTAATCACATTTTAAAAATAATCCCAAGCATATCTATCTCATAGTTAAACTATTTTCATTTAAAAGTAATCGCTTTTAATTCTTTATTAACAAATCTCTACAGTTATTTAGAAAAATAAATTAATAAATAAAAGGAAAGGAAAATTCAATAATGGTAGGCACTCCACGGTTGCCCCCATGTGATGGTTCTCATACCAATAAAGTGAAAAATTATTATATGCTCTTAGGACACCAGTCATGTGATGCTCCACACATAACTCATGTGGTGTTATGTGAGCACTTAAAGTGGATCATTTCACTTTAAGTGCTCATATAGCACCACATGAGTGATGTGAGACACCACGTGGCTGGTACCCCAACAACACTGAATAATTACTCCAATAAAGCATTATTACTACGTTTGGTTCTCATTCCTCGGCATGTATGGAATGAAATGACTTAAGAAATGGAATGAGAATGTGTGACGCCCCCAAATTCGGGTTCCAAATACCCGGATCCGGTCATCACGATCCAATACAAACATTCACCTCTAAACAACATACAATAACTAAATGCGGAATAATAAACATATGTTGTTCATTCAAAAGGTGTTACTAGTCCCAAGATACGATAACTTTACACAAAAGTACACAAATACCCTTAATAAAGTACTTAGGGTTTATATTACATAACAGTTAATTTAATTAACTACAGGGCTGCATCTCGAAGTCTATTACTTCATCTTTCCTTTACCCTTGTTCTTTCCCGAAGTCTCGGGTTGCACTGCAATAAGGTTTCATGATATAGCAAGAGTGAGCAACTAGTTTGCTCAACAAGTTTAAATAACAACAAGGAACAATATATCATGAATGAAAGGGAATAGCTGAACAATTCAATAATGTGAATAACATAAGCAGGAATAATAATTTGCTTTTAAAATTAGGATAGTCAAATAGACTATGAACTATAAATATCCATTGGAGTCAATAGCAGGTTGACCCAATGGTTACTACCAGAAATATGTACCCGAGGGGATCAGCCTCAGTACAATATGTGTATGCATAACATTTAATTTCCGTATTTTTGTATCTGGTATTAGATACAGGGTACTCCCCTATAATAAAGGGGTGTTCATAATAGTCTAAGAATCCACATCTTCAATGATTTGGATAGCTTTTAAAATCTTTAACATAAATGTCTAGCCGAACAATGACTTAGACCTACTTTGAACAGTTCTTTAAACAATAGAACAATAATTAAGTACAAGTCAATGACTGTACGATATCAAGTGCAATAAGTGCGAATAACAACAATATCGATGTGGAATAATTGTAAAGTAATTAAACCACTCAAAGCATGCTTGGAAATAACAGTTCAAGCTTAGATAATAATTTGCTCAATGAAATGAGTTTAGAGATAAGGAACTTGCCTGTCTGCTCAGCTACAATAAATGTCTAGCTTTAACTAACTGGCTTTGAAAAGACCTAACATTAATAAAGTTGGTCTAATAATTAGTACAACGTATTTGCACAACTATACGCTCACTAAGGTACTTATTTATCATATAAGTACTAACACATAATTTACATTAGTCAAAACAATATTATTAACCTTATAGACTCTTAATCATTTTAGGTTAATAATTTAATAAGTTAAAAAATATTTTTCTTAAGTGTTGGACACTTATTAAACCCTTAAACAACTTGTTACAATTGTTTAATTAAAGCATAATTAAGTTCAATTTATTTTATTAACTCGATCTTTATTTAATTACTATTTAATCTTGGTTAAATAGAAATTAATTAATTAACTCTAGTTATTATTTAAAATAAATAGTAACTAATTGTACTTACATATTATTTAATAATAATTAAATAATAAATAATTATTGATTCATTTTAACCTTCTTTAATTTAATATTAATCAACTAATAGTTAACTAAGTAATTAACCTTACCTATTATTTAATTTAAGGAAATTAAATAATAGTTTACTCATTTTTAATCCTCTTTAATTATTATTTAATGTCAATTAAATAATAATTAATTATTTAATTAATTTTAATTATTGTTTAAGATTAAATAAAATTTAATTTATTTATCCTTATTTATTATTTAAATTAAATAACTTAATTTTCCTTAATCATTATTTAATGCTAATTAAATAATAATTAATTACTTAATTATCCTTATTTATTATTTAATAATATTTAAATAATAAATAGTTAATTTATAAATTTTTATATCTCTTTAATTATTATTTAATAGGAATTAAATAATAATTGCTAATTTATCACCTTTATTTATTATTAACATTTTAAATAATAAATAACTAATAAATTTATTTAACTTAACCATGATTTAGCTAACTAGATTAATATTTAAAATATTTAAATATTAAACTTAATTAAAAATATCCTCCCCAATATCATTTTTGTATTATTATTATTTTTGTTATAATTTTAAATTAGTTTTTAAATATTTAAATTAATTAAATTAAACCCGAATGGCATTTCTGTAAATAAGTTGAAAATTGATCCGAGTGCAAAATAGTAATTTCGCCGAGAAAAAAACACGGAGGGGCAGTTTGGTAATTTCGCGAAAACTGGGCTCGCGCATTGCGCGCGTTAAGCTGAAGTAGGACCAAAACGGTGCCGTTTTGGGGACACTGCTGATGGCTTCCGCGCGTACGCGCGGATTGATTTTTTCTTTATACGAAACAACGCCGTTTTGTCTCCGCGTTTTCGGTGAACAGTGCTACGCGCATTGCGCGGAAACCCTTTAAATTTTTTTCCTTTGCAGAATGTGAACAGTGTTCCGGCAATACCCATTTTAAATAAAAATATACCATCAAGTATGTGACGCCCCCAAATCTAGGCCCATACAGCTCAAACTTGAGTCGTCAAAAGACTACAACAAAATTATTACAACAAAGCACAACGTACAACAATACCGTGTATAATAATACACAACTAAGTCTTCACTATTATTGCCACACTATTTTACAACACGTGAAGACTATGATAGCTATTCCTCGGACCCTCACTCCATCCCCCGGCTAGACCCCGTTACGTTTTCATCTCCTGTTGAAAAACAATGGAACAAAAGAAAGGGTGAGCTCAAATAGCCCAGTAAGAAATATCATGACTAAGATAATGACGAATAAATTATCGTTAGCCTTCAACAGTTGAGTTCCTGATAGAATACAACAGACTACAAGGTTTATATCAGAAACAACAGTTAAATTCTTGAACAATGTTCAGATCAATAATAGCAGCGGAATGAGCAATCTATTAGAAGAATAATGCAGATATAATGTTCACTCGCTTCTCTTTTTAGTAAAAACATCATCAACTTTTATCATTTGAAATACCATTAGTCATGATAATATAAATTCACAGTTCCTGATCATAATCATGCAGATCAACAGTTCATCTTTGCACTACGGGCCAAAGCCATTCAATATAACACCAACGGTCATGACTATACCAGATTCAGCCTTTGGTCATAATCATACCAATCAACAGTTCATCTTTGCACTACGGGTCAAAGAGAACATTCACCACGTGCCATAAAAGACACCGAACAGATGTATCGCCTTTAACCTAGTATATCGCCTTTAACCTATCATCTGTTCAACAATTATATCACATCTGTGCCCCCGGCCACAGATATTCACAACAACTTGATTCTTGAAGATTAATACAAATAACAGTGATACGAATGATGAACAGAAGAAACAGGATAAACAATAAGTATCGGAAGTTTACTTTGTACAGATTCAAATAATGTCCAAATTGCCAACATGATGTGGAATGAAATTTAAAAATGATATTCAAGATCCACAGTTCAGAATAACGGTTACAGTTCAATAGAAAGGTTCAGAAAATAGGAAGGTTCAGTTGAAATAATGAAGTTCAACTATTATGAAACATATAATATTTTCAGGAATTATAGAAGCAATAGTTCCATAATAAGTTTCGATTTAGGAGTATGAAAGAAAATAATATTCCTTACCGTAGCAGGTTTGATTAACAAAAGGTGAAGGGAATTAATATCCCTTACCACAGTAAGTTTGAATAATAGAAGATGAAAAAGATGGTATCCCTTATGAGTATAAAGGAAAATGATATCACTTACGAATATGGAATAAAAGTGTCATGTGATAATTCGTGTAGACAAATTATTTCCACACGAGACAAATAAAAAGGGTTATTCACCAACAGGCGGTAATCCGCGCCGTAAGGTTATTCCCATCAATTGGAATACGAAAAGTTATTCACCAAACAGGCGATAATCCGCGCCGTAAGGTTATTCCCATCAATTGGAATACGAAGAGTTATTCACCAAACAGGCGATAATCCGCGCCGTAAGGTTATTCCCATCAATTGGAATACGAAGAGTTATTCACCAAACAGGCGATAATCCGCACCGTAAGGTTATTCTCAAAGATTAATAAGGAATGAATACAAAAGGTTATTCACCAACAGGCGGTAAACCGCGTCGTAAGGTTATTCCCACAATTTAATACATGGAAATAAATGGCACAAGAAAGAAACGATATTATTTTCGAGAATCAAAGAATGATAATCCCTTCAAGTAAGAAAGAAAATAATATCTATTTATGATGATGAAAAGAGTGATACCCCTTACCTTAACACGTGACTGGATATTGATTTAAATGAGGTTGATCAACCTATATTTTTATAATAAAATTAGTAATTACCACATATAAATTTCAAAGTGTATGATAACTCATATAATATGAATTATCAAAATTATATATATTTAACATAATTTTTGTAGTATAATATAACTACTTTTAAATAGTTTTAAAAATAATATTCCAAAATAAATCTTCCAAAGAAAGCTTTTAAAAATGAATCTTCTTAAAGAAGAGTCTTCTAAAGGAAGATTTGTGAATACCGTGAAAAATAGGAATTTATGAAATTACTACTCTTTAATAAAAGACTTACTTGAAAATTTTCTGCACTCCTTTTGGCTTTCAAACTCTCAAAATAGTCTTACTATTCTCAGAGAAAACTCATAAAATTCTTATAGAAAATTTTTATGTTTTAGGTGTGATTTTTCTATTCAGTTGAGCAAGCTATTTATAGGAGAAATAAGGGTACTATGCGTGTGGTAGGTGGCATACTGATATTGAAATGCAGGAGCAGCCGTCTGGCTGCTTTTCTCATTCTTCCCTTTCTTTCACCAACCCACCCAGCAGCATTTTTCATGTTTACATCTCATGTGGCCCCCACATAGGGTCCACATGTTACTATTTAAAATTAATTAATTAATTAATTTTTTTTTTTAAATTTATTTATTTATTTATTTATTCTTCCTGTAGGTTCAACATATAAAATAAATAATGCTACAACAATAATTCAACAATAATGTAATAAACACGTTACAGATTATTATTAATTTAATAATATATATTTGCAACTGTGACAATTATTAGGTTCAATAATTTTAAAAACAGTGCAGCAACAATTATTGACTCAATGATATAAAATACAGTGTAATGACAATTATTAAATCAATAATGCAAAATACTGTGTAGCAACAATAATTGAATTGATAATATAAAATATTATGCAGTGACAATTATTGATGAAATGATGCGTAACAGTTACGGTGTCAATAATATGAGACACTGTGCAATACCGTGTGCTACTGTGTGCTACAGAAAATACCATAAACTATCGTATGCTACTATTCTTTTATCACCGGTGTTTTAACAGTTAACACCGTTGACTATTTTTATTTAAAAAGGTTACTTCTGTCGTTTTCTATATCCGACAAATATTCCGTTATGGGGTCCACCAATAATTTGTTATTTCGGCGCCGTCGTACGGCACGAATATTCCCCGACCAAACGAATATTCCCCGACAAAGCGAATATTGTCCGACAAAATAAAATTTGCACATAACATCTTTAACTTTCAATTTTGTTAATTTAACCACTTACTGTTTCAGGAAAAAAAATATATATGAAGAAAAATTAAATTTTATATTTCATAAAATTCGGGGTCTTACAACCTCCCCTCCTTATGAAATTTCGTCCCCGAAATTGACGTACCTGGCATTTCGAAGAGGTAAGGATATGTAGATTTCATCTCGGATTCTAGCTCCCAAGTCATTTCCTCAATATCTTGGTTCCTCCATAAAACCTTAACTTGAGGTATAACCTTTGAGCGTAGAATCTGCTCCTTCTTATCTAGGATCTTAACAGGTACCTCCTCGTACGTTAAATCCTCTGCTATAACGTCCGGTTCTAACTCAATGGCGTGGTTTGGGTCCTTCACATATTTACGTAACATAGATATGTGAAAAACGTTATGGATGCGAGACATACTTGGTGGTAGGGCTAGTCTGTAGGCTACGGTTCCTACTCGATCGAGAATTTCAAATGGGCCAACAAATCGAGGGTTGAGCTTTCCTCTCTTTCCGAATCTCGTAACCCCTTTCCATGGAGAAACACGTAAGAATACATGATCTCCGACGTTGAAACTTTCGTCTCTCCGATGAAGATCAGCGTAACTCTTTTGTCGTTCTTGTGCTGTCTGTATTCGTTGTCGGATCATTTGGATCTTTTCAGTTGTCAAGCGTACCAACTCAGGTCCCAACAATTTTGCTTCTCCTACCTCATTCCAATATATTGGAGAGCGATACTTGCGTCCATATAAAGCCTCGAATGGAGTCATGCCTATACTTGTTTGGTAACTGTTGTTGTAGGAAAATTCCACCAATGGCAAGTACTTATCCCAACTTCCTTTGAAATCTAGTACGCAAAGTCTTAAAAGATCTTCGAGGGTCTGGATCGTCCTTTCCGATTGTCCGTCCGTCTGAGGATGGTATGCAGAACTGAATCGTAGCTCAGTGCCCATAGCTTTTTGTAGACTGATCCAAAAGCGTGAAGTGAATCTAGGATCTCGATCAGAAACTATAGAAACTGGCATGCCATGCAATCTTACAATCTCATTTATGTACATACCGGCAAGACGTTCAAGTGAAAAGTTTTCTCGTATAGGCAAGAAATGAGCAGATTTGGTCAATCTATCTACGATCACCCAAATTGCATCTAAGCCTTGAGAAACTTTTGGAAGACCCGTCACGAAGTCCATATTGATGTGTTCCTACTTCCATTCGGGAACCTCAAGTGGTTGTAATGGAACTTAGGTAATTGATGCTCTACCTTGACACGTTGACAAGTTAGGCACCTTGAGATAAACTCTGCAATCTCCCTTTTCATATTGTTCCACCAAAATGTATGTCGAAGATCTCGATACATCTTGGTACCTCCTGGGTGAATTGCAAACGGCGTGTTGTGTGTCTCTCTCATGATTTTATGCTTCAATTCAGGATCGTTAGGAATACAGAGTCGAGAGTTAACTCGAAGTATTCCTGTCTCGTCGATTCTTGCTTCGGGGATGACACCTTCTTGTACTTTCTTCATCATGTTCATCAGTTCCGGATTGGTAGCTTGAGCAGCTTTAATTTTATCCATTAAAGCTGGTTCTACTCGCACGTGAGCAATCTTCGAGTGGGTCCCTGGTGTCTTTAGCTCTATCTCCATCTTTTGCAAGTCGTACAAAATACACTTTTGTGTTGTCAGCAGTGCACTTGTACTCGCATAAGATCTTCTGCTCAAAGCGTCAGCTACAACGTTCGCCTTTCCCGGGTGATACTGGATTGTGTGGTCGTAATCCTTCAACAGCTCAAGCCAACGTCGTTGTCGCATGTTGAGTTCCTTCTGGGTGAAGAAATACTTGAGACTTTTATGATCCGTATAGATATCCACATTTTCTCCGTACAAGTAGTGTCTCAAGATCTTTAATGCGAAAACGACTGCTGCCAACTCTAGATCATGAGTAGGATAATTTTTCTCATAATCTTTGAGTTGTCGAGAGGCATAAGCTATAACCTTTCCATGTTGCATAAGGACACAGCCTAGACCTTTGCCTGAAGCATCGCTATATATGATGAATTCTCCTGATCCTGATGAAATGGTCAGAACAGGAGCTGAAACAGGTCTCATCTTGAGTTCTTGAAAACTCTTCTCGCATTCCTCGCTCGATATAAGTTTTGTACTAGAACGAATGATACCGATATCTAATAATTAAACCTTCAACTCTTGGCGTTCTATGGGAGCCATTTGGTATGGAGTTTTGAAAATAAGCTTAGTACCGATTTCAAGGTCAATATAGAATTCAATTTCTCGGTTTGGGGTAAGCCAGGAAGTTCCTCAGAAAAACGTCAGGAAACTTATTAACAATAGGAATATCATTCAAGTTTGACGTGTTTTTGTTCAAATCAATGACATGAGCTAAAAAGGCTTGACATCCGTTTTTCAATAAACGAATGACTTTATGGCTAGAAATAACAGTTATAGATTTCAATAACAGGTTGATTAGGAATATGAAAACTAATAATCTTATGAAAACAATCAATTTTAGCATGATGGGTAGTCAACCAATCAATTCCTAAAATCACATCAAATTCATGCATCTCCAAAGAAATAAGGTCAACAGGTAATGTGAGGTTGTTAATTTGGACTAGGCAAGATTTATAGACAGTAAATGTAATGGCTATTTCTCCCAATGAGGTTTCAACTGATAAGACAAGATTTAAGTTTTCAATAGTCAAATTTAAACGTTGAGTACATATAGGTGAGATAAAATAGTGGATAGAGCCAATATCTAACATGGCATAGACTTCTCGAAAATTGATGAATAGCTTACCGGTCATTACCTCATTCGATTTCTTGATCATCAAGGCTGTCATCATCAAATCGAGTCCCGTATACTTCATCCGGATCTTCACGTATTTCAACCATGGGGATACCACGAAATAGTTCTCTAACGAACTGTTTCTCAGATTCTTCAACTTCATCAGTAGTAGCATACCAATGATTTCCATTAAAATAGTATTTTCGATAGACTACAGTTTCCACGATAGTGACTAACTTAACCTGAATTCCTCTAAATTGTAACGCCCAAAAGTATAGATACATCATTTTTAAATAATCTTGAAAATCATAGCTAGAACACCATAAATCCCAAAGACTTATATGAAACGTCCATATATTCTGATCCTTTGTTATCGAGCATAACCAGGTGATGATATGTTTCCAACTGTCGAGCAAATTAAAGGCAACAATTTCCGCAAGTTCCGGATATCCTTTAAAGAACGAATTTGAAAGAACGACGGTAGAACTTTCACCTTCTTCTTCTTTAGATCGGATACAAATAATTTTTGCTTTAGGCAAATTATTCAACTCTGAGTTTGTAGAAGAATTGTTTGTGGCCTCTACATTCACTTCGGGTACTCCGTGGTTAACCTCCTGATTTCCAGATGCCATACTTAACTGTGGTCACAAAATACATGTTAGTTCAAATAAACTGACTCATCACTTCATGTCCCTACATTCAAATTGACTCATTAGATAAAATATTATTTATGTAGGACACACAGGTGATTAATTCTATTCGTCTCTCCCCTCCTAGTTCTAACCCCAGATCTCCATTAAAGACCATATCCCTAAGCTCTGATGCCAACTGTGACGCCCCCAAATCTAGGCCCATACAGCCCAAACTTGAGTCGTCAAAAGACTACAACAAAATTATTACAACAAAGCACAACGTACAACAATACCGTGTATAATAATACACAACTAAGTCTTCACTATTATTGCCACACTATTTTACAACACGTGAAGACTATGATAGCTATTCCTCGGACCCTCACTCCATCCCCCGGCTAGACCCCGTTACGTTTTCATCTCCTGTTGAAAAACAATGGAACAAAAGAAAGGGTGAGCTCAAATAGCCCAGTAAGAAATATCATGACTAAGATAATGACGAATAAATTATCGTTAGCCTTCAACAGTTGAGTTCCTGATAGAATACAACAGACTACAAGGTTTATATCAGAAACAACAGTTAAATTCTTGAACAATGTTCAGATCAATAATAGCAGCGGAATGAGCAATCTATTAGAAGAATAATGCAGATATAATGTTCACTCGCTTCTCTTTTTAGTAAAAACATCATCAACTTTTATCATCTGAAATACCATTAGTCAGGATAATATAAATTCACAGTTCCTGATCATAATCATGCAGATCAACAGTTCATCTTTGCACTACGGGCCAAAGCCATTCAATATAACACCAACGGTCATGACTATACCAGATTCAGCCTTTGGTCATAATCATACCAATCAACAGTTCATCTTTGCACTACGGGCCAAAGAGAACATTCACCACGTGCCATAAAAGACACCGAACAGATGTATCGCCTTTAACCTAGTATATCGCCTTTAACCTATCATCTGTTCAACAATTATATCACATCTGTGCCCCCGGCCACAGATATTCACAACAACTTGATTCTTGAAGATTAATACAAATAACAGTGATACGAATGATGAACAGAAGAAACAGGATAAACAATAAGTATCGGAAGTTTACTTTGTACAGATTCAAATAATGTCCAAATTGCCAACATGATGTGGAATGAAATTTAAAAATGATATTCAAGATCCACAGTTCAGAATAACGGTTACAGTTCAATAGAAAGGTTCAGAAAATAGGAAGGTTCAGTTGAAATAATGAAGTTCAACTATTATGAAACATATAATATTTTCAGGAATTATAGAAGCAATAGTTCCATAATAAGTTTCAATTTAGGAGTATGAAAGAAAATAATATTCCTTACCGTAGCAGGTTTGATTAACAAAAGGTGAAGGGAATTAATATCCCTTACCACAGTAAGTTTGAATAATAGAAGATGAAAAAGATGGTATCCCTTATGAGTATAAAGGAAAATGATATCACTTACGAATATGGAATAAAAGTGTCATGTGATAATTCGTGTAGACAAATTATTTCCACACGAGACAAATAAAAAGGGTTATTCACCAACAGGCGGTAATCCGCGCCGTAAGGTTATTCCCATCAATTGGAATACGAAAAGTTATTCACCAAACAGGCGATAATCCGCGCCGTAAGGTTATTCCCATCAATTGGAATACGAAAAGTTATTCACCAAACAGGCGATAATCCGCGCCGTAAGGTTATTCCCATCAATTGGAATACGAAGAGTTATTCACCAAACAGGCGATAATCCGCGCCGTAAGGTTATTCCCATCAATTGGAATACGAAGAGTTATTCACCAAACAGGCGATAATCCGCACCGTAAGGTTATTCTCAAAGATTAATAAGGAATGGATACAAAAGGTTATTCACCAACAGGCGGTAAACCGCGCCGTAAGGTTATTCCCACAATTTAATACATGGAAATAAATGGCACAAGAAAGAAACGATATTATTTTCGAGAATCAAAGAATGATAATCCCTTCAAGTAAGAAAGAAAATAATATCTATTTATGATGATGAAAAGAGTGATACCCCTTACCTTAACACGTGACTGAATATTGATTTAAATGAGGTTGATCAACCTATATTTTTATAATAAAATTAGTAATTACCACATATAAATTTCAAAGTGTATGATAACTCATATAATATGAATTATCAAAATTATATATATTTAACATAATTTTTGTAGTATAATAAAACTACTTTTAAATAGTTTTAAAAATAATATTCCAAAATAAATCTTCCAAAGAAAGCTTTTAAAAATGAATCTTCTTAAAGAAGAGTCTTCTAAAGGAAGATTTGTGAATACCGTGAAAAATAGGAATTTATGAAATTACTACTCTTTAATAAAAGACTTACTTGAAAATTTTCTGCACTCCTTTTGGCTTTCAAACTCTCAAAATAGTCTTACTATTCTCAGAGAAAACTCATAAAATTCTTATAGAAAATTTTTATGTTTTAGGTGTGATTTTTCTATTCAGTTGAGCAAGCTATTTATAGGAGAAATAAGGGTACTATGCGTGTGGTAGGTGGCATACTGATATTGAAATGCAGGAGCAGCCGTCTGGCTGCTTTTCTCATTCTTCCCTTTCTTTCACCAACCCACCCAGCAGCATTTTTCATGTTTACATCTCATGTGGCCCCCACATAGGGTCCACATGTTACTATTTAAAATTAATTAATTAATTAATTTTTTTTTTTTAAATTTATTTATTTATTTATTTATTCTTCCTGTAGGTTCAACATATAAAATAAATAATGCTACAACAATAATTCAACAATAATGTAATAAACACGTTACAGATTATTATTAATTTAATAATATATATTTGCAACTGTGACAATTATTAGGTTCAATAATTTTAAAAACAGTGCAGCAACAATTATTGACTCAATGATATAAAATACAGTGTAATGACAATTATTAAATCAATAATGCAAAATACTGTGTAGCAACAATAATTGAATTGATAATATAAAATATTATGCAGTGACAATTATTGATGAAATGATGCGTAACAGTTACGGTGTCAATAATATGAGACACTGTGCAATACCGTGTGCTACAGAAAATACCATAAACTATCGTATGCTACTATTCTTTTATCACCGGTGTTTTAACAGTTAACACCGTTGACTATTTTTATTTAAAAAGGTTACTTCTGTCGTTTTCTATATCCGACAAATATTCCGTTATGGGGTCCACCAATAATTTGTTATTTCGGCGCCGTCGTACGGCACGAATATTCCCCGACCAAACGAATATTCTCCGACAAAGCGAATATTGTCCGACAAAATAAAATTTGCACATAACATCTTTAACTTTCAATTTTGTTAATTTAACCACTTACTGTTTCAGGAAAAAAAATATATATGAAGAAAAATTAAATTTTATATTTCATAAAATTCGGGGTCTTACAAAGTAAGCTTTAAATCCTTAATAAAAATCCAAAAAAATTACCAATCACTTAATATCAATTTATAACTTGAAAATTTAATTTTTCATGATTTAATATCATTCTTTTTTTTTATAAATTTTTTTACATTACATAAACTACCATAAATCATAACTTTTTGTATATAACTCCATTTTGAGTGATTCAAACTTTGTTTTTCTCATGATTTAATGTTCTATAATATTAGAACATTAAACCTAAGGTTTATAAAAATATTTTTGGTCATAAATTCCAAGACTTGTTTATACACTACTAAACACATATTTTAGCATACAAAATATACCAAAATACGAACCAAGCATATTAAACTCAAGCATGGCATAAATATTACTACCACACATTATTAACTATATTAACATATTTATACACACATGTTAGTTTATTTAATTTAAAACAAAAATTAGATTTAAAATAACCATTACCTTGATTTAATGGTTATCCTCCTTTTTCTTCCAAAATAGGTGGTGAAAGAAGATGACATGAACCAAGAACTTCTTCACTTGGTATTTTTGCTCTCAAAATATTTTTCTACACTCTCAAATGCTCTCTAGCTTGCAAAGTGGAAGAAGAAGAAATGATCAACATACACTCCTAAATTGTAAGTATACTTACAATTTGGATAGATATAAAACTTATATCTATTAAAATTGTCATAATGAGGGTAACAAGGATACTTACACAAGCTAGCACAAGGAATGGGCTAAATGACACATTAGGTGAAAAGATGGATGGTCATTGTACTTGAAAAAGTAAAACAAGCAATCCATTAAATAAATAAATGAAAAATAAAAATAAAATAAAAACAAAACCAATTTTTTCTCTCTCTCTTCTCCACATGGTCGGCTGATTTCTTTTGTTCTTGTCCCACATTCATAGTCACTATTTACTTTCAAATAATTAATAGTTATATAATTGTTTTTCCAAGTGGGCCAATTATTGGGCTTTATTTAAAATACCAATTGGGCTTCTATTAAATTGTTTGGGCTACTAATTTGTCAAATTTTATTATTCTTCGCTTGGGCTACTAATTGACCCATGTTGGGCTAATTTAATAATTTACACATTAATTATTCAATCCATGGTTAAATAAATAATTAGATTGAATAAATAATTAAATATTCTAACCCATTAGTATTAAATTACTAAATGGACTAATAAATATTATTATTAATATTTCACCTTATTTACATTAATTAATAATCATATTAATTAATTTATTATATTTAATTAACTCATTATATTTAATTTAATTTAATTGAATATTTAATTAATAAGAAACTTATCAATTATTTTGATATTAAAACTTTAGGGTTTGTTCACTAATTTAAAAATATATTAATGACCCCCTTTAATTAATTCTAGTAATTAATCACATAATTATTTAATTACGTAATTAATTAATCACATAAAAAGATTTAAATAATCTCGTAAAACTAACTCGTTGGAAATTAAATTAATAATGACGTGGAAATTCTAGGACATTACAGAATGTAATGGAATGATCATTCTTATTTTTATGTTTGGTTTGTTCGTTCATTTCGCCACGAATATAATCACCATTCTACTTTAACTAAACGTTTATGTGAATTAGATTATGAATGAAATGTGAAATAATTTTATTTTTATTTTTTATATACTACAAATTTAAAAAATAAATTAAATAGAACTAAAAGAACGTCTTCACTAGAAAATATGTTTTTTAAATATTTTTATGCATTTAAAATTCAAATAAACACCTTCATGGGAAAAAAATAATGAATAAATGAAAAATAATACTCACCATTTTCCAATATCTTTAATTTATTTACTACTCCTCTGTTCCATATAAAGATCCAGTCCTATTTGATATTTTATTTTTAAATAATCCATTTTTCATAGTAATATAATATATACAATTCTGTTAAATTTGTCAATTTTAATTTTTGTTATTATATCGTCATTACTTAATTAAATTCATTTACTATTTTAGTTAAATATAAATAAAATATATTCTTAATTGAATACTTATTTTACAAATTATTATAGTTATGGCCAGAATTTCCTAATCATCAAAAAGAGAAAAAATCAGCTAAAATAATCATTAACAAAGAGAAACAAATTCAACAGAATCCCCCACAACCCAATAAAGAATCTGGCCATGGAAGTAGTACGATTAATGGTGACAAAGAAATTAAACCGCCGGTGGAAGTTAAAACTACCAGCGACGGCCAAGTCCAGCTAAAACCGGTGGTGACCCTAAAATCGCTGAAGCTCAGGTTAAAGTTTCCGGTGAAAATAAGGTGAAAGATTCGAAATTTGGAGGGAAGTTATTGGAAACCGGGTCAGCCAAATAAAGTCTCTAAAATGAAGTTAATCTACCTATTAAGATGGGAATGAAAAATAACATTATAAATGGAAATCATTCCTAATGACTAACCAAATATGTTTTAAGTAATTACAGAATGAATGATCATTTCATTCACAGTTCATTCTGGAAGCTGTCGTTAACACTCCAAAATTAATCCTTACTTTTAATCACAAACTCAGTATAATAGCAAGTAAGGGTCGAACCCACAGAGAGTGATATTGCTTCAATAAATTCTAATATTTTCTATTCTAATTAACAATAAATAAATAAGGGGATTTTTTTGAATTAACTATAAGTAACTAAATAAACAAAAATAAATTAATAAGATTAATCAATAAATTAAAATATTCAGTTCTTCAGTTCATTCTCACCCTTACAATTAATTAGATCAATCAATCAATATATATTTATATCCTCGCATGAAACTAATAATCTTAGGTAACAATAAGCTCTGCTACCTGTAATTCCCCTTAATTTTAATCTAACAAAATATGTTCTTTATTAGATTCTAACCATTATATAACCTAGAACAAGCTCTCTAAATTTAATATAATGGAAGCATTAATCACAAGGAAATTAGATTATTCTAAGCAACAACCTCATAAGCTCAGATTATTTAACTCATATCATGATAACCATAGCAATAAACTAAAGCTTGACCACAATCATCTATCACTATTTACTACCAACAATTAGGAACAATATCAATTACACGTAATATAATTCCTAAATCTAGCAATTGATAATAATTTGATCAATCTAATGAGCTCCAATCAAACCAACCAAATTTAATATCAAAAAGCAATTAAAACAGATTATCATAAATAATTTCATACGAGGAAGAATAAATAATATTACTGAATTAATTTATCCATTAATTGTATTTAGGTTTGAAATCCCCTAGAACTGAATAAATAAAAATTAGCCAAACATAATAATAATAATAATAATAATAATAATAATAATAATAATAATATTAATATGCAAAAGAATTGAGAGAGATATGATACACCTTAGAGAGAGAAAAAACTCCTAATTATCTTTAATAATCTGCTGAAAAATTATATGAAAACTGAAAACATGAGTCTCCTAATATATTTATAGAAATACAATAATAATCCTAAGCTAATGTGGAAAAGAAATCCAATTTGGAATCAAATTAATGCTCAAAATCCCGAAAATCCTGATCTGGCACCAAAACCGCGTAGCCAAACAAGCCTCCGCTACAGCGGACCAAAAACGCGCTGACAGCTGGCCTTCTCTCTTCCGCGTCGCTGACGTCAGCACGCTCCTCCGCGCATTGCGCGGAGGCTTTCTGCAACGGAGGAAAACGGCGTCGTTTCTTGTCCCCGCGTGCACTGCTTTGTCCTCTTCTTCGCGCATTGCGCGGACTGTTACCGTTATTCGCCAAACGGCGTCGTTTGGTTCTGCCGTGCTGATAGCCAATACGCACGCATGGCGCGGTCACCCGTAGGAAATTACCATAATGCCACTTAAGTTTGCAGAATTTGCAGATTTGCCCCCAAGCTTATTTTCCTTCAAAATAAAATAATTAAAAATAAATAAAAATAATATAAAAATACTAAAAATAATAAAAACACATAAAATTGCATAAATTATATAAAATGACCTAAAACACTAAAAATACTTAAAAACTCACAATTAATTAAGCCTAAAAATACCTAATAAATAGGAATAAAATCCTACTTATCAAATACCCCCACACTTAAATCTTTGCTTGTCCTCAAGCAAAACAAGAATAAAAACAATAAAAATAAAACTAATAGCCAAACAACTTACTTGAGCAACATAGCAATATAAATTTCAACATCAGCCTCAAAGATTT